>JAHNEJ010001962.1:0-174400 GCA_022559845.1 Amorphophallus konjac | reverse complement strand
CCATATGTATATATACTTTTTAAAAAATATTTCTTCCATATAAATAAATAAATAAATATAAATATATAAAGCTTCTATATGTCAATATTTACTGTAATATTTGGCAGGGGGTCCGAGTATATTCGAAGCACTTGGCAGCTTCCATCGTGCTTTTAATTAGCACACTACAAGAGCGAGAGCACGGAATCATTATTAGATCCTTCTTGTCTTGTTACATAATTAAACAGGATTTTATTTCCAAACAAAACATTAAAAATGAGTATTGCTATCCAAAAATAGGCAATCTTAGACCACCGTGAATGATTTATCCTTATTCACATGTTATGTTTTGAAAAATTAAAACGACAATTAGATCTTCACTAAAATAGATAAATGATCTAGATGTCGACATCATGAGAAATCTCACGTAACATCGGTCTCGTTACCTTATATAATATATATATATATATATATATATATATATATATTATGAATGGTGTAGCTAGTCATCTCTCCTTGAATCACAAACTCATGCGTTTGAACATTTTGAAGGCTCAAAATAATATCAAGTAATTGTGCCCCCCCTAATTGGTGCCCCCCATTTGGGCAATAACAAGGAACAGCAGGAAACAAACTATAAGTACCCACATGTGGGACTCTGTCTTGTTATGTTATCATCACGGCCATATATATATATATATACTTTCGGTCCTTGTCGTCATCACTAGTTTCATCATTCACCATTATATGTCCCAAGTCTGCTTTAATACTCTCTCTCTCTCTCTCTCTCTCTCTCCGTACAGTGGGCCTTGGGGAGGACCACAGCGGATGGCCACTATCCCTTATAAATGCATTCCCCACAACCCACAAACACTCTTTTGAGGAGGGAACTCTTCAATAATATCATCATGATTTGAAAGGTGAGACATATATGTCCAATGGTCTTGTCATCTCAATGCAGGCCCTCTCCCCCCACCCCACCCGAGGCCCTTCCTGTTCCTTTCCCATGTAGATATCAGTATCTCAGTTAAGAATTACATCACCTCCTCTATAATTATACCTTAATTCCATGGGCAGTTTCCGGTACTCCTTTCCTGTGATAGAGATGGCCATACCTCCTCGAGGAATTAATTCATGTATTATCTTGGGCTCATGCATGCATATGCATGGCTTTCTGGATTGAGATGCTGTGGATAATATTGGAGTCTCATTAAATAATTAGGTGCAGCTCCTCTCGAGTATATATGGCTAGGCATTCAGCAAGTTAATTAAAAGCAACAGTCACTTTCATGTTTATTAATTAATATGTTGATCCAAAGAGTGTATATAGGCAATCGGCACGATCTAACTGCATATTCTTCTTATTTAATTTCCTCCGGCCTGTCACGTTGAGAATTAATGTTTGTGCCATGTCATTAATTCTTCGAACTCTATCTCATGTGATTGATATTAGATGGTGAGAATGCATGGAAGAATCCCGAACATAATTAGTTCAGAGCTAAATAATTAAATCTAGAATTCAGTTTTTTTTTTTGAGTTGTCGTTGTTGTTGTCGTCATCCATTTTTGATGACTGGACAGTGAAGAAGATGAATGGAATGCCATGCTGTTCTTGGGCTAGCTAGGTGCGTGCATTAACTGACATAACTTCATGCATAAATAAAGCTTTTCTTTTTTGCATTTAATTATACCGCTATTACGTGCATATTAAATATCACATCGACCTGCATTCATAAGAGGTACCTGCCATGCATATATATATATATATATATAAGTAGACATATGCTATATACTAGTGGTACGTAATTCTATAATTTACTCTATATATATATAGCATGTGCGTCGTATGCAAGACACAAAATATTGGAGATCGAGGACTGTATAACATCACAGTATGTATATATAACCTTAATTAGGAAGGCGATTCTGAAAGTATTAAATAAACAAACCCATCTATAAAAACAAATAAATATAATTTCACAATTTAATTAGTCTATTATAACAAGAGTGTATATATATCTGTGTGTATGTGAGAAAACAGTACCCTAGCTAGTACGTGTGTGGAAGGTAAGTACAAGTACTTATTAGATTAATATATATCATCAGCTAATTGTTAATTATATCAGGGCTGCATGTGGGCCCCCACGGGAACCCCGTACGTACGTAGCACCAGGGGATCCAGGAAGGTGCCAAAACCCCCACCTAGCTCCGAACATAGAGGATCCAGGAAGTTGCCGTCCAAAAGAGAAAAGAAACCCCATGAAGCTATGGAGATCGTTGATATAAAGTTGCTGATCGAAAAGGGATGGCGTAAAGGTTTGGAACAGCGGTGGGGTGACGAATTCCCACTGTCCAACCCAAGGGATCCTCTCTCTCTCTCTCTCTCTCTCTCTCTCTCTCTCTCTCTCTCTCTCTCTCAATTATTGGCATCCACCAGTCAGCTGTTGCCTGCAGGCCGGGTTTTCCTCTCTCTGTTTTTTCTTTCTCTTTTTTTTTTTGGGGGGGGGGGGGGGGGGTTGGGGGTACATAGAAAGGAAGTCAAAAAAGCTTGGAAATGATAGACGTGAGTTCTCGGCAAGGAAGGAATCCGATTCCCCCTCTCACGTTATCCAAATCTCGTTTCATGGGAATATATAGTTAATTTGTAGTTTGTGCTGTCAGAGAGCTCCCTCTCTTCCCTCTTAATGGTCGATCGTGGGGATACTTCAAATCCATCCAGAAATGATGGCATACTCTTTGCTCCCCACTCTATATCACGGTTCTACGACTCGATTTTGACTCGCCCGACTCGGACGTATCGTACCGGATCAGGAAAGAAACGAGTCAGGTCGACTCGGGCCGAGTCAGATCGAGTCACAAAAAAAGTTAATATATTTTAGGTGTACCGTACCGGATCAGGGAAGAACCGATCCGGTACGGATCACCGAGTCGACGAACTCTGCTCTATATTCGATCTGAAAGACGGATGGGGGAGAGAGAGAGAGAGAGAGAGTAGTATTATCTATATATGCTCCCTGTTCCAAGATGGGAATTGTACTACTTGTATTATTGGCTGAGCATCGAATGATTGATGAATCATGCACGTAGGAGTACTAAACATTATATCTAAGAAGTGTACGTAGCAAGTCTCTATACTTACGTACGTGTAATTAATGTCTACTCCAAATTATGATACGGTGCTATTATATTCGGCGATCTTATTTTTTTTTCCATCCTGGATGCATGGTACAAAAATTACTGCATGTCCTCGTACTGGATACATGGTAATTAAGAGTATTTTTGTTGTTGAAATAATGTGTATTTTGTATTCTTTTTTTCAAAATTTTGTAAAGAATATAAGGGTTTCAAATACTAATTAAACATATATTGGAACCTAAAATCTTTATCAACTATATAATATAACAAAATCTCTTACCTTATTTTTCATTTAGAACGATTTTCACACTACTAAAAACTAAGAATTTATCTTCACTGAATGATTTTAAACCAGCGATTTCAATGGTTAAAGGTCTACAAGTATATTATATATATATATATATATATATACACACACCCTTAATTATCACGCACATTAATTAAAGGGTGAATGCATGTGTACTAGTATATATAATTAACCCACAATCCATACCCATATTTCACGTGGTACGTACGTACGTACGTACGTAGCATCGGCTGGCTAGTGTCTGCCTAGGATCATTCGTGAGACAACCCTCGAAGTGACTGGTAAAAAGGCTTACGCGCTGAAAGTGATGAAATGATGCATGACTAGCTAGTTAGGGACAAATGATATCAGATCATGGTGATCGTTCTTCACTCAACTTTAAGACCCTGTTTGTTCGGCGGTTAGGATGAGAGAATATTGGTGAGAGAGAGTGGTGTGGACCTCACCACGCTCTCTCACACATAAATGCGTTAGCACTGGATCTCTTTTGAGTTATTTGCACTGGTCACACCCGATTAGCAAACAGATCTGAAGAGTTTTCTTCGTAAATTAAGTTGGCCATTTGAGTGGACAAGATCGATTGACCAGTTAACAAATTAATTAAGAGTAATTTTCATAACAGAATAAGGGGTGAATAAGATGAGTTATTTCGTCTGTTCGTGACTCTTAATCGAATTTGGAAGTAGGGTTAAGTTATATGGTGTCGGTTATAAGGTTAAGATCTTTATTCTAAGAATAACTCATTCTACTATTTCACATGGAATGAGTTATTCTCACGGTAAGAATAAATTATCAAACTTAAAAAAAATCTAAAGAATAACTCGCTCAGATTCACTTTTGATAATTTATCTTAATCTATTATCAAAATGATCCTAAAATTATTTTCCTCTGACTGGGATGAGTTATTTACCTGCATCCAATCATACGTAAGTGGTCGATCATCTCCGTGATTTGTCACCTTCGACCTTATTTAGGGTACGTGTGTGTATTCTTCACTTTTCCTCCTCTCTCTCCCCTCCTGATCAACAATGGCTTCTCTCCCTCTGGTGCTTCCTTTCTCCACTCTGAGTACTGCTGAAGGAAGGGCTGTTTTAATTAGCTAGGAGGGGTACGTAGGAACTTACCTATAAGAGTTCACACAACACGTATACGTAGAGAGGGTGAGGGTTGTCACAGGTTGGAGTTTGAAGGTGGTGGGGGGGGGGGGGGTGGAGAGATGTGAGAGAGGGGAAATAGTGACAGACGTGGAAATGACACCCCCAACACATTAATGCCTTCTAGCTAGGGGATATATGCTGACGTAGAGGGTGGTCATTTCTACTCACCGACTCTACTCCCCCATTTGAAATTTGATCTGTTGCTTCGCATGTCGCTACCGACAAACTGGAGTTTGGGCAGTCTCATTTTCCGGTCAAACTTGCACCATATACATAACATGTAATTAACAATGCTTAATTATAAGAGAGGCAACAATTAATCAGTGCCGGTTTATTATAAGTTAGCTAGCAAATAAAATTAACGCTTTGTTCATGCAGCAAATCGTTACTTCCAAATTACATTCGTCGAAGTGTATAAGGCTTCTTCTCCACTTAATTCTCCTCCTCTTAATTAGCCCCCGCCTTGAGGCACATATATTTACACTCCCTCTTCTTGTACTTTGACAGTGCATATATTGATGATGGTACATGCATGAGAAACCAATATGGCATCTTTTGCATTATCACATAATTAAGGATTAATCTTGTGCTAGATATGGAAAAGATACTGACTTAATTACTATATATATATATATATTTGTATATGTATATGTTCCCCTTAAAAGTGAAGCGCGCATTTGTCATTAATTACAATATATATATATATATATATATGTGTGTGTGTGTGTGTGTGTGTGTGTGTGTATACATCTGCAATATGTACACCCTATTGCATATATACAACATGGGTAAATACGTACGTACCACTCCTTTAATTAGCACTGGAGGTCCATGCTTTGGTTCACCCTTGAGTACTAAAGAGTAATTAAAGAGGATTATAACGGCCAGATTAATCTCCTTGCAAACGATGATGGGTTTTTTTCTTGCACATCTTCTTGTGGTTCTTCTTCATGGGTTTTTTTATTTGTGAAAAGTTGATGGTCAGAATATTCCGGGCAATGCTTCCATGAGGAGCAACGAGGTTAATTTAAATCGAGGAACGTACGTGCGCATGTTGCATAAAACAACTGTCATGCAAATACATATCATAACAGTACGTAGTCATAATTGGACAGATAGGAATTTTTGCGTATATGCCCCTCTTATAAGAGAAATTATAGCCACTCTTGTATATATATGCATCTGTATATATAATTTTATCGTGAAAATAATTTCAGATTTATCCTTTCAGTTAAGCACAATTTCCTTCCTTTTTCGGTCTCGACTCTGATCAAAAGAAAGAATGTGATGCTGTTTATATATATATATATGCTAGTTAATAATTATAAAATTTTTTAATCACCAGATTATATATCCCTCTTAATTTGAAAGAGACAGAGAGAAAGCGAAAAGAAAAGAGAATATAGAAAGCATGGTAATTAAGTCAAGAAGGTATTAATTTGTTTGAAAATGTTTCCACGACAAGAGACTATACTGTGTATGTGTGCATGCTATAATTAAGAGTCGCAAGTCTATATTTTTCTTTTACAATAGTAGAATATAAGAAAAAATTCCCTACTTTTAATTACTGGGCAAGTTATACTTACATTAAACCTTACGTACATGACAAGTTTTAATTACCAAATTCTTATTCTTTGAAGAGGTCAAGGAGAATGTTTTGGAAGCCGTCCTTACACTCCATGAAAAAGAAAGTTGATGACCCTTGCACGGCTTCTCATTCGAGCTTAATCATAACACCAAGAAATTAATGGTAAAGATAACTAGAAAATACAAATGTTCAAAGTACCGCATGCCCTTGCTCGTGTACAACCAGATTTCTTACGATCTCTGTGGCAATTTTACTCTTCCAACATGCCTACAAATGAACGGAAAGAAACAATCATGGAGCTCGTACACGTACGTATATTCGAACTCAACACACAGTAACGTGACAGGCGGAAATATTTACGACAAACTATATACACATATATATATATATAAATATATATATATAAATAAAGTAATTCGAGCTGAATCTCACGAAATAATTAATTTATATCATTCCAAGCATATATCAAAGAAACCATTTTACACACTAGATATTCTACGATGTTTTACAGCAGCTCAAACAATCCCTAGACCTCTTTCATATATGAAGGGCGCGTGGGGTCGATCGGCGGGTGATATGTGCAGGTGGAGTAGGAGCCGCCCGTTGGCCTGGCAATTGGCCTCCACAGTCACACCCGAGATAGTCCGATCACAACTTCTGCTTACCTCTAGAACCTACTCTTATATATCCCAAGCTGTACAAAATAGTTAGATTCCGTCTCTTTTAAATAAAAATCAGAAGAGAGCATAACCCAGCGACTGTTGGGACCTGATGATAGAATTACCGAAGGGACCTACCCCAATCTTGTAGCAATGGATGCCGAAGGGTGAATCACACGGACACCCAGCACCACATCTCCGAACTCACCATCACATCACAACCCCCACGAGTTGAGAGCTCCACTCCCTCCCTGGCGAAGGCGTGTACGGCCAGCCCCAGTCGGAAGCCAAGTTAAACACCTTAATTAACAGGACGTAGTTATTCACTCATAAATGAGACAGGAAAGCACAAAGCCCCCCCCCCCCCCCACTCTTCTCTTCAAATCTCTCTCAGTGGACATCACACCCGTATACGAGAGCATTCATACGGGTGGGTCCCACCGAAGGAAGCAGCCATGGCCGTGGTCTCTTGCCTCTGGGCGAGAGGGCTGTGGTGGTGGTGTTTGTCAATCGTGCCTGTGTGTTATATCGTGACAATGGCCACTCTGGCAAACAGAGTAATGCCCTGAATTTCACTTTACATAATAAGAAAAAAAAAGTAGAGGTAAGAAGGAAACAATAATCACACTATGTTGATTAGAACACAAAATTTTAAGTGGTTCGGAGATGAGACTCCTTCCCACTTCAGCTGCGCACGTCTCACATGCCACATCGACGTCCGCTACATGATTGGAATCTGAGTCCCATTTAGACTCTTTCTCGCAGAGGCCAGATGCAGCTGGGAAGGTGAGCTACAACTGACAAAGTCTCCGGTTCGATCACTCGTCTTCACAAGTCGCATCAAGTGTCAAGTTTCACCACGATCATTGTAACCGCCGATGCCCCCCTTGGGGAACACATCACGTGTACTTTGCAAGTTGATCAAATCTCGGCAATGTTTGAATTTCTTTGAAGAAATATGCTTTATCAGCATGTCTATTAGGTTCTCTACTGTAAAAATCTTCTGAATAAAATGATACCTAACATCAATGCATTTGATCCTTTCATAATACATTTAATTTTTCATCAGATGTGTGACACTCTGACTATCATAATACACCGAAGATGTCTTCTTCACATGTCCCAGATTACCAACCAAACCTCTCAATTACAATGTTTCTTTCACTCCCTCTACCACTATCATATACTCAGTTTTTGTCGTTGACAAAGTCCCAATGGACAACGAAACAACCTTCTAACTAATACCACAGCATGAGAATGTGAAAACATATCATGTCATGCATCTCCTCTTATCTAGATAACTTGCATATATAATCTAAACTAGTATAGCCAACTAGTTGAGGACCATCACCATTTTCTCTCTGAAATATTAAACTCACATTAGAAACACCTTTGAGGTAACGAAGAACACAATTTACAGCCTTTCAATGGATATTCCTTAGATTTCTCAGACTTTCTAATCACACTAACAACATGAGGAATATCTGGTTGAGTGCACACCATAGCATATATACATGATGCTATCAACTATACTCGCATAAGGAACTTTAGTCGTTAGTTCCATTTCTTTTTCAATCTTCGTGAGATCTGCAACAGATAATCTAAAGTGGGATTCCATCTAAGGTTGTGGAGCTACAGAGGAAACCCTTCCATCTAATTTGGCCTCTACACTTGCCAGTTGCTCTCCTCCTTTGGCTCCCCAATTGTCACCTTCGCCGCTTAATCAGGTAGGCACTATCTTGGACATGCAATCTAACTCCATGGCAAATCCTCCGGCCAGCTCATCTCATGTGGACAAGCCCGCAATGACTTCTAAAGGCCTGGCCCTTCTCACAAATCAAGCAGACAAGCCGACACCCTTAGAGGACCCACTTGAGTTGGGCCAACTTGCTTCTCCTGCGGACCCTAAACTGGCTTAGGTCGTGGGGAATCTAACCCATCCAGAGAGCGCAGACAATGCAGACGAGGCCCAGCCTACTTGGACCAATCTGGGTGATGCATCCTTAGCCCAACAACCTTCGACCTCTATGGTGCAAATTACGGCTGGAGATCCCAATCCACTAAAGGCGACGACAGACCCTGGCAAGCTGGCCATGATCATTGACGCCCCAACTCACCTTGCAGTTCAAACTTATGGTGGCCTAGCTATGGCTGCACCTCAAGCCGTGGCAATTGCATCGCCACATGTCCAGGCCCACCTACTCGTGGGTGACAAGAAGAGTAATCAGAGTGTTGCCTTGCTTAACGCTTTCAGTGCCTTGCCTAACGACGCGGGACGAAACCTGAGTTTGTTTTCTTTCTTCTCCTTTTTTGTTTCTATATTTTCTTCTTCCTTCTTCTCTCTTCTTTTTTTAAAGAAATATTCCTCATCTTCTTTTCTTTTTTTCTACTTTTTTTGTTGCTCACTCTTTTTATTGTTGCTCTCTTCATTTTCTATTTTTATTTTGCTATGTTACATAAGAGTGAGAGAGATAGAGAGAAGACTAAGAGAGAGAGAGAGAGAGAGGGAGAGAGAGAACACAGGGGAAGGGATTACAGAGGGAGAGAGAGAGAGGAGCAGCGGTTGCCGGTGGTCGGGTGGCTGACGACGGTGGATAGTAGTGGAGGGAGATGGATAGCGAGGGCGAGGGAGGAGGGAGGTGGATGGAGGGTGGGGTGGGCTCCCTGTGTTGTTACAGAGGGTGGCATGTCCGCAGCTGGCGATGGCGTCAGGGTGGACGCCGGTGGCGACAACCTACTGTGGGTGGGGTTGGCACTGTTGTAGGCGGGATTGTGGCAAGGGCGGCTGAGTGAGACTAGGGCGGCGTTCTTAACAGATGGTGGCGGCGGCTGCTGTGCAAGTAGAGGGGGGGGGGGCACGTTTGATTGTAGATAAGAATGAGCTTAGTGGAGGGGGGCAGGGCAGCGGCGGCGGTGTTGGCTAGTAGCAGGCTCGCACGAGGTGGACAGGCGCGAGCTCTGGTGTTGGCCACATAGGGGGGAGGCCGGAGGACCGATAGCAGAGGCGTGTGCACAACCGGCGGTCAAGTCATCGTCCTCTTGCTTCTACGGGCCGATAGAAGGGGAGGGGGAGATCAGGCGGCAGGGTTTTAGTGGGGAAGGTGATGAAGGAGGCGTGGTGGGGGGTAGAGGGAGGAGGTGGCACATAGTGGTTTCGGGCTTGGGTTTATAGAGAAGGAAGGAGGGGCGGTGGTGTTGGGGTGCTCACGGTCAAGAGGAATGGAGGGAGGAAGGGAGGCGACGAGGGTGGCGGGGCGCTTGGGTTTGGAGAAGGCCGGTCGTCGGAGAGGGGGGAAGAGTTGCTCTAGCGGGTTGAGGGAGAAGGAGCGAGTTCTTGCCATTGTAGGTGAGAGAACGAGGGAGGAAGGGGAGGTGGAGAGGGTGGGTGACGAATGAACAAGGTAAGGAGATGGGGTGTGGGCTAGCACCCTCCCTCTCTCAGGGACATCTCATAGAGCTCCCCTCACGGAGACAAGGCCACAAATTTTTAAAATATTTCTTTATTCATTCTATATTACATTACAAATAGCAATACAACCCTTATATAAAGGGCAAAGAGGACTCAAGGCTCAAGGAGCCACCCTAAGGAGCCTAGACATTTCTTGGAAACATAAGAGATCCATTAAACCTAGTGAACATAAGAAATCTATCCTCCTAGAAAACATAAAAGATTTCATACCCTACAAAATATCCTACCTAAAGAACATGATCTACCCTAATGACACATGCCTAACATAAGAAAAAGAAAAGACTAATAAATGACTACAAATATTAAGAAACATGGATCTTCTGTAGTTGGGTCGGAGTCTGGACAATGTCGCCTCATCCGCATCTTGTCGGATTTTTGAGTCAGCCCGATATCTTCACCACCTGTCCATGCACCCACGCCCTTGCATGCTAGCTAGTGCCGCGCCCTACGTGCCCCTACACCTGATGAAGACTCTTGCCATTTTGCGAAAGTCGAATGGTGGGGAGGAGTTTGCAAGTCCAGTTCTTGCTTTGGCCCACAACAGCCCAGCAGGTCCTTCAGCCCCAGGGATGTCCTCACCCTCGAGCATTGCACAATAAGATCCCAATAATATGGAAATAAAAGATTTAATTGCTAATGACTTGCTACTGCATAAGGCTCTCATTCGGTAGGCTAAATGGACCTGTTATGGTGTTCCAACAAGAGGCTTGTTAAGGCGTTCCATGTTTGTGGGTTCCTTTGGAAAAACCCAATTGATCGAGGAGTAGGAAGAGGATTCAGACAATCAAAACCTGCATTTTGGGTCACTGGGTCACCCATTCAAGTTTACAAAACATGAGGACGAATGGTATGATAATGTCACTATAGATTCTCAGCCAGTCATTGATGAGGTCGTTCTTCAGAGTCATGGTTAGAAAAAGATGTCGTTGAAAGAAAAATATGCTCATCTAAAAGTCACAAGAATGAAGACTCGTGGTTGCATGGTTGGAAAGCCTCAAAGATACCAGTGAATGATGTAAACCGTGATGATCTTTTTCTTTCTCTAAAGGTAAGGTGGCATGTCTCCCTCCGTGTTGATTACTGGCCCTTTTTTCAATACTAAATATATCTTAATTTTAAAAAAAGAAGTACTCACAGCCTTGCAATTTGATCTGCATATCAACCTGCTCTAACACCTTCTCCATATATTTCTTCTGTGATAAATACAACTTTTTAGTGCTACAATCCTTGTGAACTTCCATGCTCAAAATTTTCTTTGCTACTCCAAGATCTTTCATCTCGAGTTCACCACTCAATTGAGACTTCAAGCGATTGATTTCTGACATGTTTTTGACAGTTATCAACATGTCATCCACAAACAACCACACATAAATAAATGAACCGTCAGAAAGTCTTCTATGATACACATAACTATCATAATCACTCTTGGAGTAACTTTGACTTAGCATAAAAGTATCAAATCTTTTGTACCACTGTTAAGGTGATTGCTTCAAACTATATATACAAAGACTTCTTCAACATACACACATGGTCTTCCTTGTCAGAAACTATGAATCCCTCAGGTTGATGCAATGTAGATTTGCTCTTCCAACTCACCATGTAAGAACATTGTTTTAACATCTAGTTACTCCAACTCCAGATCAAGTAAAATAACTATGACAAGTAATGCATGAATAGAATTATATTTTATGATAGGAGAGAATATGTTATTGAAGTCAATACTCTCTCGTTGACTAAAACCCATCGCCACCAATCATGCCTTGAATCTAGCATTCACCACACTAGGGATTCCTTCCTTCTTCTTGAAGACCCACTTGCACTTTATAATATTTTGACTAGGTCATATTTTTATTGACTCACATATCTTGTTCTTCTGGAGAGACTACATTTCCTCTTACACAACTTACTACCACTTAAAGTACTCATCTAATGCAATTGCTTCTCTATAAAAACACGATTCAACCCTTTCAATATCATATATGACAGACGAAAGCTACCATGCCACTGTGAGAATATGTGTTGGGTGGTTTGATTACCCGACACTTTGTCTATTGCGAAGCTATAATGCCTCTGAGTAGTCTGCTATTGTGTTGTATTACTCTCTGGCATATCAACTTTCTCCTTTGGAAAATGTACTGTCTCCTCTTGCATTATACTATTATCTGAAAGCTTCACCTCTAGCTCCTTGTACATGCCACTAACCTGATCTCCACTTTCCTTTGTTGATTTCTCTCCCTTTCAAAGCAGTGCAGACTCATTAAAGGCCACATCTTTATTAATCATAAACTTGGATGATCGAGGATTGATACATCACAATCGATATGTCTTCACACTCTGTGTTTGTGCATATCCTATGAAATTCTTTGCCCTTGGCTCTAACATGGCACCTATAGCATGAGCATATGTAAGACAATCGAAAACTATGAGATGGGCGTAATCAGAATGAGAACTAAACCATACCTCTTTGGGAGTCTTCAACTCTATGGCTAGGAATAGAGATCTATTCACCAAGTAGAAAGTTGTAATGATAGCTTGTGCCCAGAATGCTTTTGACAACTCTGTTTGAGACACCATACTTGCTCTCTCTAAGAGTGTTTAGTTCATCCGTTCTACAACATTGTTCTATTATAGTATTCTCGCTGCAGTGTGATGTTGAACGATGTTCTCATTCCCATAGAGGTACTCATTAAACTCTTTCGAGCAAAATTCCATGCCATTGTCAATATGGAGGTGCTTGATTTTCTTTTTGGCCTACATCTTAATCAATGCCTTCCATTGCTTGAAAGTGATGAACACCTTATTCTTTTTCTTTAGAAAATATATCCAGACTTTTCTTGAGAAATTGTCAATCAAGGTCAATGAATAACTTGCACCACTCTTCGAGACAACCAAAGTAGGATCCCAAAGGTTAGAGTGGATATAATCCACATTGTCCTTTGTCCCATGAATTATTGTATTGAATTTCACCCTGCACTGCTTGCTAAACACATAGTGCTCACAAAAATGCAGTTTCCCAATCTTCTTACCAGCAAGCAAACCTTGCTTGCTCAACTCCATCATGGATTTTTCACTGATGTGGCCCAGTCGTATGTGCTACAATCTGGTAGGATCATCATCTGAACTTGATGTCACATTAGCATTGGCCATCACAATGCTGCTCAGTCGTATGTGCTACAATCTGGTAAGATCATCATCTGAACTTGATGCCACATTAGCATTGGCCATCACGATGCTGCCCTGTAGATGATAAAGATCATCAATCAGCTTCCCTTTCATCACAAGCAATGCACCTCAAGAAATTTTCAAGATTCTATTATCTGCTGTGAAACGGTATTTATGAGAGTCAAAAATACTCAAGGAGATCAGACTCTTCTATACTTCTGGAATGTGTTGCACCTCCAATGTACTATCGACATTGTCAAATATATTGATTTGAATTGTACTAATTCTAACAACTACAATTGTCTATTTTCTTGCATGGACATGATACCACTACTCACAGATGTGCAAGTAGAAAATCACTCTCTATGATGATACATGTGGAAGGTACAACTAAAGCAAATATCTAGTTATCATCAGTAATGTCAGTAGAGACAGCCAAAATAATCTCATTCATTAACAATTTTTTCTTGAACAACATTTGTTGCATTAGTAGAAGACTCTCTTACATCTTGTCTTTCCCTTTAAACTTCAAACAATCTTTTTAGATTTACCTTCTTTGATTGCATTCATAGCATTTGACCCACTTTGCTGACTTAGACTTTGATCTTAGATGTACCATTTTTTTCAAACTCCTTTTTCTAACTTCTCCCTCTCATCATCAGGCCATTTGACTAATCTTCATCATGAGTTTCTAGCGTACACCTTTTCAACTACTTAGAGTTTAGGGAAGACTTGATATCTTCTAGGGAGATATCATCTCTCCCATACAATAAAGTATCAACGAAATACAATAAAGTATCAACGAAATGCTCATGCGAAGGAGGAAAAGAATATAAAAATATAAGGGCTTGGTCTTCATCATCAACTTTAACACCAACATTTTTAAGATCCATAATAATTTTATTATGTTCATTTAGATGATTAGCAATGGGTATACCTTCTTTCACACAAAAACTAAACAATTGTTGCTTCAACTACCGATAGTTTATAAGAGACTTTATCACATACCTTGATTCCAACTTGAGCCAGAGATTTGTCAAGATGTCTTCATCTACAACCTCTCGCAACACATCATCCACCAAATATAAACAAATAACAGCAAGAGTGCACTCTGTGTACTTTTCTTTTTCTTCATCTTTCCACTTGGCCAGTAGAGCCTCTTCTTCCCTTTCACTGCCTTACTTAGCCATTGTTACATTAACAAGGACTGCATCTTCAATCGCCAAATGTTAAAGGCCTTCGATTTCACATTGAACACTTCAACATCAAACTCCATTGCCAATGTGACTTGACAGCCATCAACGAGAAGCATAAATCGAACTCCAACTTGGCTTTGATACCCATTTGTTATGACATTGACCACTCTGATGAGCAGAGTAACACACTGGATTTAGATCCACATGATAAGAAGAAAGGAGAGGGAAGAAGAAAACAATCACACTAGGCTAGAACACAAGAATTTAAGTCATTCAGAGGTGACCTCTTTCGTCCACCGGAGACAACAACAATCAAGAACTTCACTAGATGTAGAGAAAATTTACAAAGTTTCACCCTCACCCAAGAATAAATAAATCCTCTTTACAAAACTCTCTCAAGCTCTCTACAAGATCTCTCTCTCCAAGATGTCTCACCCCAAAACTTGCCTTTAGGTTATCTGTTAAACAAGGAAGAGAGACTTTGTATTTATAGACTTCCGAGATGCCCAAAGCCATAGCCTCGGAGGCCGATGTCCTCATCCACATTCACAAAGAGACCAAATCCCACTGGGATATGCTCTACATCGCATTCAGCCATGCACATCCCGCATGCCACACTCACAACTGTTGCATGCTTGGAACCTAAGTCCCACTATAAGAAAATGCGAGATTCGCAACAGATAATGTACTTCATAAATTCATAACTAATCTATCGGGAAACGGTTGAGCGACAGATTAGTGACAGATCACGTCCGCCGCTTAAAAATACTTGCTAATTTGTGATGAACCAATTTTTCATCGTAAATCGATAACAAATTTATGATGGAATAATTCTATCTCCAATTCATTGTTGAATGATCGACATCATTTCTTAACGATGGAATGGTAATGTGATGCTAATCCGTCGTAAATTTGCGACGTCATATTCCATCTCAAATCTGTCTATGAATGATCGACATTGGTTTTAGCGACGACATGCTATCTGACGTTAATCCATCGTAATTTTGACTGTAATTCCCCTCAAATCCGTCGCTGAATTTAATTTTCGTCGCAAATCCGTTTCAAATTTGTTGAAAATAATTTAGAGGCGGAAAGATTCCCTTACAAATCTATCGCTACATATTTTCATTTTTAAATATTAATTTTATAAAAATATCAAAAACTTGTTTCAACAATAAAAGTACATCAAACACAAATATCAAACACATAATGACATTTGAAAATTACTAATATCAAACATAAAAATACAATATTTAAAAAGTACAATTTTATTACAATAGCTAAAAAAAGCAAGTAAGATCCTCCTCATCATCCTCTGCGTTTCTCCCGTCATCATGCAGTGAACGTGTAATAGAATCTTACATTGGACATGTAAAATAAAAGAACATTAGACATGTGTAAATAATTTTTAAATAAATAAAAATAAAAATTTCATTTGGAATTCCTTAGTCTTATACTTATATTAATTCCTAAATGGGTTGTTTTGAGTGCCGAGTCCAAACTAGGAATCTGCTTTAGATTCTATTAGCTCCCACAGGTCATTGTCATTTCTCTAGTTTTATTGGAACAACTGACATGTCGATTGGACTAGTATTTCAAATATTAGAACCCCGAACTCGACTTCTTTGCTTTTATACTTAACTTAATTCCCATGTATGTGATTTAAGTGATGAGCTCGAACTGACAATCTGATTTGGATTCCGTCAGACCCCACTAGTCACTCACATATCTCTAGTCGTGTTGGAAGAATTAGTACGCCGACCGGACCAATATTTCAAATATTGGGCTCTTGAACCCAACTTATTTGATTTTACACTTAATTTAATTCCTAAATGGGTGATTTGAGCGCTAAGTCCAAATCAGGAATCCGATTTATATTCCGTCAACTCTCACATGTCACTCACACATCTCCAGTCGTGTTGAAATAATCGACACACCGATCGGATCGATATTTCAAATATTGGACCCTGAACCCAACTTCTTTGGTTGTATACTCAATTTCTAAATAGGTGATTTGAGCATCGAGTCCAAACCGAGAATCCGATTTGAATTCTGTCAGCTCCCTTGAGTCACTACATTGAAAACATAGGATGAGCATGGTTGAAATAGATCCATGCTTCACCATCTGCAGGATGACTGATTATGTCCTCGTCACGGTGAACTTTTTCGGTGTGCCATCTCATATATCGATCTATATATCTTCGAGGGCATATATAACTGCTAAAGTCTAGGGGTGAGAAGGAAGTACCACAATGACTTGTAAGGTACATCTTTCTACTTCCTATTGCCCCCTCTCTTAGGTTTCAACCGAGCAGCATTACAAATGGAACAAGATGTCTTCTCTCCATCCTCTTTGTAATATAACGTACAATGATTAGGGCATGTATTTATTTTCACGTCTAATCCCTAACTCATTGACCATCTTCTTTACACAGTAGAAATTGTCGGGCAACTTCTCATCTCGAGACAATATGCTCTTGATGACGAGGAGGAGACAATCAAAATAACTCTTACTGATGTGAAATTCAGACTTCAAATTCAGTAATTGTGGCACCGCAGACAATTGAGTGGGATTCTGACATCCAACCTACAACGACTCATCAACACACTTTAATAATTAATAAAATCTTCTAGCTATATCGTTCGACACTTCTTCTTTGTATCCATGTTCCTGATAAACATTAAATGGGACCAACCATTGAACACAATTCAGGACCTACCGCATACAAAACCATGTCCATGTACATGATTGTGCCTTCAACATTGGCTTACTCGTACGACCAATAGTCTTACCATGTTCAGACCAGTTCACATAGTCTTACACGAACCCTTTGTAGTACAGATGATGCTCAACGTTGTATCTTGAATAGAACCTTAAGTTCTTACATTTTTAAATAGGGACATCATATATGACCCTTATCATCTATTACACTTGGATTCCTAGATGCAAATGCAATGAAGGTCGATACTTCATCATTAAACTCCTCAGGCACGATCACGCCAATTGTTCTACGATACATCCATCGTCGCTCTATAGACATTCTCCCTGCACCAAATAATCAATGTTAATTATTCTTAAATTTTTTTCTTACATTGTTCGACGTAGACAAATTGAATAGGAAGGGACAATTATTTAGATTATCACTTTTTAACCCATCTATGAATATTTAATCGTACGATAACTTACTATATGTGTTGTATAGTTTGCTGAAAAATTTGAAAATATCTTTCCACATTTCTAAGAATTTTTCTTAAATACTTACTAATAATTGGTTAAGAAAATAAGTTAAATCAATAAAGGTATGCCAGAGAAAAATGAGAAGACGCAATCAATTTTTTTATCAAACTGTACAAATACATCTAGTAAATAATCATGTAAGTGCGATTAAATATTCATAGATTGTCCAAACGGGACAATTCAAGATTTTATGTTAGATATATACATTCTCATCAAAAAATAAGAACATACAGATCAATCAAAAAATCTTGAACGGGCAGGTTCATTGACACTGGCTTAACACACACTCCCCATACGAGCTAACGTGCATGTAATGTTAAGTTACACCCACGCACGTGAGCTCCATGGAACACCCCAATATAATTAAAGAATATCTAATTAATGTGCATACATCAAATTTAAAGAACATCAAATTATAAACAACATCTAATTGATATGCCTCAACACTGCCAGACCCCCAACCTTGCCAGACCCCCTCCCCACCGTGCTAAACCTCCCTCCCTAGCCAGACCGTCCCCTCCTCTCCAACCGGACACCAAAATCATGTTGGACCCCCTCCCCAGCTAGACCCCCCACTCCACCGGACCCCCCTCCCGAGCTAGACCCCTCTATCCAGCCGGACCCCCACAACCCTATCTGATGAGAACATCACCTCCTATTTCATCCGGCATGGTCTAGCCATTTAATTTTGAGTCCAATGTAATTTTTATTTGAGTCATTGATGTAATTTTAATTTTTTAGAGTCATGTCCCTAGGTCTAGCATTTATTTTCCTATGTTTGAGTGTCATTAGAATGTGTAATGTGCTAATTGGGCCCATTTCTTCGGGCTTAGCCCAATGAGCTCCCCTACCCCTTCGGTCATTTGTCAATGAGTCTTTTGTCAGGGTCTTTTGTAGAAATGTGGGTTTCCTATATATAGGACCCCCATTTCCTCCATTTGAACTTAATGAATGAATGAATGAGTTAAACTTGCCATTTGAGTTCAAATTGGAGTGATTCCTCTAGTTTTTGGGTGAGAGACCCTAGGGGAGAGATTCCCCACCCATTCTCCTCTTAATCTCTCTATTTCACCCCTCTTTCTCTCTCCTCCAACCCCAATTTCGAATTTTCTTCTCTCTCCTCCCCTCCTAACCACCTCCACTAGTTACCCACCACATTTAATACCCCTCCACTTCCCCAAGTTGCCATTACTCCACTCCCATAGTCCCTAGGTGGCATCTTCCCCATTCCATCACCTTTCTCCACCTTCCCACCAAATCTACCCCATTCCAATACAAACTCTCCACTTCCCCACATAATCACCCACCTTCCAAGGCCATTTCAAATTTGAAATTCACACTCCCTCCACCCACTTGTTCCCCCTCACCTTCCCCCCTCTCCCTCCAAGCCCCAAATTCGTAGCTCCTCTCTCACCCACAGAAAACACCCCCTTCCAGCTCCCATTCTATCCCTCCCTCACCTTGAAACACCCCATCCTAGACCCCCTCACAGCCCGGGCTTTCCCCACACTCATCCACCCCCATTTCCTCTCCCATATACCCCATTTCTCCCCCATCATCTTCAACCTACCGTTTCAGATGACAACCTGCAGAAGTGTACCATCTTACAGCGGCGACCACGGCTTCCTCCCGACGAGTTTGAAGACCCAAGACACATCCACGGAAGCGGCTACCTGTCCTCTTCACAACGATCGAGGTCTCATCCCCATCGGAGATCGGTGCTGCTGTGGAGGTCCGTTCTTCCCCGACCGCGCAGTTCTGCTCCGGCTGAGGATCTGAACCGGACTAAAAGCTCGGCCACGACAAACCTTGGACGAACCAGCCCCGAAGCTCTTCTACAAATATCTTCCTCCTCCAGTCTTCGTTCAGGATCAAGAAACGGAACCTCATTCGGCTGCCGGAGGAAGGAGTTACAAATTTTCTCCCCCGAGCTCTCCAGTCTTGTCTCCTGCAGTCTGCTCCGACCAGTGCCCACTCTTTAGGGTACACCTACTGCCCTCGACCTCTGATTGCAGCCCCGTCACCTCTGGCTGAAAGCTACTTCGACACGAAGACGTCGCCACCAGTTTCGTGCTGATCGGAGTTCGGGAGGGTGCGTGGCGTCCTCTGTAACCTGCTGCCAGAAGTCTGCAACTGCGAGTCAGAAAACCTGATGTCCTGTTCCAACCTCTGCCCCAGTCAACAACGGTCTCAGAAGAAATTTAAGAAAATCTGAAACGTTCCTGTCCCTGTTAAGAAGCTTTTGCCGCCGGTCTCGCCATCGGAAAAATTCGTGAGAAGGATCTACAGCAACCACACCAACACACTGTCCCTGTTCGTAGACAACCGGCAGATTCGGCAACCTCGCTTAATCGTCGTTCTTTACCTTACTTTCCCCACCCCGCTTGGCCGGCTGAAGGCCCCTCCCTGCGGGAGGTAGTATTGTTGTATTCACATTAACCCCCACCCCAAGATCCCCCTCCTGCGAGAGGCGTAGTTTTGTACATGGTTTGAGCAGGTCAAGCTTCACCGCCGCGGCGTGTGGGGAACCACCGCCTCCCCGCTCGCCCTCGTCTGCGACCGGGACCGGTTTCTTCAAACCGGCCGAGTAAGTGCCTCATCCTAGCTCATTAGTGTTGCTCTTTCAATATTTTCTTCATGCGCCGCTGAATTTGCGAGGGAGCGCCCGATCCTCAAGTCCATGACTTAAGAGTGATCGCCGTGGGATAGTGTGAACCGGTGCCCTTGTGCACTTTGTCGGCCCCAATTGAATTGGGCATCCAAACCTTGGGAGTCAAACCTTGGCCTTGCTGGCCCTCTACCAGCAAGGGCCCTTTCCCATACCTCACACTTGGCATCGCCAAGTCACTCCGGGTATAGAGTGCGACGGGAGAGCGGTGGCCCTTAAGGCCCATTTGAATGCTTAATTGTGCTTGTTTGCCTAAGTCCGAGGTCGTGTCACATCACTATCAGAACCCTCCCAAACCTTGTCTGTAATGCCCTACTATTTTATAACATTTTATTTGGTTGTATAAAAAATTTTGTGTATGCCTAAATATTTAAGTTACATATTTTATTATATTTATTTTAGACATAGAAAAAAAGAGATTTAAAAGTTAAAGAAAGGATGTAATACAAATAAAAAAAGAAAGAAGGTTAAAAAAATAAAAAATTAAAAAAAAATTGGTGGGGGGGCGGCCCCACGCGCGCGCGTCTGCGGGCGCCGCCCCCGCCTTTGACTGTTGCGATTGCGGAAGTCAATTTATAAAAAAAAAATTAAAATTTTTCTGTTAACCTTTTATATTAGTTTAAGTTCTTAAATTTCATTTAGTCAAATAACACATGTGCTATGTGTAAAAAAAGAAAAAGAAAAATTGTGAGATAGTCAAAAGATGTTAGGTGAGGGGTTGGCAAAGTTTGAATGACTAATTTTAATAAAATAGCATTAAATTAAATGATTTAATCTCAACCATTAGATTAAGTGAGTGGTTAGGATTGATTAAGTCAAAAACTACTATAAATAGAAGGATAGGGGGCTTCATTTACATCTTTTGGAAGCTGAGTTCGTGGAGTGCAGCAGGGGGAGGTGTGAAGGTCATTAAGGAGTGTTTAAGCATTTTTAAGGTAAGGGATTAACACTTTATCCCCTATATTAGCATGTATTAGAGTATCTAGAATGATTTATGTTGTGTAATTAGCATCTATATAGGTAGTTAAGTACATAGATCATATTTTCATAATCTGTAATCTTATCTTGGTCGGATTAGTATTAAATCATTAAGTTAAAGTACGTGATTAATGGTATAATTAAGTGATTAATGTATTAAAATTAGCAACGGTGTATAATAAATTGAGAGAGTTTCCAGAATCCTGAAATCTGATGTTATGAACTTTCTGTAAAAAGTTTTATGTCTGATTTAATTTATTTTCACGTTTAAAGATATTTTAATATTATCCTAAAAGTGTTTAACTTATATTAAAATATCAAAGGATGATATAAAATTACAATAAATTTTTAGAATGTACCTTACTGTGAGATCCATGTGCATAAAATGTTTTATAGTTTATGGATCATGATATTTATTTTAATGAATTTTCATACATGATAAAATATATAAATAATCATATAAAAATTATGAATTTTAGAAATCATGTTCACAAAAGTCTTATAAGTTTACAGTAAGGTTCAGACATTGAGTGTGTTGTATTCTGAAAATATCAATAATTCTTGATATCTGTAAGTAATATTAGATATTTTTTTATATTTTAATAGAAGTATACAATTATGAAAAAAATAGAAATAATACATAAAAAATCTTAAAACTTTATCAAAATACTTAAATATTTGTTAGAACTAATTTATGAAAATATCATTGCATTAGGATATCAGAATCATCATTGGTATAATTATCAATGTTTAAACAAATAATTAGAAAATTTGAATAAATACTAATATTCTGTGAAAAATCTAAAAAAATCACATAACTAATGTTTTGATATCTGTATGTTGATTTTCAGTATATTTTTACCATTGTAAGTATTCTGGATAATTGTCTCTATTTAAAAGTTATTATTATAAATTATTGCAAATTTTAGAAATTGATATCAAAAAATTAGAAAATAGACATACTGAATGAAAAATGATGAAAATTTTTATATATGACACTTCTGTCTGAAAAAACATTATGTAAATGTTTCGAAATTATCTGATCATTTTGGATATATTTAGTTGATTTATTATTCATGATATATTTTTCTTAGTGTGAAAAATAATAATACAGCGTGAAAAATGGTAATGCAGTGTGAAAAATAATAAAAAGTTTCAAAAATGATATTTCTACTATGAGTGATGGTTTGACAAATTATGGTGATTTTAGAGTGTTTTGGATATATTTAGTTAATGTTCCATGTATTGGATAATTTAAATAATTCTGTGAAAATTTTAATTCCTGCATGTAAAATTATGAAAAAATTTCTATGCATTGTTACAGACAAATGTAAGTTTCTTTAAAAGTTTAAGGGTCTTATAAATTTATTAGCTAAATTTAGTCAATTTATGATGCATGTTAGAATATAAGTAATTTCAAAAAAATTATAATTACTGTCTGCAAAATAATGAAAAATTTCTATTATGATAGTTTTTGTAAATATATTGATTCCCTGAAATTTCAAGGTATTCTGATACCTGTAAACGGATTTAGTAATTTTTGATATATAGATATGTCATTATATTTGAATAACTTGAAATTTTCAGAAAAAAAAAATAATTTTCAGCATAGGTATATTAATATTCACATCATGAATTTTGAGTGGCATGTGTCTATTTCATATAAGTCATATTTATATTTTTACCGTACCGTTAGTAATGCCAAATGGACACTGTCACTATAGGGGGAGACTGGAACCAAACTATAGAAATGCCTCTATGGGGAGGTTCACACTGTACTAGCCCCGAGGGTAACGGGGATGAAATCTTAGAGGTGGACAAGTACCACTGGTTAAGGTGGAGAGGACTTCTCCCGGTTCTGCGTAGTAACCAAGACTCATCACTATTTACCTAGGTGATCGAGTACCGACTGACTGTCCTTCTAGTGGTGGTTTGGGCACTGTGTCTGGCTATTTATACTACTGTTACTGTTTATTGAACTAAAATTGAATAACTGTTATTGCCGACTGAATTGACACTGAACTACTGTTACTGTTCACTGAGTCGTTATTAATACGACTATTACTGCTCACTGAATTGATACTGAAACTGTTATTACTGTTCATTGATTCATTACTGGAATCATTAGTTAATGTTTACAAATGATGAATTCTTATTTACCGTGTCATGGGTATGATAAATTTTAATGTATATGCTTTCTTTGTCCAATGATAATAGAATGACTTTATGAAACAAATTATCGTAAATCACTTTGGATATGTTGTTACATGTTTTGACTGGGGACTATGCTTAGTCTCTTACTGGGTCTATTCGTAGACTCACCCCGTTGACCAATTTCAGGAGAAGCGGTAGAAGGAAGCGAGGAGTGATCTCGCAGTGTTTGACCGCGGCTCGATTTTTACTACCAGTCTTTATCTTATGTAGTTATGTTATGAGTTATGTCTTATGTAAAAAATGAAAAAAAAAGTGTGTGAAATTTGGTTGTGTAATAAAAGACGTGTGAAATTATTATCGTTATTTATATCTATGTGGATGTAGTCATTTGACTGTAAGCTGATGAATTGAGTATTTTTATTTCCGCTGCAATGTTATCTCAGTGTTTATGTGTAATTCTCAATTGTAATTGTACCGCTTGAGTTGTTCCCACTGTGACGTTCCGATCGAGATCCGACGCGAGTCTTTACGACTGGACCGGATTTACGAGTCGGGGCGTCTCATTATCAGATCCCCCCACACACAATCGAAACCTCCCCCCCCCACCCCCCAAACATTGTCAAACCCCCTACCCTGTCAAACCCCCCTCCCCAGTCGGAACCCCACCGTCCCTGTCAGACCCCCCTCCTTGTCAGATCCCCCCACCTAGCCAGAACCCCCCCATACCATGTCAGAAGCACCCTCTGTAATATCCCGGACCTTTCGGGTCCTTTCTTCGTGGGTCCCAGATCTGGTTTTTGGAGCGTCCGACTCTGTTGTGTCCGAACTTTCGTTTCGGACATCTTTCGTATTCGGATCGGTGCGATCCGGAGTCATTTCGGAGGCCCGGAGGCGTTCCGCGGCTTTTCCGCGTGTGTTTTCCGATTCCCGGTGTGTGTTTCGGCTTTTCTTCGGAAGGTCGCTGCGGGCGAACCGGGCGGTTCCCCCAGGCACGAGTGGTACCGTTGCGATCGGTGCGTTCCGAGGATTCCGAAAATGTATTTTTCTATTTTTCGGTATTTTTTCGAAAAATCGGATTTTCTATATAATCCCATTTCTTTTCTTTTTTCTTTTCTCCTTTCTCTTTCTTCTTCTTCTTCCTCCTTCCTTCCCCAACCGTGGCCACCCTCCTCTCTCCCTCTCTCTCCCATTCGGACGCGGTGAGCCCCTCCCCGGCTGTGGACGGCGGCAGGGCGACGGCGCGGACGCGTGGGTGGCGGCGAGGCGAGCTCGTGGGCGTGCGGCAAGCGTGGGGAGGCGAGGTTTCTAAAAGCGTTCTTCGCGATTCGCGGGTGATTCGGCGGAGCATTTGCTCCATTGAGGTAGGGTGACGTTCCTTAGCCTCTTGCCATTCGTTTCCGTGATTTGTAGGCCGCGGGGAGGCCGAGAGAGGCTTGTTTGAGCGGGTTTGGGGTTTTCCATGATTTGGGGAGAGCTCGCCCGATCTATGGTTTTAACCCGCTATTTCATGTTTTGGTGGCTTAGAAGCATGCTAGGGGTCCTTAGGGGTCATTCCCCTTGTTTTTCCCCTCTCCGGTGGAGGCATGGGGGCGTGGTTGGAGTTTTTGGGCGTTTCCGCCATTTTTCAGGCGCGGACTGAGAACGCGCTATACTCCAGTAGCGCGTTCTTGATGGTCGCGCTGCCCCGATGGGGCGCGTTCATCGGAGAAGATGAACAGTAGGGCGGTTCTGGTCGCGCTAGGGGTCCCTAGCGTGACCTGCCTTGTCGCGCTAGGAGGCCCTAGCGCGATCTTCCCTGTCGCGCTAGGGGGTCCTAGCGCGTTCTTCCCTGTCGCGCTAGGGGTCCCTAGCGCGATCTGTCCTTTCGTCTGATGTTCCTTTTTGGGTCATGTGTTTGGCCATGGGCGGTGCGTCCGTTTCTTCTCCGACCGTGGTCACCGTGCGATGGTGCTGGTACGTGGGACGGCCCCCGTACTTCGTCAGGTTCGGACGTTGTTTTCCGTTGTCTTGAGAGTCTACTCATTCAGTGACCCTCCACTAGTCGTAGCCCACCAGTGCGAGGTGCTGGTCGCACCAGGGAGTGGTGTACGGGCTGACCTTTAGAGACGGTTTGTGGACCGGTTACCGTTGGGCCCCACGTATTGCAGCCAGAGTCCAGCTGAGGGGAAAACCGGTCAGAGGGCCAGACCAGGGACGCGTGGTCTGTGTGTGCACACGTGGTTGGGCGCGGTTGGACCCACATCGACGGGCGTAACCCCAGCTAGTCACTTGTTTGTGGTTACTTGTACGGTGTCTGCGCCTCGGGTAGGTCCTACCACGTCAGGCGGTTCACCTGCGGTGCGGTGTAAGACGTCAGGGGACGCTACCGGCTGTGCTTCTAGTGGGTGGTACTCCTGTCGAGTACGGAGTGACAGACTGTCAGTCGAGTGTTTCCGACCTTCGGGTTTTACCGGTTCGACCTTTGAGCTTTGGTCTTCTTACCGTGGCACGTGTGTCGGTTTGCGTGCAGTAGGGTCTTGTCTTGTAGAGTGCAGGGCTTTCCCTTTCGAGATACTTTTCTACCGCTAGTGTAGTGGTTTCTCGTTTTACGAGGTAAGGTTCGAGTGATCCCTACTGAGTCTTGTTCCGAGACTCATTCCCTGCGTGTTTTCTCCGTGTTTCAGGTGAGGCGCCACCTTCGGGGAGCGCGTCAGGAGTGCAGCGTGTTGCGGGTGCCCAGAGGTAGTGCCAGAGGTCAGAGCCGGGGTATGTCCCGTGTAGCTGTACTTTTCTTTCTTGTCACTGTACTAGTCGTGGACCATGTAAATTGTTAATTTATTTCCTGCTTAATATTATAACTGTTTAATTTCTGCAATTACTTGTGATACTTGTGTACCTTCCACACTATCCTTTTAACCCTTCCGAGTCTTCGGGCTCGCGGGTGGCGGTGAGAGTCTCGGGTTATCGGGCCTTCCCGGTAATCAGATTCTCTGGTCGTTACAGCTGGTATCAGAGCGCGATTGTGGAATTGCATGAGAATCATAGGTAATTGTAGAGGTCCACTAGTCCACAGCGATGATGTACAGGTGACGCTGGCATTGGGCACCGTGTGTTTGTTTTGACCTTGCCATTTTTCGTGTTCTCTGTCTTGTGCTTCAGGAGCGAGGATGGCGCCGAGGCGGAGCTCTCGCTCTCAGCAGGGGCAGTAGGCTGGAGGTCAGGAGATCCAGCAGGGAGTCCAGAGGGACCAGGAGGAGCATAGCAGAGTTCCGGGGGCTACCGAGGCCGCGACTACTGCGAGGGTTCCGGGGGCCGAGGATTTCTTCCGTGGCATGTACCAGCTTATGTCTCAGCAGTTCGGCGGAGAGGCTGGTGAGGGCTCGTCAGCTAGGGGTGGGCCAGGCCGAGCAGTGAGGGACTTTCTGCAGTTCCATCCACCTTATTTCAGCGGCCAGGCAGACCCTGATGCGGCTCGTGATTGGCTTGATGAGATGGAGCGGGTGTTCAGTTCTGCGAAGAGTGCTGCCGAGGACAGAGTGGTGTTGGCCTACAACCAGTTGCAGGGCACGGCTCGGAGGTGGTGGTCTTCCGAGTGGAAGACATCTTTTCAGCTTCGTCCACTTGAGCAGATCGAGTGGGATGACTTCGTTAGTGCTTTCGAGGGTACGTACTGTCGAGATATTGTGGCTACGCAGCGGATGCGGGAGTTTCTGGAGCTGGTGCAGGGCGACATGTCCGTGTTGCAGTACAGGGCCCGATTTGTCGAGCTGGGTCGGTACGCACCTCACATCATGGAGCATGAGAGGGTGAGGACCACGCAGTTTGTACAGGGCTTGAGGCTGGAGCTGAGACACCATTTGATCGCGAATGGGGCCACTAATCTAGAGACAACATCTCATGTTGCGGTTTCTTTGGAGATGGATATGCAGAGGACTCGAGGACCGATCAGCCAGGGGCAGTCCTTGTCAGGCCGCAGCCAGCAGTCGGCTACCCAGCAGCAGGGTTTCTTTCAGTCAGCGTCGGGTGGTTCAGGAGTACCGGCATCGGCAGCTTTGGTGACAGGATCTGCGTCCTTCGGCTCGAAGGTAAAGAAGTTCTTCAAGAAAGGGTTCGGCAAGAAGAAGTCCAGGGATCAGGGGCAGGCTTCATCGGGCAGTGTACAGCAGCCGGTTCCTTTGCAGCGTCAGGGATCAGTGGGTGGATCGCGATGACTTTGTCCACGGTGTAGTGGGACCCACCCAGGCAGGCAGTGCACGGCTCCGATCATCTGTTTTCGGTGTGACCAGCCAGGGCATATGGCGCGCGACTGTCCTCAGAGGCCGCCGCAGCAGCAGTTTCCTCAGCAGCAGAGGCAGCAGCAGCAACATGGACAGTATCCGCCGCTACCCAGGTCAGCTAGTGTGGGAGGCAGGCAGAGGGCTCGAGGCCAGATCACGCACATGACCAGGGCAGAGGCAGTGGCATCGCAGCTCGTGGAAGGTACCGTTCAGATTTTGGGTTGTGCGGCTCGGGTTTTGTTCGACTCTGGCGCGTCTCATTCGTTTATTTCGGAGGATTTTATGTCGAGCGTCGAGGAGCCGGTGACCCAGTTGTCCTGTGATTTGACAGTGGAGTTGCCTTCGGGTGACTTTATGATCACTCCGTATTGCTTCGATCAGGTTCCGGTTTGGATCGATGGGCGGAGTATGCCAGGCAGGTTGTATGCGTTGCAGCTTCGGGATTACGATGTGATTCTAGGCATGGATTTGCTCGAGACACATGGAGCGGTGGTGGATTGTGGGATGAAGAGGGTCTACTTCCAGCATCCGAGTAAGCGGACCTTCTATTTCCAAAGTATCCGTTCCACCTCTTCTCGATTCCTTATCTCTGCTATTCGAGCCCGTCGATTGCTTGATTCTGGTTGTCAGGGTTTTCTCGCGTCCGTGGTGGTGTCTGAACGGATGGAACCGAATGTCGAGGACATTGCGGTGGTGTATGAGTTTCCTGACGTTTTTTCCGAGGAGTTGCCTGGATTACCTCCCCAGCGGGAGATCGATTTCGTGATCGAGGTTGTGCCTGGTACGGGACCTTTGGCGAAGGCTCCCTACCGTATGGCCCCTGCTGAGTTGAGGGAGTTGAGGGCGCAGTTGCAGGAACTGTTGGCCAAGGGGTATATTCGTCCTAGCTTTTCCCCTTGGGGTGCGCCCGTGTTGTTTGTGAAGAAGAAGGACGGTAGTCTGCGGCTGTGCATTGACTATCGGCAGCTGAATGAAGTGACCATTAAGAACAAGTATCCGTTGCCGCGGATTGATGACTTGTTCG
Organism: Amorphophallus konjac; assembly: GCA_022559845.1. Classification (NCBI taxonomy): domain Eukaryota; kingdom Viridiplantae; phylum Streptophyta; class Magnoliopsida; order Alismatales; family Araceae; genus Amorphophallus; species Amorphophallus konjac. The sequence goes on along the minus strand of JAHNEJ010001962.1, from coordinate 145,431 downwards.
ACCAGCTTCAGTCCGCGCGAGTGTTCTCGCGGATTGATTTGCGGTCAGGTTATTATCAGCTGAGAATTCGCGAGTCCGATGTGGAGATGACTGCGTTGAGTACGAGATACGGGCATTATGAGTTTTTGGTGATGCCGTTCGGGCTCACCAATGCCCCAGCAGCCTTCATGGACTTGATGCAGAGGGTGTTTCATCCGTATTTGGACCAGTTCGTGGTCATCTTCGTGGATGACATCCTTGTCTATTCGCAGTCTGCTGAGGAGCACGCGTACCATTTGGGTGTGGTGCTGCAGACGTTGCGAGGTCACCAGTTGTATGCGAAGCTCAGCAAGTGCGAGTTTTGGCTCAGCGAGGTGCACTTTCTGGGGCACGTGATTTCTGGTGATGGTATTTTCGTGGACCCCGCCAAGGTCGAGGCAGTAATGCAGTGGCCGAGGCCGAGGTCGGTGACGGAGATCCGAAGTTTCTTGGGGCTTGCGGGCTATTATCGCTGGTTTATCCAGGATTTTTCTCGCATTGCAACCCCGATGACTAGACTCACGCGAAAGGATGTGCCTTTCGTCTGGTCTGAGGAGTGTGAGCAGAGCTTCAGGGAACTGAAGAGATTGCTCACCTCGGCTCCGGTGTTGGTTTTACCTTCTGGATCGGGAGGTTTCGTGGTGTGTACAGATGCTTCCGGCGTTGGGTTGGGTGCTGTGTTGATGTAGCATGGTAGAGTGGTGGCTTATGCATCTCGGCAGCTAAAGCCCCATGAGGAGAACTACCCCACCCATGACCTTGAGTTGGCGGCGGTGATCTTCGCGCTGAAGATCTGGAGGCATTATCTGTACGGCGAGAAGTTCGAGATATTCACTGACCATCAGAGTTTGAGGTATGTGTTCTCGCAGAGAGATCTGAACCTCAGGCAAAGGCGTTGGATGGAGTTCATGAAGGATTATGACCTCACCCTGTCTTATCAGCCAGGCATGATGAATGTCGTCGCCGATGTCTTGAGTCGGAAGGTTACGGTCAGTGCCTTGATGTTGAGGAAGTGGAGACTCTGGGAACAAGTGCCCGAAGTATCTTTCAGGCTCAAGATTCCCCAGGAGCTAGGGTTGGCAGTGCTCGCGAGTCTGACTGTCACTCCTGCTATCCGTCGTCAGGTGACAGAGGCTCAGCATGCGGACCCTGAGTTGCCCCGGATTCTGGCGATGGCTGATGTGGAGCTCGGCGAGGACGGTGCTGCGAGGTTTTGTGGCAGGCTGTACGTCCCAGCGGAGGAGCAGGTTCGTCGTGCGGTGTTACGCGAGGCTCGTGGGAGCAGGTACACTGTGCACCCGGGTGCGACAAAGATGTATCGGAACTTGCGGAGGCAGTTCTGGTGGCCTGGCATGAAGAGAGATGTCGCAGAGTTTATGGCCAGGTGCCTGATCTGTCAGCAGGTGAAGGCGGAGCATCAGCGACAAGGAGGTACTCTCCAGCCCTTGGATGTTCCTGCTTGGAAGTTGGACCATGTGACCACGGATTTCGTGGTGGGGCTGCCGAGGACCCCGAGTGGGCAGGACAGTATTTGGTTGCTGGTGGATCGGCTGACGAAGGTGATGCGGTTGTTACCGGTCAAAGTCAGCTGGAGCGTCTCTAAGTTGGCTCGTCTTTATGTGGAGCGGATCGTTCCGTTGCATGGGGTTCCCATTTCGATCGTGTCGGATCGGGATCCGCGCTTCACTTCTGGATTCTGGAGGAGTTTCCAGCGAGCTCTTGGCACGGAGTTGGCATTTAGCTCGACGTATCATCCTCAGTCAGATGGTCAGTCTGAGAGGACCATTCAGACCTTGGAGGACATGCTGAGATCCTGCTGTCTAGAGTGGCAGGGGAGTTGGATTCATCACCTACCGTTGGTGAAATTTACCTATAACAACAGCTATCATTCGAGCATCGGCATGGCTCCATATGAGGCTCTGTATGGGCGTCCTTGTCGGACTCCACTTGATTGGTTTGAGGTGGGTGAGAGTGTTTTGACGGGACTGGAATTGGTGCAGCAATGTGTGGACGTTGTGCACCTAGTTCGTCAGAACATGCTGGCGGCCCAGAGTCGGCAGAAGAGCTATGCTGACCGTAGGAGGCAGCCCCTCGAGTTCGCCGTGGGCGATCATGTGTTCTTGAGAGTTTCTCCGATGAAGGGGGTGATGCGTTTTGGACGGCGTGGGAAGCTGAGTCCCCGCTATATTGGTCCTTTCGCGATTGTGGAGCGCATCGGTGAGGTTGCTTACCGGTTGTAGTTACCTCCCGAGTTGGCGTCGGTGCATGACGTGTTCCACGTCTCGATCTTGCGGAAGTATATGCCCGATGACTCTCATGTGCTCGAGTTTTCCGTTTGGCCTGAGGTGACTCCAGATCTTTCTCTCCCAGAGTTTCCGATCCGCGTGGAGGATAGGCGAGAGCAGCGCCTGCGGAACAAGGTCATTCCCTTGGTAAAGGTCGTGTGACAACGACACTCTGGTGGTGAGGCTTCATGGGAACGTGAGGATGAGATGCGTCAGCAGTTCCCGTATCTGTTTGAGTGAGTCTTCCTCTTCTTTCCCTTTTGGTTGTTCTCAATTTCGAGGACGAAATTCCTTAAGGGGGGAGGGCTGTAATATCCCGGACCTTTCGGGTCATTTCTTCGTGGGTCCCGGATCTGGTTTTTGGAGCGTTTGGCTCTGTTGTGTCCAAAATTTCGTTTCGGACATCTTTCGTGTTCGGATCGGTGTGATCCGGAGTCATTTCAGAGGCCCGGAGGCGTTCCGCGGCTTTTCCGTGTGTGTTTTCCGATTCCCGGTGTGTGTTTCGACTTTTCTTCGGAAGCTCGCTGCGGGCGAACCGGGCGATTCCCCCAGGCACGAGTGGTACCGTTGCGATCGGTGCGTTCCGAGGATTCCGGAAATGTATTTTTCTATTTTTTGATATTTTTCTGAAAAATCAGATTTTCTATATAATCCCATTTCTTTTCTTTTTTCTTTTCTCCTTTCTCTTTCTTCTTCTTCTTCCTCCTTCCTTCCCCAACCGTGGCCGCCCTCCTCTCTCCCTCTCTCTCCCATTCGGACGCGGTGAGCCCCTCCCCGGCTGTGGACGGCGGCAGGGCGACGGCACGGACGCGTGGGTGGCGGCGAGGCGAGCTCGTGGGCGTTCGACAAGCGTGGGAAGCGTGGGGAGGCGAGGTTTCTAAAAGCGTTCTTCGCGATTCGCGGGTGATTCGGCGGAGCATTTGCTCCATTGAGGTAGGGTGACGTTCCTTAGCCTCTTGCCATTCGTTTTCGTGATTTGTAGGCCGCGGGGAGGCCGAGAGAGGCTTGTTTGAGCGGGTTTGGGGTTTTCCATGATTTGGGGAGAGCTCGCCCGATCTATGGTTTTTGCCCGCTATTTCATGTTTTGGTGGCTTAGAAGCATGCTAGGGGTCCTTAGGGGTCATTCCCCTTATTTTCCCCCTCTCCGGTGGAGGCATGGGGGCGTGGTTGGAGTTTTTGGGCGTTTCCGCCGTTTTTCGGGCGCGGACTAAGAACGCGCTATACTCCAGTAGCGCGTTCTTGATGGTCGCGCTGCCCCGATAGGGCGCATTCATCGGAGAAGATGAACAGTAGGGCGGTTCTGGTCGCGCTAGGGGTCCCTAGCGCAATCTGCCTTGTCGCGCTAGGGGTCCCTAGCGCGACATGTCTTGTCGCGCTAGGAGGCCCTAGCGCGATCTTCCCTGTCGCGCTAGGGGGTCCTAACGCGTTCTTCCCTGTCGCGCTAGGGGTCCCTAGCGCGATCTGTCCTTTCGTCTGGTGTTCCTTTTTGGGTCATGTGTTTGGCCATGGGCGGTGCGTCCGTTTCTTCTCCGACCGTGGTCACCGTGCGATGGTGCTGGTACGTGGGACGGCCCCCGTACTTCGTCAGGTTCGGACGTTATTTTCCGTTGTCTTGAGAGTCTACTCCTTCAGTGACCCTCCACTAGTCGTAGCCCACCAGTGCGAGGTGTTGGTCGCACCAGGGAGTGGTGTACGGGCCGACCTTTAGAGACGGTTTGTGGACCGGTTACCGTTGGGCCCCACGTCTTGCAGCCAGAGTCCGGCTGAGGGGAAAACCGGTCAGAGGGCCAGACCAGGGACGCGTGGTCTGTGTGTGCACACGTGGTTGGGGGCGGTTGGACCCACGTCGACGGGCGTGACCCCAGCTAGTCACTTGTTTGTGGTTACTTGTACGGTGTCTGCGCCTCGGGTAGGACCTACCACGTCAGGCGGTTCACCTGCAGTGCGGTGTAAGACGTCAGGGGACGCTACCGGCTGTGCTTCTAGTGGGTGGTACTCCTGTCGAGTACGGAGTGACAGACTGTCAGTCGAGTGTTTCCGACCTTCGGGTTTTACCGGTTCGACCTTTGAGCTTTGTTCTTCTTACCGTGGCACGTGTGTCGGTTTGCGTGCCGTAGGGTCTTGTCTTGTAGAGTGCAGGGCTTTCCCTTTCGAGGTACTTTTCTACCGCTAGTGTAGTGATTTCTCGTTTTACGAGGTAGGGTTCGAGTGATCCCTACTGAGTCTTGTTCCGAGACTCATTCCCTGCGTGTTTTCTCCGTGTTTCAGGTGAGGCGCCACCTTCGGGGAGCGCGTCAGGAGTGCAGCGTGTTGCGGGTGCCCAGAGGTAGTGCCAGAGGTTAGAGCCGGGGTATGCCCCGTGTAGCTGTACTTTTCTTTCTTGTCACTGTACTAGTCATGGACTACTGTTACTATTGTTGTTATTTTATCGTGGACCATGTAAATTGTTAATTTATTTCCTGCTTAATATTATAACTGTTTAATTTCTGCAATTACTTACGATACTTGTGTAGCTTCCACACCATCCTTTTAACCCTTCCGAGTCTTCGGGCTCGTGGGTGGCGGTCCGAGTCTCGGGTTATCGAGCCTTTCCGATAATCGGATTCTCGGGTCGTTACACCCTCCCTGTTGGACCCCCCTCCCCAGCCAACCCCCCCTACGTAGCTAGAACCCCCCCCCCCCCCCCACACACCATGTTGGACCCCCAACCCTGTCGTACCCCCCCTCCCTAGCTAAACCCCTCACCCTACTGGACCCCCCACCCAGCCGAAACCCCCCCACACCCTGTCGGACCCTTCCACCCTGTCGGACCCCCCCTCCCCAATCGAACCCCCCCCCCCACACACACACCATGTTGGACCCCCAACCCTGTCGTACCCCCCCTCCCTAGCTGAACCCCTCACCCTACTGGACCCCCCACCCAGCCGAAACCCCCCCACACCCTGTCGGACCCCCCCTCCCCAATCGAACCCCCCCACCCTATCAGACCTCCCATCCCCAATGGGACCCCCCACAAGGGGTGCACCCCCTCCTCTCTATCTCTCACTCTCTCACACACACAAATAGGCAAAACCCCCAACAGCAAACCCCCCCTCGACCACTTTGAGGAACCTCACTCCCCTCTCCCACCCCCTGTAAGAGAGAGAGAGAATCTACTTATAGAGTAACAAATTCGGCGATGGCAGAGTGGGGCATAATGGTAGTCAGACTAGCGTTGGCGGTGGCAGGGCACGGTGGGGCGATGCTAGATGGGGAGAGCACGACGCCTGCGATGGCAACAAAGTAGAGGAGTACGTCTACATAGCAGACCCTCATTGGCAGTGACGGGGCACTGTGCATGGTGGGGAATCGCTAGCGATGAGAGAGAGAGAGAGAGAGAGAGAGAGGGTCAAGGGGGGAAGCTTAGAAATTTTGCGAATAGTTCGTCACAAATCCCATGTAAATCCCTCGTATTTTTTTTTACGTGTCAAATAATTTCAATTAGCGAGGGATTTTTATTAGTCTCATATCTGTCACTAAATTCGTATATATAAATATTTTAGTATTTTATTTTCGTAAATTTAAATAGAGTAAACTTTGTTAATACTAGTTTGAAATTAATATAATAATAATTTAAATTATAGTTTAAATTTATTATTAAAAATTAATAGTTTATGTGTATTATAAAATAACAAAATAAACAAAAATGTGATTTTTCTAAAATTTGCACTTGTATTATTACAATAATATATATGGTTTAAAACATATTAAATAAATAAAACTAACAAGAATGCACAATAGTATGCAATTAGTTATTACTACTTAGACAATATTATAATATTTTTTATAATTATTAGAATACTAGTTGTTATAGAAATAAATGTGCCTTAAAGATTAACAAAGTAAACAAAAATGGCAAGGTCGCATTCTTTGGACTTCTAGATCCAAATATTTACATTGATCTTCAAGGAAATATTTTTCAAATATTGATTATATTGTATTTTATTACATTTTTTGTTAACAATGTTATAATACCCAACTCAATATTGCGAAGATCCGATCGTTAGATTTACTCTCGAGCAATATGTGACCGTAGGTTTTAAGTTTGATCAGAATCCGAGTGTTGGATTATCTCCCGATCAAAAATCTAGCCATTAGATTTAAACTTGATCAACATTCAACTGTTGGATTTACTCCGAATCAAAATTTGACTATTTGATTTAAGTTTCATTCAGATCTGACCATTGGATTTACTCCCGATCGAAAATCTGATCGTTAGATTTAAGTTAGATCAAGATCCAATCGTTGAATTTTTTACCGATTAAAAATCAGACTATTAGATTTAAGTATGATCAAGATTCGACCATTAGATTTACTTTCGATCGAAGATCTGTTTGTTAGATTTACGTTTGAGATCTAACTATTGGATTTAAGTTTGATTAAGATCCGACTATTAGATTTACTCCCGATTAAAATCTTATCAAGATTCGACCATTGAATTTAGTTTTGAACGAAATCTGATCGTTGGATTTAAGTTCGATTAAAGTATGACCATTAAATTTACTCTTGATCTAAATCTGACGGTAAGATTCAAGTTGTTTGATGAAGATCTGATTATTAGATTTACTCTCGATCTAAATCAATCTTACCGTTGAAGTTGGTCCCGATCGAAATCTGATCAAGATTCGACAATTCGATTTACTCTCGATCTAATCTGACCGTTGGATTTAAATTTGACGAAGACTGTATCGTTGGATTTACTCTCGATCTATATAAAATAGAATTTGAAATTTTCCTTCGATCGTTAAACCGTCACAAATCTGTCGCTAAAACTTTGGCGAGGAATAAATCCCTCGCCAATCTCCCGCAAACCCATCTCTAAAATAATTAAAAATTTAATTAGTTTCATGTAATAGAGGAAAATTTGTGATGTATATTTTCCGTAGTGGGTCCGTCACTAATGTTTCTTTATTATATAGCGATGGATCTAATCAGTCGCAAGTCGATCTCTAAAGTAAATATTATTTTATTAGTTTAGTGGAATAAATTTATTTTTTGTGACAGAAAAGTTTCACCGTGACTAATATTTCTTTATTATTTAGCGACGGAAATATTTTCGTCGTATGTGACTAATATTTTTTTATTATTTAATGGCGAATCTATTAAGCCGTGAGTCAGTGTCTAAAGTGTTTTATTAATTTGGTGATATAACTTTATTTTTACGACGTAATAGTCCGGTGTAAGTATGTCTCTAATCTATCTCAAATTTTATCTTGTCAATATACCGACGGATACGTGATACGTCACTGATCCATCGTTAGTTTGCAACGAAATAATTCATCGCAAAAATTTGACGTTAGTTGTGTATTTTCTTGGAGTAGTGTACAGACTATTTCTCACAGCGCCAAGATGTGACTGGGAAGGGGAGTCACAGCATATATGTTGTGTGCTAGAGAAGAGAGAGAGAGAAGACCCATAAGTGTGTGTGTGTTTGAGAGAGAGAGAGAGAGATGAGGGATGTGTGAGAGAGAAGGGAGATGGGGCAGTAGTTCCGGTGGACGGGGCCAGAGAGAGAGAGAGAGAGATGAGACGAGGGATGTGTGAGAGAGAAGGGAGATGTGCAGTAGTTCCGGTGGACAGGGCGGCAAATAATTGGGGATGAAGGGGTTCGAGAGCAATCAATGCCGCCACCTCCACTCTCTTGTAGGAATGTGGAGGACACCAGCTGATGAAGACAAGTTGGGGAATTTTCTCTTCACTTTCCTTCTCCCACCATGCCACCCCCCTCCCTGCCTCCTCCACCCCCTCTCCCCCACATGACAGCCTCCTCTTTAACCTTTCATGTCAAAGCCCATGGCCTCTCCTCACACCCACCCACCTCTCTCTCTCTCTCTCTCTCTCTCTCTCTCTCTCTCTCTCTCTCTCTCTCCTTAATTAGACTATTTAGCCATCCGCCTGTTATCTCTTTGCCACTATAAATTTGAAGACCCGCAGCTTATCAGAGCCGCCCGTGCCCCCCCGCCCCCCTGCCCCGGTGTGCAGAGCTAGCAGATGGACCTTGGTCTATCCATCGGCAGGAGCGAGGCAAGGCTGAGGGGTGAGAGGTCCGCCCGTTCAGAACAGCGTCTGAGGAGAAGCGGCGGTGGCTGGGAGTGGGCGAAGGAGGGCAACCACCCTCCCCTGCAGCTCGAGCTGAACCTCTCATGGCCGACTGATCAGCTGGGTAGGTCTTTCTCCGTCCTGTTCTTCTGGCAGCGGTACCGTCGGAAATCTCTGAGCTCTCTTCTTTCTCTGTGACCAGGAAGTACACACCAGCCTGAACCTTCCAGTCCTCTGGCGGCCGTGGCCACGGCAGCGGTAGTCTCTGCGCCGACACAAAGCGGAGAAGGCGCACATGGCCCGGTAAAGGCGGCCGGCGACCATGACAGTTACAACGACGCGGGGCCTTCGTCCTCGACCTCCCGCAGCGGCTGGAGGTGCAGCGACGAGGAGGGCGGCGGGGTCGGCGGGCCGGCGCCGAGGAAGAAGCTGCGCCTCACCAAGGAGCAGTCATGCTACCTAGAGGAGAGCTTCAAGGAGCAGACCACCCTGAACCCGGTGAGCTCAATGCGAGAGAACAAATCAAACAAAGAAATAAAGGCTGCTGCTTCTTCTTCTTATTCTTCTACCTGCAGCTTCCCATTCCTTGCTAATTCTTGGATTTGCCATTGTTAAAGCATACACCTGCCCTGTGCAAATCTACACAGTTGTTCATGTTAGAGTTGTCGCTTGTAGCTGGGTACCCGGCCCCAAGGACTAACTTGGCTGCTTCTGTGCTCCTCCCTCTCTGTTCTTCAGAAGCAGAAGCTTGCCATAGCCAAGAAGCTCAACCTCCGGCCGCGGCAGGTGGAGGTCTGGTTCCAGAACCGCCGAGCACGGTGTGTGGCCCTCTCAGACGCCACCCGGCCGCCTCCCCAATTCCCCAGCCTCTCCTCCCCCTGTTGTTATCCAACCCTTTCTCGCTCGTCTCAGGAACTGACAGAGGCACTGCACCCTCTTTCTTGTCTTGTGTTCTCCCGGGTGCCCCGGCCATGCAGGACGAAGCTGAAGCAGACGGAGGTGGAGTACGAGTACATGAAGCGGTGCTGCGAGTCGCTGACGGAGGAGAACCGGCGGCTCCACCGGGAGATCCAGCAGCTGAGGGCCTTGAAGGCGCCGGGCCCCCACCTGCGCCTGCACCTGCCGGCGACCACCCTGAGCATGTGCCCCTCCTGCGAGCGGGCCGCCGCCAAGGAGATGGGCGGCAGGAAGGTCGGCGGCACCTTCGCCACCCCCTTGAAGCTGAGGGAGGCTTGCTACCCTAAGATGGCTTACCCTGTCAGCTGATACCCCTGTTTTGGGGGAAGTCATCATGGACGGGGACATCTTATGAGACGAATGTTATCGTGATTCGTAGAATCATTTTTTTCTTCTTCTGTTGTATAGTCCCGCCGGTAGATTAACGAGAAAAAGATCGGTCTCATGTTTTACATGATGGTATCCCCTCTTAACGATCCTCCCCAATCTCTCTTGTTTCTTGTTAGAAAAATGTGGGGAAAGCAAGCTGTTCCTGGGATGCGGGTCTACAAGAAGAAGCCTATTTTCTATATTAGTTTTTAAATCGTTTCATGCATGGGTGATGAATGAAACATCGCTAAAGTGTCGTAAAATATTATATTTCATGTGTCACATACGTATATATTATGATCTCTTTTTAATGTCTTCCTTCAAACCGTAAGTCCTCTGTCGATGGAGTCGCCAAAATTAGGATTAATAATTGACTGATTCCCATTTAAAATCTCCTGAAAAAGGGGACTGAGTATATATATATATATATATATATCTCATCCAACAAATAACCCAAATGTTAGAGAATCAACACGTAATCCTAATTATTCTTTCAAGTTTGCCGAGGCCCAAGTCTTTGATAAGTCATATCATGCATCTCATTATCATCAGTGAGCGGAAACATATTGTGACATTGGAGATATTAATTCTTCGAAAAACTTGCGTCCGTGGGGGTATATATATCACAGTAGTAGGCATTCCAGTCTCACGGGCGGTATACAAGAAATAAAAAAAAGATTGTGGGAAGTAAGTGCCCGAGTAAGTAAGGTGAGAGAGGATGCTAACTTGGCTAGAACAGAGGATGAAGCATCGCTGTTTAATTGATATATGGCACCTCCGCGACTTCGGCGCCTATCACGTTTCTGGTGTTTTTCTTTCTTTCTTTCGTGGGGGATTGTCGGGTGCATTTTGTCCATGAATCGGATTATTGGATCTATTCACCCTCTCGGTGGAATCTCTTCGTTCATGGGTCATCGGGTTAGAATTTTGTATCTATCCATCTATCTATATCAACTCTTTGTGAGGGTACTCCTTTCGAGAAAAGAAAAGGGGGAGTGGGCGAGAAGAAAGTTTCGGAAGGAATGTACAAATAATTATATAAGTTACACTTTGTTAAACGGTCAGAATAGTAGGGTTAAATTAGGGGAGAGAGAGAGAGACACACGAGTCTCACCGCTCCTCTCACATATAACTCGTCTAATTTGGGTCGGTTAACGTATTCGACTCTCTAGGGTAGAATGTGTTGACCTCACCCGGTTAACAAAGTGGGCCTTAGGACGCGTTTGGAAAGGATGTAGGGTGGAAAAAAAATTCAAAATCTTTTAGAGAGAGAAGAAGCACATTTTAAGTAGCTTTTGAAGATTTTTCACTTCTCTTCTATTTCTCCTTATCTCTCTCTAAACCTCGAAATCTACCGTAAATAAAAGTTGATGGGACGTTGAGATATTTAAAAAAACTTTTGAAAAATAAAAGATTCTAATGATTGAAAAGTTTAAAATTCCTCTCCTACGTTCTTTCCAATTCCAACCAAGAAGAAAAATCTATGGGGTTCTAGCTCATCAGTTGTAGGACATGATAACCCGGACAGTTTTTGATTCGGTGGTTCATGGGTTAACCTTGAGTGGTAAGGCCCCATGTCCCTATATAGTACTTTTCTCAGATATTGAATGTTGTTGGTATCTTTTTTTTTTTCAAATGAAAAATTAAGAAGGCTCATCTGAACTAACCAGACATTTCAATGAAAAAGGATAAGGGGTTAACCTGGGGGCATTAACTCTATTCCAACGTCCAGGTCGGAACTCGCTCGGACCTTGGCTAGCTTAACCTGAGATAACTCCCATCCGTCCCAAAATAACCTGCCCAAATCTCATTATCATGGGGTTAACGCTGGACCAAAAACAGGATAATCCACCTCTAAAATCATTTCTCTCGACCGCAATCGTCCTTTGTCAGCATGTCAGATTATGGCGTGACTACGACACATTTAAGATAAAAGGTGGGAATTCTGAAGTCATAATCCACCTCTAAAATCATTTTCAAACACAGCTAGATGCTTTTCATACTGGATTTTCACATGTTTGGTTGTCATTCACGTCATGTTATCCTGTCAGTCAAGTAGTACGGCAGACAATATCAACCTTTGAGTGTGCTCCACCATATGGTGGGCCTGCTTGTCAGAAAACCAATCTTATACACCACTTTTATCTTTGCCCGAACATCAAAGAAAATAGATGGGAGTAATTTCGGATACATATATATATATATATATATATATATATATATATATATATATATATATATATATATATATGTCATTTCCCTCCCACATACAAAGGTCCACCTTAAACTTTCAGTTCAAAATCAAAATACATATCGAGCCCATTTATGTAATGTCGACTTCGGAGCATCCAATCAGATGTCAGATTTGCTCTGACTAAACTGAAATTTGTGAAAGTAAAGGTTATTTCCAGTTGAAATTGACCCCAAACAAACTCGCCCCCTATGTAGTATTGCCTATTAATCCTTAAATCACATCTCTATGGGTGGCGTTGGTACGGAGTTAAGTTAAAGATGGACTAAATCAATCCGATTAAAGTAGCTCAAAATTAATCCATTTTTGATTTGATAGGAGGGTAGTTAATCTGGGAGTAAGAATGTAGGCTAACATAATTATAATCTAGTATGATTTGATAAATAATAGGTTAACCTAGTAATAATGAGAGAGAGAAATAACATTTATTATGAGAGAGAGAGACACATTTAATTGAGCATTTATTGAGGTAAGAGGTTAACCCACCCTTGGGCGTGGATTTCAAAATTCAGGAATATCCTTAGGTTAGTCCTTAACCTAACCCGACTAACACTAACTACTTACCAAAGCACAAAAAAATTTATCCCAAAATTAACTTATAACTAACCCCGAGATAAACCAATACCAAAGAGAAGCTATACGTCGTCTTATAATAGTCATTTGATTTGATGTAAAATGTCACAACCTGTCGTAAGACATCATATTTCACGTGTCACATAGACTACACACATGATTTTACGGCTTCTTTACGTATAACATCTTATGTCAAAACAAACAGCCCCTGATTAGATGACAGAACAAGCAAACCCTAATAAATAAACGACATGCACCCATGAAACGTGCTTCAGCAGCAAATGACGTATTTAGTGGGATCAGCTTTCTGCGGGCTACGCACTGCGGTAATAGCCCAGAAGCCGCCCGATTGGGCTGTTTTGGTCTGCGGCAAAGCCCTCAGGGGCCTCCCTTCTCAGGATGAGGTGCAGGGGTGAATACTGTTTAGTTTGGTTTGATTTTTTTTTTAAAAAAATTCTCAAATCGAATTGAATTGAATTATGAGTTCAACTTGAATCAAATTAAATCAAACTATTTTAAAATTAAATTAAATCGAATTAATTTAATTTTATTCACTTTATTTCAATTTGAACCATATTCATGTTATCTTTTAAAAATTATATTAGATTAAAAAATGAGTAGAGAAAGATAAGATAAAAGTATTTCTATTAAATAAAATAAATATTAAAATATCAAAAGTTATAACCTGTAAAAATAACTTCTATAATATTTTTACATAAAAAAATTAAGAATTTCAGTTACAGTAAAATAGAAGGTGGCTTGAAACTTATTTCATAAAGTTAGAAATCTCACCAGGATGGTGGGGATTGGATCTTGAGAATTGGGATTTATAATTATATATACACTTATATTAATTTGACAAAAATGTCATTAAATTCAGGTTATTCAGTTCGATTTCATTTTCTAAATTTTAAAATGAAATCATACAATTTTTTTTAATACAATTCGATTTGAACTCAAAATCAATTTTTTTTTAAATTTTAACTCAAACTAAATCTAATCAAATCTATCGGTGGGTGGATGACAGGGAGATAAATTTATTTTTATTTGACTCTCACCTTTAATGACGTGACGTGAGAGCAAACAAGTGTAAGGTGGGAGTCATTATTTTTTTAAATAATAATAAATATTATACTAATTACATCGATAAATATAATTAATGCACTAGATTCACCAAACATTACTCTTTTATTGTAGCGGCCAATTTCAAATGGACTGACAAAAATAGAATCAAAGAAAACTCTCCTCTCCAGACAGCACCCGAGACGCTTCCAAGAGGCCGCCTGTGGCTCCCAAGAGGCAACTTGTCCCTCCTTATGAGATGAAACAGCAGAGAAAGGAGTCTTCCCAACAGCCTCCTGTCACGCCCAATCGAATCGAGTAAAACATGGAAACCGGACAAACTCGAAAAGGAAGTCGCTTCTCCTTCTCCTTCCCCCTCTCAGCTATAAAACTCTCTCTCTCTCTCTCTCTGTGTGTGTGTGTGTGTGTGTGTGTGTGTGTGTGTGTGGCATATGGTGCATTGGCCCCCAAGAAAGGCGTTGAGCAACCTCTCATGGAGAACCCAAAGATCTTCTTCGCCAACGCAATGGGCGACCGGACTCGGATTATATGAAGCTCCGATGAAAGCCCGGATCAGGGTGCAACTTGCCGATCGAGCTTTCAAGAAATTTTATATCTTTACCATGCAGCTCCGGATCATGCTGTTCTTGTCCTTTCAATTCTGTCAACAGTTGGGCAACTGATCTCTCTCTGTGTTTGGAATTTTGTGTAACGGGGAAACAGTTTGCTCTGGAATTTGTTTTTTCAACATCGTTTGAGTGTGATATATAGTGTGGGGGATATATCATATTTGTTTTATCGCCGGCATGATCAAGAACAGGTGGTGCCTTTCACTAGCTTCTTCCCCAACAAACCCTGATAATTAGTTTATGATAAACTCAAGTGCGTTTATGGTAAAACTATTTTTAATCATCCAAATTAATTGAAGTTATAACAACAAAACGAGTTCATGCATGATAACCCTATATATAGCCCGTTCATAGATGCAAGGCATAAACATGTCTATGCTTATCATGCATCCTATGACTCATTCGGTGTTCGCGGGCACTGCTCCTCTTTTCTCCTCTCGTGGATGAGAAGGCCAGGCGAAACTCTGAAATGGGTGGTGCTACAGTATCTTTGATTTCTTGCTTGCAGCACATATATATGATCATGACCAGCTAGCTAGGTCTCTCCAGTGTTAATTTCTACGATCCTAATTCTTTTAACTAACCTTTTTCTAAACTTGTATCGGGATGGATGGGAAGGGACTGCTGAAGATGTTGATCACAGAGGGGAAGAGGCTGGTACCTGTGTGATGGGGATTCTCTGAACCGGAACATGCGGCAGTCACTGGTGTGCATGCAGAGGGAGTCGGCCTCGGATGAGAACAGTGTCTTCGAGCTCTCAGGGCGGCGAGAGTTCAGACCAGACAGGATTCTATATGTATATGCCATCAAGTATGCTGCACGTTCCTCAACAACCTAGTAGCTATATTTCTTCTCCTTGTCATGATCTGCTTGGTTAGAATTAATCGTGGGTGCTATGCTAATTAATTTTTAATTAGATAGTACTTCCATTGTTGGAGATTACTTTGCAATATATTTAGGGAGTTTAACATTAATCCAGGAATCTCCCGGGGAACGCCTGCTGTTATGATCTTGTTCGAAAGTTCCTTCTACCTTACTTTTACAGCAGTCTTCTACTTAAATCTCCAATCTATTGCTTCTAGTCATCCTAGGACTTCAACTGCACAGTCGAGTTCGTTCGGACACCATTCCCGGTCCAAGAATGGGAGGTCTCACAGGGGCATGTACCCGTGGCCGGAGGGAGACGCTAATTAAGGTCCCGTTTGAATTGGGGATAAATTTTGAGGAGAATAAGTATAAATTATTTTAAGTTAATGTATTCCTATTATTATTCTCATATATGTTTAGTCGTCGTCGTCGTCGTCGTCATCATCATCATCAGAGACTGATCCCAATTATTTACGGTGATATCTTTATTACTCGTTTGGTAAAAAATAGAGATACAAATGAGAATAAGTACTGAAAAAAGACTATCTTATCCTTCTTATTGATTATGATTAGTAATTGAGGAGGGTAAAATCGGCTCGACCTATATAAGGCCCAATTTTGCCAGGTCCATTCCCACGGTCTACTACGTGCCCAACGGATCCCGACAGCCGCGACCCGTGACGAACGGCTCACGACGATTGAGCCTCGGATTCGCCAGCGTAGGAAGGGCTTCGACCCAGGTGCAACGGCCGCCACATGACTCTCCGGCGACCGAACGTTGCCTCCCACAACATCGACCTTGACTCCACTAAGGGCGAGCACGCCCCACGGGCGCTGTAAGACCCGCCAGAAGACCGTTCGACTCCGAAAGAATGGGTCCTCAACGGGAAACTCCCCACGATCGCGGGAGAGGTTACTCCACGACTTACGCCTTTCTCTGCTAAGGGACTGGCACTTGCTACTAGGACAGCCCCCTATAAATGGGACTCTGACGGACGAAGCAGGACACAGGGAATCTCACCAAGAGACGCACACTCAACTCCAGTCGAGGAAAAAGAGTATCCAACTTGCCGTACAGAGAGAAAACTCACGCCAACCCCCGGCTGCCCTCCGAGCACCCATACCGCCCGGTGAGCACTCTCCGACCGCCCGTTGGCCATGGCGAGGACCCTCCTCGAAGGCAGTCTGTAATGCCCCAGGTTTTTTGGATATTTCTCGGATCTGGATCCGTAGGTTTCGGATCATTTTCGTGGGTCCCGGGTTGAGTTTGGCGGTTTACGTGTGTTTTTGCTTGTCGGACCTTCGGAACCCCATGTAGGGTGAACCGTTACGTTCTCCGACTCCGGGACGTTACCACGACGTTGTGCATTTTCTGAGGATTGTGGGGAGTTTTTTCCTATTTTTGATATTTTCCAGAATTTTTAGATTTTCTATATATTAACCACTCTTTTCCTCACTCTCATTTCTCCCTCTCTCCCTCTCTCTTCTCTCACGCTCTCCCTTCTCACCCTCTCTTCTCCGACGGCCGACAGAGTGGGGCGCGGGCGGAGCGAGTCGACCCGAGCGAAGAGGACGGCGAGGATGGGTCGAGGATCGGGGGACGAGGGCGCGTTGAAGCTCGGCCGCGAGTTCGTGACCCGGCAGGGGTTTCGTGGCATTTTTTTTATGGATCGGCGTCCACGGCGCGTCAAATCTTCGGTGGAGGTAGGGAGATGGACCCCCAACTTGCGTACTTCATTTTCCGTGAGTTTTGTAGCCCGTGGCGAGCCGAGCATGGGTTTATTGTCATTTTGGGGAAAATCCATATTTTTGGGGAGTGAGCCGGATCTCTCGTTTCGTGGGATTTTTTGACCCATCCAAGGGTATAGATGCATGCTAGGGTGCTTGGGGAAGGATTCCCCTCTGTTTCCCCATCATCGGGTGATGATCGGGGCGTGGATGGACGTTTTTGGGATTTCTCGTCGGATTCGTGCTCGGGACGTGCTAGCGGTCGTTCCAGTTACCGCTACACTCCCTTGGCGCTCTCAGGGAGACCGTTACATGATTTGAAATGTTGGTTGCCCTTAGCGGTCTTCTTGAGATCACTAGATTCAGGGTGGCGGTCATGCGATAGACCGCTACCCTTGGGCTAGCGGTCGTCATGTGACCGTTTTTCCAGTTTGTCCGCGTTTTGGTCAGTCGAGGCCGGTGAGGTAGCAGTCTCGTGAGCTGACCACTAGGCTACGCCTAGCGGTTGGGTGGACGATCGCCACCTTCCTTGGCGGTCCAGGAGCGATCGCTAGGGCTTCGAGAGTCCTGGAGCGTAGCGGTCCTGGCTAGACTGCTAGGCGGGCGTTAGCGGTTCAGGGGTAGACCGCTAGTCGATTCTTCGTGTTCGCCGTGTCCGTTTAGTGTTGTGTTGGTCTCCGGTCGACCCGGTTGTGACCCAGTGGTCGACCTTCGGCCTCGTGAGTGTCCCGAACACCCCGGGAGTTCCGTGTCCATGTTTCTGGGGTGTCTAGAGGTACCGTGTTATCTCGATTAGTGTGCCCATAAGTGTGGTGGGTCCGGGTGACCCCATGTGTTCCGGGCTTTCGTGTTACGCTCGATCGAGTCACCATGTATCGGTGTGAGTGCGGTGGGGTTTCCCCGCATGTCGTAGGTTTCTGCGGAAGATGGTTCCCGACTGGGCCAAGTGTATGGCCTTAGACTACGAGTCCAGTCATCCAGCCTGGGGCTAGAGGTTTCCCACTTTTCCCAGGGATGGGGAATCGGCGTGGCGGCCTATGAGCTACCTTGGGAATCGTGCTTCTGTGCTTTCCGCGTGGGCCGTGTGTGGCCTTTGGACTGTGAGTCCAATTACCCAGTCTGGGGCTGGAGGGTTTTTTTAGTTCCCCTTTTGAGGGAATGATCTCGATGGTTGTGGACTGCCTCGTGAATCATCATGCCGAGGTTCTGACCCTAGGGTTAGGGCAGATTGATGGCGTGGAGCCATTCGGTGCAACGGTCTTGACCCTGAGTCTTGTGACTCAAGGGCCGTTGGAGTTAGTGAGTCTAGAGGACTGTCCATAGTCCAGTGGCTCGGCGCCACTTGGTTCTTCTCGACTTTCGTGCAGGATGCGTGTGTGTTTCTCGGAGTTTCTCCTTGGAGAGTGGTCACATTAGTGACTCCCCACTAGTCGTAGCCTTCCGACACGCGAGTGGTCCCACCAGGGAGTGGTGGCGAGGCTACCCCGAGGGACGATTTTTAGGCTGGTTACTGTCGAGCCCCACGTCTTGACGCCAGAGTCCGGCTGAGGGGAAAACCAGTCAGAGGGCCAGACCTAGGATGCATGGTCTATGTGTGCATGAGTGGTTGGGGGCAGTTAGACCCGCGCAGACGAGCGCGACCCCAGCTAGTCACTTGCTTTGTGGTTACTAGTACGGTATCCTCGTTCCACCAGGGGTCGAGGGGGACACCTGAGGCGCTGTCTAAGACATCAGTGGACGCATCCGGCCTTGCTTCTGGTGGGCAGGTACTCCTGTCACGTGAGACGTGACTCTCTTCATTTTCCGTCTGCGAGACGTGGTTACCCCGACAGTTTCAGGGAGTGTTCCTGAGGTAGAGGTCTAGGGATTTTTCCGGTGAGCGTCACCGAGCGTTTCCCTAGACGGTGTTAGGTCCACGACTGCGAGGTCGTGATGGTTTCTTCTGGCGACATAGCCAGAGGTTCTTCCGTTAGTTCGGTAGTCCCCCGACTTTGAGATCAGGACATGTTTTTCTGGTACAGTAGGAGTAGCTGTAGTGCCGAGTTTTGACCGGCCACCGGTTTGCTATTCCTACTGTAGTTGTAGCTATTTTCCCTTTCCGCTACCGCCGTTATTCTCAGTTGGGCCAGTGATAGGAGGCTCACCCCTACTTTTCCGGTGCGGCGGTTCTTCCTCGAGGTTCGAGGGTGCTGTTCGGAGGTTCTTAGCTGTCAGCTTGCTGGGCCGAGTGTTCACTTGGCATGTGGTACGTTTTACTACTTTAGACTGTCCTTTCTGTTGGACTGGACTCTGCTATCGTTGTTTATTTATTTCTGTTAATTGTTGAATTATCCTGTATTATTTCCTATTTCTTCGTGCCTCCACACTCCTTTTAGCCCTTCCGAGCTCTCCGGCTCGTGGGCAGCGGGCCAGGATTCGAATGGTATCGGGTTCTTCCCGGTATCTGGATCTTGGGTCGTTACAGCTGGTTTCAGAGCAGTGGTTGTGGACGTACATAGGAATTCGAAACATTGTAGTGATTAGAGTCCATAAGGTCCAGTACAGTCGACAGTTGGCATAGGGTTTCGTGCATATTTTCTCGCTTGATTTCTCGCTTGAGAGCTTGAGTGCGCCGCGCGGTGCTGTTAAGGTGGTTGTTGTTTGTGGCTTTCGTGCCGGCGTGGGGTCTAAGGATCTATGTAACGACCCGAGAATCCGATTACCGGGAAGGCCCGATAACCCGAGACTCGCACCGCCACCCACGAGCCCGAAGACTCGGAAGGGTTAAAAGGATGGTGTGGAAACTACACAAGCATCACAAATAATTGCAGAAATTAAACAGTTATGATATTAAGCAGGAAATGAATTAACATTTTACATGGTCCACAATAAAATAACAACAACAGCAACAGTAGTCCACGACTAGTACAGTGACAAGAAAGAAAAGTACAGCTACACGGGGCATCCCCCGGCTCTGACCTCTGGCACTACCTCAGGGCACCCGCACCACGCTTCCGCTGCGCTCCTGACACGCTCCCCGAAGGTGGCGCCTCACCTGAAACACGGTGAAAACACGCATGGAATGAGTCTCGGAACAAGACTCAGTAGGGATCACTCGAACCCTACCTCGTAAAACGAGAAACCACTACCCTAGCGGTAGGAAGGTACCTCGGAAAGGAAAGCCCTGTACTCTACAGAACTAGACCCTAACGGCACGCAAACCGACACACGTGCCACGGTACGAGAAGACCGAAACTCAACGGTCGAACCGTCAAAACCCGAAGGTCGGAAACACACGACTGACAGTCTGACACTCCGTACTCGACAGGAGTACCACCCACTAGAAGCACAGCCGGTAGCGTCCCCTGACGTCTTACACCGCACCGCAGGTGAACCGCCTGACATGGTAGGTCCTACCCGAGGCGCAAACACCGTACAAGTAACCACAACAAGTGACTAGCTGGGGTCACGCCCGTCGACGTGGGTCCAACCGCCCCCAACCACGTGTGCACACACAGACCGCGCGTCCCTGGTCTGGCCCTCTGACCGGTTTTCCCCCTCAGCCGGACTCTGGCTGCAAGACGTGGGGCCCAACGGTAACCGGTCCACAAACCGTCTCTAAAGGTCAGCCCGTACACCACTCCCTGGTGCGACTAGCACACGCGTACTAGTAGGCTACGACTAGTGGAGGGTCACTGAAGGAGTAGACTCTCAAGTTACGGAAAACAACGCCCAAGCCCGACAACGTGTGGGAATCACCCCACGCACTAGTCCCGTCGCACGGAGACCACGGTCGGAGAAAAGCGAGGTTGCCACCCTCATGGGGCAACACAGGAAGTGGCGGTCCGACCCTGGACCGTCACAGCCAAATGGCGGTCCACTCTAGGGCCGTCACTTACAAATGGCGGTCTAAGGCAGACCGTCACACGGCCAGAGGGGTAGGGGAAGTGACGCGCCTGCTCCAGTGCGTCGCTTGAAAGTAACGCGCCTGAGACAGGCCGTCACACGGCGCCCCACACCCCCCAAAACCATAGGGAAAGTAACGCGCCTACCCCGGCGCGTCGCTTGCAAGCAACGCGTCGGCTCAGTGCGTTACTCACATGTAACGCGCCTAGCCCGGCGCGTCACATGGCCCTTACACTCGGGGTGGGAAGGGGAAGTAACGCTCCTGCCCCAGTGCGTTACACGCATGTAACGCGCCTATCTCGGTGCGTTACATGGCCTGACCCCCAACGGTCAAAAACCAACGGTCGAAACGCATGTGACGGCCCAGCCCAGGGGCGTCACTAGCAAACGGCGGCCAGTCGCAGGACCGTTACAGCCCTCGACCCCAAAGGCCAACACCCAGGGAAGTAACGCACCCCTCTAGGGGCGTTACAAGCATGTGACGGTCACTGGAGTGACCGTCGCTTGCCCCAGAGCACGCTACGGCGGGAAAACCCCAAAAACACCAACCACGCCCCCGTACCTCCACCGGAGAGGGGGAAAACAAGGGGGAAGACCCCTGGGGACCCCTAGCATGTATCTAAGCCACCAAAACATAGAATCATGGGCTAAAACCATAGATCGGGCGGCTCACCCCCAAAACATGGAAAAACCCAGAAATGCCCAAACATGCCTCTCTCGGCCTCCCCGCGGCCTACAAACCACGGAAAAGAACGGCGAAGAGCTAGGGAACGTCACCCTACCTCAATGGAGCGAATGCTCCGCCGGATCGTCCACGAATCGCGAAGAACGCTTGAAAACCCTCGTTCTTCCTTAAGCTTCCCACGCTCGCCGCACGCCCCCACGACCGCCTCGCCGCCGCCCACGTCACCGCGCCGTCGCCCCGCCGCCGTCTGCAGCCGGAGGGGAGCTCGCCGTGGCCAACCGGGAGGAAGAGAGGGAGAGGGAGGGAGACACGGTGGAGGAGGAAGGAGGAAGAAGAAGAGAGGAAGAAGAAGATGGTGGGGGAGAGAGAAAAGAAAAAGGGTTTTATAGAAAAACCCGGAAAATCCGTAAAATTCCAAAAATTAGGAAATCACACCCCCGCGATCCTCGGAACGCACCGATCGCAACGGTACCACTCGTGTCCGTGTGAACAGCCCGGTTCACCCGCAACGAGCGTCCGAAGAGAAAAGCCGAAACACACACCGGGAATCGGAAAACACACGCGGAAAAAGCCGCGGAACGCCTCCGGGCCTCCGAAACGACTCCGGATCGCGCCGATCCGAACACGAAAGATGTCCGAAACGAAATTTCGGACACAACGGAGCCGGACACTCCGAAAACTAGATCCGGGACCCATGAAGAAGGATCCGAAAGGTCCGGGATATTACAATCTAGGTCGAGAGCTTTCTCCCTCATCGGTGGTGACCCCGGTTATTGATGCGGGACGGACACGGGAGACGACACTATTAGGTGCCACCCTCGGACTCTAGATGAAGACGCGACCAGCGGCACACACCAGGGAGACACTAAGCCCGACACTACGAGCTCCTAGTGGCGAAACGTCGCTAACAGAAGTGGAAGCTCACTCGTCATCCCAAGCGAGGGAAAGCGCGGACCGTGCGCGGTTAAGGAACCGGCGGAGGTCAAGGGTAGTCCGACTCAACTTCCAGACTCGGATCGAGTCACGGGACGGGTCACTCTCACTCTCACAGCGGTGACATGGACACACGGGCTAGTACCTACACTCTCGGCAGCGGCATATGACCGTATACTAGCTGAGCAAGCAAATGCCAAGAAGGTGAGACCGTTACCTCTACGCACCCGGCGTGGCGAAGACAACCCCGGCCAATCACGGACCCCCGGTTAACACAATTTTGCAGCAGTACAAAAATTTGACCCACTCCACGCAGGGAGGTAAAAGGTCACATGCGGGGCCCGGGAATCACGTGAATTGGGTTGACGGGCAGCATCTTGATGTCGCCCGGCGGTGCCGAACTCCGCATTTTCGTGCTTTCCGAACGGCGGGTTCTGCGGGCCCGCGGGGCCCACGGATGGTGCTGTCCTCCGGATCTGCGGGGGTGGGACCCACTATGATGGGGACCCCTGGTGGCGCGTCTCCACGGAAGGCGGTCGGCCGGGAACACCGATCGGTGGTCGAACAACTCCGATCTCCAAGCTTGTGGAATGCTGCCCACGGATTTTTACTTGCTGTTTTCAGGCGCGCGCTCCGGCGAAATCAACTGCTGCGATCAGCCCCGTCGCCGGAATGTGACGAAACCAGCGCCGTTGGAAAGAGAACTCAAAATCCTCCAACCTAGGGCCAGTGGATTCCTCTGAACCTGCACGGACCTAGATCTTAACTAATTTTCAATTCTCTACTACACAGTTCTAGAACTCTCAGTTTAGCACATCAGTTCCCTGTAAACGGCCGTTGACCGCCTACTTACAGTGGGATTCAGACTTCGAGCTCTTCTTAAACGTTGTAGATAATCAAACCACGAAGCTGGGACAATTTTTAGAATTGGATTTGGAGTGGTGGTGATTTGATAGGATTTTTGGAGTGTCTGGTGGTCGGTTCTGGGAACGGGTGGACAGAACTTCAGGTGGATCTGAGAATGATTTGTGAAAAATATGAAATGGACGAACTAGAAATTTAGAAAAATTTTGGATGAAGGGGTTGGTAGAAGGAAGATCCAATAAAATTGGGCGAACCAAAGAAAATCAAAAAGTGGACCTAAGACCTAAAACTCAGGGCGGAGATGAATCTGGACAGACTGCTGGCAGAACTGAAAGGGAAGAGTAGATGAAAATCTAAAAATATGGAACAGGATCTGAATGACAAAACAATTTTTTTTGGGATATCCTTGAACCTATGGAACCTCCAGTAAAATCCCCAGGTCGATCAGAGCTCGTGGTTGATGGCTGAATTTCGTGGAAGCTGCTGTGGTACTGCGCGGGCAGAACTCCGATGAAGACGATGGCGGTGCGGTGGCGACTCGTGGCGGCGGCGACCGGAACTGATAGGGTGGAGTCTCACCACCAGAAGGAAGCCTTCACAGCTTCAAGAGGGATGGGGAGAGGAGAAGGGGGCGGCCTAGGCCTGCTCAAGAGATTTTTTTTCAACTTTCAAATGGCATTAATTCACTAAAAGGAGAAAATACAACATATATATGTTACATATCACATCTCTTATCCACCATTGGATCTAGGGGAAGGGGATGAAGGGTGGGGATGAGATGTGAACATCACACAAAAAAAAAATGCATAAAAAAACAAAGGGGGGGGGCCCTTGGACTTTGAATGGCAAGATGTGGAAGGTTGAAATGGTAAGTGGGGTAGGTGGCCTCCATATGGACTTTTTAAGCCATTTGTCCCCCATGTGTTTTTTATCATTCAAACTTCTAGATATTCCCATGTGGCATGTTGACTGGCCCCACGTGGGACCCTAGGCTGAGGTGGCCCAATGTGGTGGAGCCCGGGGGGCCCGTGGGGCCCACGGGGTCCGAAATGCTCATAAGCCCCTATTACACTCAAAATGGCAAACCGAATGCAACGAAATAAATACAAATTACACACACATAAAGTCTAGCTAAATATAATAAATGGGGAGGCTCAAGGCGGAGTCTCCAGGCTGTCTCCGAGCCAGATGGACGCTGAGGTGGCTCGTGTCATGCTCCGTGTGCGGTACCGGTGGCTCGGCGTGTCGTGCCGATCAACTGCTCGGGTGTCCGCACCAGTTATGCTGCATTGAGCAGAGGTTGCCGACAGGCGCGGATTTGCGGTGCTGCGTTCGAGGTTTTTGCAGCGAGGTCAGGTGGCT
Source organism: Amorphophallus konjac (assembly GCA_022559845.1). Taxonomy (NCBI): domain Eukaryota; kingdom Viridiplantae; phylum Streptophyta; class Magnoliopsida; order Alismatales; family Araceae; genus Amorphophallus; species Amorphophallus konjac. The sequence goes on along the minus strand of JAHNEJ010001962.1, from coordinate 120,885 downwards.
GGCGAGGACTGTTCATCGTGAAGTGGCCGTGAGCGTGCTCTGAGGGAGCTGTTGCCGAGTCTGGCCACTCCAGCTTGAGGTTTATCCAGCCCCTGAGGTGTTGAGGTTGTGGTTTAAGGTGGCAGAGCGGGTGTTCTGATCGAGAAGTGTGCTCGGAGGAGCTGAAGATCTTCTTGGTCAGGTGCTATTTCGTCGAGCCTGATGTTCTTGTCGTACTCTGTGGCATAAAAAATGACGTGTTGGTCCCGATTGTTTTGTAGATTTTGAGGTAAGATTGGGCGGAGTTGTCCCAGTAAGTTCTTGCTCCTGCACTCTTGTGTGTGAATGGGTTATATTCGCCTGGATTTGGCTTGAGTTGTGAAGGTTCCGCGGTGAGTTTCGGGACTCGCGAATGAGCGTCGGCGGTTGTCGATTATGGCTCGTGTTGCAGCTCTTGGCGTGGCGTATTACAGTTCGAGGAATTGCCGTGGTGGAGCATCGAGAGATGTTATGATTGTGGTCCGATATGACACTCGCCGAGTGTGTCGGAAGTGCTGACCTGACGTGGTGATGGTTTTCTTGGTGCTGATTGGTGCTTGTAATATCCCGGACCTTTCGGATCCTTCTTCGTGGGTCCCGGATCTAGTTTTCAGAGCGTCTGGCTCTGTTGTGTCCGAAATTTCGTTTCGGACATCTTTTGTGTTCGGATCGGCGCGATCCGGAGTCATTTCGGAGGCCCGGAGGCGTTCCGCGGCTTTTCCGTGTGTGTTTTCCGATTTCCAGTATGTGTTTCGACTTTTTCTTCGGAAGCTCGCTGCGGGCGAACCGGGCGGTTCACCTGGGCACGAGTGGTACCGTTGCGATCGGTGCGTTCCGAGGATTCCGGAAATGTATTTTTCTATTTTTTGGTATTTTTCCAAAAAATCAGATTTTCTATTTAACCCTATTTCTTTTCTTTTTCTTTTCCACCTTCTCTTTCTTCTTCTTCTTCTTCCTCCTTCCTTCCCCAACCGTGGCCGCCCTCCTCTCCCTCTCTCTCTCCCATTCGGACGCGGTGAGTCCCTCCCCGACTGTTGACAGCGGCAGGGCGACGGCGCGGACGCGTGGGTGGCGGCGAGGGGAGCTCGTGGGCGTGCGCCCAAGCGTGGGAAGCGTGGGGAGTTCGTGAAGCTTAAAGCGTTCTTCGCGATTCGTGGGTGATTCGGCGGAGCATTCGCTCCATTGAGGTAGGGTGACGTTCCTTAGCCTCTTGCCGTTCATTCCCGTGATTTGTAGGCTGCGGGGAGGCCGAGAGGGGCGTGTTTGAGCTTTTGGGGGTTTTTCCATGATTTGGGGAAAGCTCGCCCGATCTATGGATTTGATGCATGATTTCATGTTTTGATGGCCTAGGATCATGCTAGGGGTCCCCAGGGGTCTTCCCCTTTGTTTTCCCCCTCTCCTGTGGAGGCATGGGGGCGTGGTTGGTTTTCTTTGGAGTTTCTACCGTTTTCCGCCGCGGACTGAGAACGCGCTATACTCCAGTAGCGCGTTCTTGTTCGTCGCGCTGCCCCGATGGGGCGCGTTCATCGGAGAAGATGAACAGGAGGCGGTTCCTGTCGCGCTATGGGGTCCTAGCGCGACCTGCCTTGTCGTGCTAGGGGTCCCTAGCGCGATCTGTTGTGTCGCGCTAGGAGGCCCTAGCGCGACCTGTCTTGTCGCGCTAGGGGATCCTAGCGCGATGTTCCCTGTCGCGCTAGGAGGCCCTAGCGCGATCTTCCCTGTCGCGCTAGGGAGTCCTAGCGCGTTCTGTCCTGTTGACGGGTGTTCCTCTTGGGCCGTGTGTGTGTCCTGGATATCCCGTGGAGTTTCGTGACCGTGTCTTTGGTGTCCGGAGGTTCCGTTTGCCTTGGTCATGAGTTTGGCCGTGGGCGGTGCGTCCGTTTTTCTCCGACCGTGGCCCCCGTTTGACGGAGCTAGTGCGTGGGGTGATTCCCACACGTTGTCGGACTCGGACGTCATTTTTCGTTGACTTGAGAGTCTACTCCTTCAGTGACCCTCCACTAGTCGTAGCCCACCAGTACGAGGTGCTGGTCTCACCTGGGAGTGGTGTACGGGCACCCACCTTTCGAGACGGTTTGTGGACCGGTTACCGTAGGCCCCTCGTCGGTAGCCAGAGTCCGGCTACGGGGGAAAACCGGTCAGAGGACCAGACCTAGTGACGCGTGGTCTGTGTGTGCACACGTGGTTGGGGGCAGTTGGACCCACGTCGACGGGCGTGACCCCAGCTAGTTACTTGTTCGTGGTTAGTTGTTCGGTGTCTACGCCTCGGGTAGGACCTACCACGTCAGGCGGTTCACCTGCGGTGCGGTGTAAGACGTCAGGGGACGCTACCGACTGTGCTTCTAGTGGGTGGTACTCCTGTCGAGCACGGAGTGTCAGACTGTCAGTCGTGTGTTTCCGACCTTCGGGTTTTGTCGGTTTCGCCGTTGAGCTTCGGTCTTTTTACCGTGGCACGTGTGTCGGTTTACGTGCCGTAGGGTTTTGTCTTGTAGAGTACAGGGCTTTCCTTTCCGAGGTACTCTCCTACCGCTAGTGTAGTAGTTTCTCGTTTTACGAGGTAGGGTTCGAGTGATCCCTACTGAGTCTTGTTCCGAGACTCATTCCCTGCGTGTTTTCACCGTGTTTCAGGTGAGACGCCACCTTCGGGGAGCGCGTCGGGGGTGCAGCATGGTGCGGGTGCCCAGAGGTAGTGCCAGAGGTCAGAGCCGGGGGATGCCCCGAGTAGCTGTACTTTCCTTTCTTGTCACTGTACTAGTCGTGGACTATTGTTATTGTTGTTAATTTCTATTGTGGACCATATAAATTGTTAATTTATTTCCTGCTTAATATTATAACTGTTTAATTTCTACAATTATCTGTGATGCTTGTGTAGTTTCCACACCATCCTTTTAACCCTTCCGAGTCTTCGGGCTCGTGGGTGGCGGTACGAGTCTCGGGTTATCGGGCCTTCCAGGTAATCGGATTCTCGGGTCGTTACAGCTGGTATCAGAGCGCGGTTGTGGAATTACATGAGAGGCATAGGTAATTGTAGTGGTCCACTAGTCCACAGCGATGATGTACAGGTGACGCTGGCATTGGGTATCGTGTGTTTTTATTGACCTTGCCGTTTTCGTGTTTTCTGCCTTTTGCTTCAGGAGCGGGTATGGCGCCGAGGAGGAGCTCTCGCTCTCAGCAGGGGCAGTCGGCTGGAGGTCAGGAGATCCAGTAGGGGGTCCAGAGGGACCAGGAGGAGCATAGCAGAGCGCCACCGGGGGCTACCGAGGCCGCGGATGCTGCGAGAGTTCCGGGGGCCGAGGATTTCTTCCGTGGCATGTACCATCTCATGTCTCAGCAGTTTGGCGGAGAGGCTGGTGAGGGCTCGTCAGTCAGGGGTGGGCCAGGCCGAGCAGTGAGGGACTTCATGCAGTTCCATCCACCTTACTTTAGCGGCCAGGCAGACCCTGATGCGGCTCGTGATTGGCTTGATGAGATGGAGCGGGTGTTCAGTTCGCGAGGAGTACTGCCGAGAATAGAATTGTGTTGGCCTACAACCAGTTGCAGGGTACGGCTCGGAGGTGGTGGTCTTCCGAGTGGAAGACGTCTTTTCAGCTTCGTCCACTTGAGCAGATCGAGTGGGATGACTTCGTTAGTGCTTTCGAGCGTACGTACTGTCCAGATGTTGTTGCCACGCAGCGGATGCGGGAGTTTCTGGAGCTGGTGCAGGGTGACATGTCCGTGTTGCAGTACAGGGCCCGATTTGTCGAGCTGGGTCGGTACGCACCTCACATCATGGAGCATGAGAGGGTGAGGACTACGCAGTTTGTGCAGGACTTGAGGCTGGAGCTGAGGCACCATCTGATCGCAAACGGGGCCACTGATCTAGAGACGGCGTCTCGTGTTGCGATTTCCTTGAAGATGGATATGCAGAGGACTCGAGGACCGATCAGCCAAGGACAGTCTTTGTCAGGTCGCAGCCAGCAGTCGGCTACCCAGCAGCAGGGTTTCTTTCAGTCTGCGTCAGGTGGTTCAGAAGTACCAGCATCTGCAGCTTCGGTGACAGGATCTGCTTCCTTCGGCTCGAAGGTCAAGAAGTTCTTGAAGAAGAGTTTCCGGAAGAAGCACAAGGATCAGGGGCAGGCTTCATCGGGCAGTGTACAGCAGTCGATTCCTTTGCAGCGTCAGGGATCAGGGGGTGGATCGCGAGGACCTTGTCCACGATGTAGTGGGACCCACCCAGGCAGGCAGTGCACGGCGCCGATTATTTATTTTCGGTGTGACCAGCCAGGGCATATGGCGCGTGACTGTCCTCAGAGGCCGCCGCAGCAGCAGGTTCCCCAGCAGCAGCAGCAGCAGGGATAGTATCTGCCGCTACCCAGGTCAGCTAGCGTGGGAGGCAGGCAGAGGGCTCGAGGTCAGATCACGCACATGATCAGGGCAGAGGCAGTGGCGTCGCAGCTCGTGGAAGGTAACGTTCAGATTTTGGGTTGTGCGGCTCGGGTTTTATTTGATTCTGGCGCGTCTCATTCGTTTATTTCGGAGGATTTTGCGTCGAGCATCGAGGAGCCGGTGACCCAGTTGTCCTGTGATTTGACAGTGGAGTTACCTTCGGGTGACTTTATGATCACTCCGTATTGCTTCGACCAGGTTCCGGTGTGGATCGATGGGCAGAGTATGCCAGGCACGTTTTATGCGTTGCAGCTTCGGGATTACGATGTGATTCTAGGCATGGATTGGCTCGAGACTCATGGAGCGGTGGTGGATTGTGGGATGAAGAGGGTCTACTTCCAGCATCCGAACAAGCGGACCTTCTATTTCCAAGGTATCCGTTCCACCTCTTCCCGATTCCTTATCTCTGCTATTCGAGCCCGTCGATTGCTTGATTCAGGTTGTCAGGGTTTTCTCGCGTCAGTGGTTGTGTCTGACCGGATGGAGTCGGATGTCAAGGACATTGCGGTGGTGTGCGAGTTTCCCGACGTCTTTCCCGAGGAGTTACCTTGATTACCTCCCCAGCGGGAGATCGATTTTGTGATCGAGGTTGTGCCTGGTACGGGACCTTTGGCGAAGGCTCCCTACCGTATGGTCCCCGCTGAGTTGAGGGAGTTGAGGGCGCAGTTGCAGGAACTGCTGGCCAAGGGGTATGTTCGTCCTAACTTTTCCCCTTGGGGTGCGCCCGTGTTGTTTGTGAAGAAGAAGGACGGTAGTCTGCGCTTGTGCATTGACTATCGGCAGCTGAATGAAGTGACCATTAAGAACAAGTATCCGTTGCCACGGATTGATGATTTGTTCGACCAGCTACAGTCTGCGTGAGTGTTCTCGCGAATTGATTTGCGGTCCGGTTACTATCAGCTGAGAATTCGCGAGTCCGATGTGGAGAAGACTGCGTTCAGTACGAGGTACGGGTATTATGAGTTTCTGGTGATGCCGTTTGGGCTCACCAATACCCCAGCAGCCTTCATGGACTTGATGCAGATGGTGTTTCATCCGTATTTGGACCAGTTCGTGGTCATTTTCGTGGATGACATCCTTGTTTATTCGCGGTCTGCCGAGGAGCACGCGTACCATTTGGGTGTGGTGCTGCAGACGTTGCGAGATCACCAGTTGTATGCGAAGCTCAGCAAGTGCGAGTTTTGGCTCAGCGAGGTGCACTTTCTGGGACACGTGATTTCTGGTGATGGCATTTCCGTGGACCCCGCCAAGGTCGAGACAGTAATGCAGTGGCCGAGGCCGAGGTCGGTGACGGAGATCCGGAGTTTCTTGGGGCTTGCGGGTTATTATCGCCGATTTATTCAAGATTTTTCTCGCATTGCGACCCCGATGACGAGGCTCACGCGGAAGGATGTGCCTTTCGTTTGGTCCGAGGAGTGTGAGCAGAGCTTCAGCGAACTGAAGAGATTGCTCACCTCGGCTCCGGTGTTGGTTTTACCTTCTGGATCGGGAGGTTTTGTGGTGTGTACAGATGCTTCCGGCATTAGATTGGGTGCTGTGTTGATGCAGCATGGTAGAGTGGTGGCTTATGCATCTCGGCAGCTAAAGCCCCATGAGGAGAACTACCCTACCCATGACCTTGAGTTGGCGGCGGTGATCTTCGCGCTGAAGATCTGGAGGCACTATCTGTACGGCGAGAAGTTCGAGGTGTTCACTGACCATCAGAGTTTGAGGTACGTGTTCTCGCAGAAGGACCTGAACCTCAGACAAAGGCGTTGGATGGAGTTCATGAAGGACTATGACTTCACCCTGTCTTATCAGCCGGGCAGGATGAATGTCGTCGCCGATGCCTTGAGTCGGAAGGTTGCGATCAGTACCTTGATGTTGAGGAAGTGGAGGCTCTGGGAACAAGTGCCCGAAGTATCTTTCAGGCTCAAGATTCCCCAGGAGCCAGGGTTGGCGGTGCTTGCGAGTCTGACTGTCACTCCTGCTATCCGTCGTCAGGTGACAGAGGCTCAGCATGCGGACCCTGAGTTGCCCCGGATTCTTGCGATGGCTGATGTGGAGCTCGGCGAGGACGGTGCTGCGAGGTTTCGTGGCAGGCTGTATGTCCCAGCGGAGGAGCAGGTTCGTCGTGCGGTGTTGCGCGAGGCTCATGGGAGCAGGTACACCGTACACCCGGGTGCGACGAAGATGTATCAGAACTTGCGGAGGCAGTTTTGGTGGCCTGGCATGAAGAGAGATGTTGCCGAATTTGTGGCCAGGTGCCTGATCTGTCAGCAGGTGAAGGCGGAGCATCAGCGACCAGGAGGTACTCTCCAGCCCTTGGATGTTCCTGCTTGGAAGTGGGACCATGTGACCACGGATTTTGTGGTGGGGTTGCCGAGGACCCCGACTGGGCAGAACAGTATTTGGTTGCTGGTGGATCGGCTGACGAAGGTGACTCGGTTGTTACCGGTCAAGGTCAGCTGGAGCGTGTCTAAGTTGGCTCGTCTTTATGTGGAGCGGATCGTGCCGTTGCATGGGGTTCCCATTTCGATCGTGTCGGATCGGGATCCGCGCTTCACTTCTGGATTCTGGAGGAGTTTCCAGCGAGCTCTTGGCACGGAGTTGGCATTTAGCTCGGCGTATCATCCTCAGTCATATGGTCAGTCTGAGAGGACCATTCAGACTTTGGAAGACATGCTGAGATCCTGCTGCCTGGAGTGGCAGGGGAGTTGGATTCATCACCTACCGTTGGTGGAGTTTGCCTATAACAACAGCTATCATTCGAGCATCGGTATGGCTCCCTATGAGGCATTGTATGGGCGTCCTTGTCGGACTCCACTTGATTGGTTTGAGGTTGGTGAGCGTGTTTTGACGGGACCGGAATTGGTGCAGCAATGTGTGGATGTTGTGCACCTGGTTCGTCAGAACATGGTGGCGGCCCAGAGTCGACAGAAGAGCTATGCTGACCGTAGGAGCTAGCCCCTCGAGTTCGCCGTGGGCGATCACGTGTTCTTGAGAGTTTCTCCGATGAAGGGGGTGATGCATTTTGGACGGCGTGGGAAGCTGAGTCCCCGCTATATTAGTCCTTTCGCGATTGTGGAGCGCATTGGTGAGGTTGCTTACCGGTTGTAGTTACCCTCTGAGTTGGCGTCGGTGCATGACGTGTTCCACGTCTCGATGTTGCGGAAGTATATGTCCGATGACTCTCACGTGCTCGAGGATTCTGTTTGGCCTGAGGTGACTCCCGATCACTCTCTCCCAGAGTTTCCGATCCGGGTGGAGGATAGGCGAGAGCAACGCCTGCGGAACAAGGTCATCCCCTTGGTAAAGGTGGTGTGGCAGCGGCACTCTGGTGGGGAGGCTTCTTGGGAACGTGAGGACGAGATGCGTCAGCAGTTCCCGTACCTGTTTGAGTGAGTCTTCCTCTTCTTTCCCCTTGGGTTGTTCTCAATTTCGAGGATGAAATTCCTTAAGGGGGGAGGGCTGTAATATCCCGGGCTTTCGAATCCTTCTTCGTGGGTCCCGGATCTGGTTTTCGGAGCGTCTGGCTCTGTTGTGTCCAAAATTTCATTTCGGACATCTTTCGTGTTCGGATCGGCGCGATCCGGAGTCATTTCAGAGGCCCGGAGGCGTTTCGCGGCTTTTCCGCGTGTGTTTTCCGATTTCCGGTATGTGTTTCGACTTTTTCTTCGGAAACTCGCTGCGGGCGAACCGGGCGGTTCACCTGGGCACGAGTGGTACCGTTGCGATCGGTGCGTTCCGAGGATTCCGGAAATATATTTTTCTATTTTTTGGTATTTTTCTGAAAAATCAGATTTTCTATTTAACCCTATTTCTTTTCTTTTTCTTTTCCACCTTCTCTTTCTTCTTCTTCTTCTTCCTCCTTCCTTCCCCAACCGTGGCCGCCCTCCTCTCCCTCTCTCTCTCCCATTCGGACGCGGTGAGCCCCTCTCCGACTGTTGACAGCGGCAGGGCGACGGCGCGGACGCGTGGGTGGCGGCGAGGCGAGCTCGTGGGCGTGCGGCAAGCGTGGAAAGCGTGGGGAGTTCGTGAAGCTTAAAGCGTTCTTCGCGATTCGTGGGTGATTCGACGGAGCATTCGCTCCATTGAGGTAGGGTGACGTTCCTTAGCCTCTTGCCGTTCATTCTCGTGATTTGTAGGCTGCGGGGAGGCCGAGAGGGGCGTGTTTGAGCTTTTGAGGGTTTTTCCATGATTTGGGGAGAGCTCGCCCGATCTATGGATTTGATGCATGATTTCATGTTTTGATGGCCTAGGATCATGCTAGGGGTCCCCAGGGGTCTTCCCCTTTGTTTTCCCCCTCTCCTGTGGAGGCATGGGGGCGTGGTTGGTTTTTTTGGAGTTTCTACCGTTTTCCGCCGCGGACTGAGAACGCGCTATACTCCAGTAGCGCGTTCTTGTTCGTCGCGCTGCCCCGATGGGGCGCGTTCATCGGAGAAGATGAACAGGAGGCGGTTCCTGTCGCGCTATGGGGTCCTAGCGCGACCTGCCTTGTCGCGCTAGGGGTCCCTAGCGCGATCTGTTGTGTCGCGCTAGGAGGCCCTAGCGCGACCTGTCTTGTCGCGCTAGGGGATCCTAGCGCGATGTTCCCTGTCGCGCTAGGAGGCCCTAGCGCGATCTTCCCTGTCGCGCTAGGGAGTCCTAGCACGTTCTGTCCTGTTGACGGGTGTTCCTCTTGGGCCGTGTGTGTGTCCTGGATACCCCGTGGAGTTCCGTGACCGTCGCTTTGGTGTCCGGAGGTTCCGTTTGCCTTGGTCATGAGTTTGGCCGTGGGCGGTGCGTCCGTTTTTCTCCGACCGTGGCCCCCGTTTGACGGAGCTAGTGCGTGGGGTGATTCCCACACGTTGTCGGACTCGGACGTCGTTTTCCGTTGACTTGAGAGTCTACTCCTTCAGTGACCCTCCACTAGTCGTAGCCCACCAGTACGAGGTGCTGGTCTCACCTGGGAGTGGTGTACGGGCACCCACCTTTCGAGACAGTTTGTAGACCGGTTACCGTAGGCCCCTCGTCGGTAGCCAGAGTCCGGCTATGGTCAGAGGACCAGACCTAGTGACGCGTGGTCTGTGTGTGCACACGTGGTTGGGGGCAGTTGGACCCACGTCGACGGGCGTGACCCCAGCTAGTTACTTGTTCGTGGTTACTTGTTCGGTGTCTGCGACTCGGGTAGGACCTACCACGTCAGGCGGTTCACCTGCGGTGCGGTGTAAGACGTCAGGGGACGCTACCGGCTGTGCTTCTAGTGGGTGGTACTCCTCTCGAGTACGGAGTGTCAGACTATCAGTCGTGTGTTTCCGACCTTCGGGTTTTGTCGGTTTGGCCGTTGAGCTTCGGTCTTTTTACCGTGGCACGTGTGTCGGTTTACGTGCCGTAGGGTCTTGTCTTGTAGAGTACAGGGCTTTCCTTTCCGAGGTACTCTCCTACCGCTAGTGTAGTGGTTTCTCGTTTTACGAGGTAGGGTTCTAGTGATCCCTACTGAGTCTTGTTTCGAGACTCATTCCCTGCGTGTTTTCACCGTGTTTCAGGTGAGGCGCCACCTTCGGGGAGCGCGTCGGGGGTGCAGCGTGGTGCGGGTGCCCAGAGGTAGTGCCAGAGGTCAGAGCCGGGGGATGCCCCGAGTAGCTGTACTTTCCTTTCTTGTCACTGTACTAGTCGTGGACTATTGTTATTGTTGTTAATTTCTATTGTGGACCATATAAATTGTTAATTTATTTCTTGCTTAATATTATAACTGTTTAATTTCTGTAATTATCTGTGATGCTTGTGTAGTTTCCACACCATCCTTTTAACCCTTCTGAGTCTTCGGGCTCGTGGGTGGCGGTACGAGTCTCGGGTTATCGGGCCTTCCCGGTAATCAGATTCTCGGGTCGTTACAGTGCTGTTCCCAGTGTGTTCAAGGTTCGTGGTCAGGTCAAGCGTGGAGACTTTTCCGTTGGTCAGAGGTGTGATCGGTTTCTCCTTTGGTTGGAGAGACTATGTTTGGCTAAGGTTCGTCGTCTTGCATTGTGTGTCCGGATTAGTTGGCCTTTGCGTGCCATGGCGTCCGTGCGAGACGTGTCTTGTGTTTTGGCAAGGTGGCTGCCTGTGAGAAGTCGTGCCCAATTCCGTGGTTGCGTGAGGGTGCGTCGACACTGTTCTGGAAGGATGTGTGCTGGTTGGGCGGTGTTCGCGAGAATTCTTGGCTGGTGCTGGAACTTTCCGATGCGTGGCGGATCGGAGCTTGCGGAGTTGCAGAAGATTGCCAGATTAAGACAGAGAATATGTGCTTTGGGTTCGAGGTAATAGAGCTTTCCTCTCCCTATTTTCTGAGGTTGGCCAGCCGAGTTGTGGAATGTCGGGATGGCGAGTCTCGAGTTGCCGTGTTGCCTGTGCACGTGGATCAGAGTGCGCAGCGGAAGCGTGGTGGGCCCATAACCCACAGGTTCAGGATTGTAGCGTTGGGTGCTATGGGTGGATTCCTGAGGTTGCATTGAGCATTGGAGGATTGGTTCCTCTGTGTGAGACGTGTTGTTGCCATGCCGTTGCTCGAGGTATTGTGGTTCTTGGCACTGGCAGGATGGAGTGTTGGGGGAAAATGTTGGCAAGTGTGCCGCATGAGTACCCTGTTCATGTGTTGAAAGCCATGTCAGGCGTCGGTGTTAGACCCGGAAGGGGTTGTTGAGGATGTCGCCTGATGGAGGTCGAGGATGTGTTGGTCAGAGTCGGTGGCTTGGTGCCCGACTTGTATTGGAGGTTGTGTCCTCGGATGAGATCGTGTTTTGAGGAAGTGATCTCTGGCAAATTATGGGTTCCTGTTGGTAGCTACGAGTGACTGGTAAGGCTAGTCTCGTAGTCAACCATGGTAAGATGTGTATTGTTGGGGACCTGTGTGCATTGGTCATGGTATCGTTAACTAGGTTGTCGTAATATTTGGATGGCACTTTCCTCTCCTAGAGATGTGTGCCATGAGCTATTTTTGGTGGTGTCTTCTGGCTCTGTGATGAGGGAGAAATCGGGATTGGCATCGGAATGGTGGTCCTTGATGGGACGTTGACGTTAGAATGGTTGTCCCTGATCTGGTGACCAACATGGGAGGATTTTCCTATAAGTCTGAGTCGAGTAAGCTGATAACCGAAGACTCCTGAGTCTTGTCGTTGATTTCATCGTGCTCCCCTGCAAGGGAAGTGTTGGCGCGATGCTCGAGATCCAATGCGTTGTCCGAGAGGAGTTTAGATCGTGATGTGGTAATTGTCTGTGTGTGAGTCAGTGGATAGTCTATTGTGACTTGGTTCATGCCTGTTGGACCGGTGGAGGTTTCCCGTTGACGAGCAGCTGGTGACCAGCGTGTGGTCTTTTCACAGACAGAAGATGTTGTTGGTTGTGCATCGTGAATGGTGAGAGCCTTGTATCAGTGAAGCCTTTTTTGGTGGCCGTTCTGTGGTGTGCCTTCCGGATGGGATCTGGGCTTTGTCGAAGTTTGAGTTCTGGCAGAGTTGGTCCCGTGCTGTTGTGAGCGCTTGCCTTGCCAGGTGTGAACTGATGGAGGCTCTGTATTGGTTGTTCCCTTGAGAAGAGTGTGTGACCTATCAACTGGCTGTGAAACTGATGTGTGATTTGTCTGCCGACCATAGGAGGAATCGGTAGCTATTTCTCGTGACGAGGACTGTGTCTCCTCGGTGAGCGAGATGGTGGCAGAGGTGCCATGATTGGTTCTCGCGGTTTCTGAGGTGATGTCGGACTATGTCCTTTGGTGTATGCCAGCTCTATTGGCCAGTGTGCACAGCGTGCAGAGCGAGGTGTCGCTCGTGATGGTAGTCTATCTGTGTTCCTCAGGATAGGAGCTTTCGTGAGAATCGAGATTTTCTGTGCTGGGGCTCTGACAGCATTGTCAGTTGGTTAAGGCTTTCTTCTCCTGTGACTTGGCGCTTGTCCTGAATTTCGAGTATGAAATTCCTTTAAGGGGGGAGGGCTGTAATGCCCCGGGTTTTTTGGATATTTCTCGGATCTGGATCCGTAGGTTTCGGATCGTTTTCGTGGGTCCCGGGTTGAGTTTGGCGGTTTACGTGTGTTTTTGCTTGTCGGACCTTCGGAATCCCATGTAGGGTGAACCGTTGCGTTCTCCGACTCTGGGACGTTACCACGACGTTGTGCGTTTTCTGAGGACCGCGGAAAGTATTTTTTCCTATTTTTGGTATTTTCCATAATTTTTGGATTTTCTATATATTAACCACTTTTTTTTTCACTCTCATTTCTCCCTCTCTCCCTCTCTCCTCTTACGCTCTCCCTTCTTACCCTCTCTTCTCCGACGGCCGACGGAGTGGGGCAGGGGCGGAGCGAGGCGACGCGGGTGAAGAGGACGGCGAGGATGGGTCGAGGATCGAGGGACGAGGGTGCGTTGAAGCTCGGCCGCGAGTTCGTGACCCGGCAGGGGTTTCGTGACATTTTTTTCGTGGATCGGCGTCCACGCCGCGTCAAATCTTCGGTGGAGGTAGGGAGATGGACCCCCAACTCGTGTACTTCATTTTCCGTGAGTTTGGTAGCCCGTGGCGAGCCGAGCATGGGTGTATTGCTGTAAGACCCGTGTCTTAAACGGATTCTTAGTGGTTCGGATCTAGATTTTATTCCGTGAATTTCGGCTATTTTTACGGATTTTTAGGCTATTTTCTGGTAATTATTTGAATTAGTTATAAATTTATTATTATATATATATATATATTTATCTCTCTCTCTCCCCACCGAATTCTCTCTCTCCCTCACTCGTTCTCCCTCTTTCTCTCTCTCCCTCTCACGATCGCTCCTCCTCCACTCTCTCGGTTTCAGTCCGGACGGCCGCGGATTGAGGCGTGGGAGGTGTCTTTGGAACCGGCTCGTCGCGAGGAACGCGTAGGTGCTGACCTCGTCGCAATTCGTGGGGCGTGGAGGCTGGACGGAGTGAGAGGAGCCGCGGTGACCCCTTGCTTGCATGTGACCCAAACTCGGTTTTCGTCGCGATTAAGGTAGGGGGATGGAAGTCTTGTCTCGCTAGGATCGCATTGGCATAGCATGCACGCCCATCCGACGTCATTTTCATCAATTTCCATGCAAAATTCCATGTTAGGGTAATTTAGGCTAAATTCTTGAAAATCACTCCATGGCCATTGTTTTTATGTTTTGATGCATGCTTTAGTTGTAGAATGTTGTGGTTTGGTAGGTTTTATAGTTTTTCTGCGTTTCCCCGTCGATCCAGCTCGATCGGGAGGGGGCTTGGTTTTAAGCGTTTCGGTTTTAGCTCCCAGTCGGTGTGACGATCCTACCAAAAATCGTCACAGGTGTAACGACCCTCACGGGACGCGTTACAGCACTGTAACGGCCCTTGGCAGGGGCGTCACAGTGTGTGTAACGGTCAGGCCCCTGACCGTTACACTCCTTTTGACTTCTGTTGACTTCGTGAGGCGGTTGGCCTGACGGCCTGTCGGGCGGCCGTCAGGGTGCCGTAACGCGCCTCATGGGACGCGTTACGCCCTGTACAAACTGCGGTTGCAGTTTGTCTCGGGTGGCTGTAACGGCCAGAGTCGAGCGCGTTACAGTTCATGTAATGCGCCACACCCCGACCGTTACGCACTGTAACGCGGGTACTATAGACCGTTACATTCCCTGGGGTTTTCAAAAGCCGTCTACTTATTCGATTCCAATAGAGTTGCTTCCACTTCCTTGTGATGGAACCACTAGTCGTAGCCCAGCGACTGAGCTGTCGTCCCACCCGGGAGAGGTGGAGGGGTGTTCCCATAGCACGGTTTGTAAGCTAGTTACCGTGGGCCCCTGCGGTTACTGTTGCGTCCAACGGGGGGGGGGGGGAACTAGCTAGAGGCCTGGCTTTAGGCAGGAGTCAGTGTGTGCACACGTGGTCGGAGACTTGGACAGGCACTGACGAGTGTCGCTCTGACTAGTACTTGGTTTGGTCCTGTTACGCCTCTCGCTTGTCGTGAGCCAGACTTGCGAGTTGCCGAGACGCAGTGTAAGTCGCCAGGGGACGCATCTGGTCTTCTTCTTCTAGTGGGTTGTTCCGTCTCTCACTTCACTTGTTTAGTGTTGGTTTATTCTATTTGTAGATTTGTTTCCTGTCATTAGTATTTATTTAATTATGCATCTGCTTGTTTATTATTTAAATGCATGCTCTAATTGCTTTTATATTTGCCTGCTTGTCTGTTTAGTTTGAGGTAGGGATCCGCGTGGCCCCTACTGAGTCTAGCTGTGACTCACCCTTCCTTCTTTCAGGTGAGCCGCCCCAGTCGTCCGTCTTTCCTTCTCGTGGTTGTGCCGACCGTCGTTAGAGTGCCAGCAGTCGTCGGTTTGTCTTTTGTTCTTTTGAGCAGGGGTATGCCCCGTGTAGTTGTGCAGTGGACCTTTGTTATTTGTGAATCTGGACTATTGTATATATTTTACCACTCTGATATTTTAAATTGCTTCCGCACTTATTTATTAATTGTTGTTGTAATTAATATTGCGCGCCTGCGGTCTTAATTCGTTATGCAACTCCTCAGCAAACTCCACTAACCCTTCGGGGGCCTCATCAGTCTCTTGGGTGCATCCCCAGTTCTTGGTATCGGTGTATCGATGCTATCGGTATATCGGTATCCGGAGCTCTGGGCCGACAGGGTGTCGGGCGCAGACATGATTTATTTGTCTATTCTTCTCTTCATCAGTGCCGACAGGGTGTCGGGAGCTGACACGGTTTGTTTGTTTCTTCTTCTCTTCATCAGTGCCGACAGGGCGTCGGGAGCTGACATAGTTTATTGGTCTCTTCTTCTCTTCGTTAGTGCCGACGGGGTGTCGGGCGCTGACATGGTTTATTGGCCTCTTTGTCTCTTCATCAGTGCCGACGGGGTGCCGGGGAGTGACATGGTGTGTTGGTCTCTTTGTCTCTTCATCAGTGCCGACGGGGTGTCAGGAGCTGATATGGTTTGTTTGTCTCTTCTTCTCTTCATCAATGCCGACAGGGCGTCGGGAGCTGACATGGTTTGTTTGTCTCTTCTTCTCTTCATCAGTGCCGAAAGGACACCGGGAGCTGACATGGTTTATTGGTCTCTTCTTCTCTTCATCAGTGCCGACGGGGCGTCGGGAGCTGACACGGTTTGTTTGTCTCTTCTTCTCTTCATCAGTGCCGACAGGGCGTCGGGAGCTAACATGGTTTGTTGGTCCTTTCTTCTCTTCGTCAGTGCCGACAGGGTGTCGGGCGCGGGCATGATTTATTTGTCTCTTCTTCTCTTCATCAGTGCCGACAGGGTGTCGGGAGCTGACACGGTTTGTTTGTCTCTTCTTCTCTTCATCAGTGCCGACAGGGCGTCGGGAGCTGACATGGTTTGTTGGTCCTTTCTTCTCTTCGTCAGTGCCGATAGGGTGTCGGGCGCGGACATGGTTTATTGGCCTCTTTGTATCTTCATCAGTGCCGACGGGGTGCCGGGGACTGACATGTTATGTTGGTCTCTTTGTCTCTTCATCAGTGCCGACAGGGTGTCGGGAGCTAACATGGTTTGTTTGTCTCTTCTTCTCTTCATCAGTGCCGACAGGGCGTCGGGAGCTGACATGGTTTGTTTGTCTCTTCTTCTCTTCATTAATGCCGACAGGACGTCGGGAGCTGACATGGTTTATTGGTCTCTTCTTCTCTTCATCAGTGCCGATAGGGCGTCGGGATCTGACACGGTTTGTTTGTCTCTTCTTCTCTTCATCAGTGCCGACAGGGCGTCGGGAGATGACATTGTTTGTTGGTCCTTTCTTCTCTTTGTCAGTGCCGATAAGGTGTCGGGCGCGGACATGATTTATTTGTCTCTTCTTCTCTTCATCAGTGCCGACAGGGTGTCGGGAGCTGACACGGTTTGTTTGTCTCTTCTTCTCTTCATCAGTGCCGACAGGGTGTCGGGAGCTGGCACGGTTTGTTTGTCTCTTCTTCTCTTCATCAGTGTCGACAGGGCGTCGGGAGCTGACATGGTTTGTTGGTCCTTTCTTCTCTTCGTCAGTGCCGACAGGGTGTCGGGCGCGGACATGGTTTATTGGCCTCTTTGTCTCTTCATCAGTGCCGACGGGGTGCCAGGGACTGACATGGTATGTTGGTCTCTTTGTCTCTTCATCAGTGCCGACAGGGCGTCGGGAGCTGACATGGTTTGTTTGTCTCTTCTTCTCTTCATCAGTGCCGACAGGGCGTCGGGAGCTGACACGGTTTGTTTGTTTGTTCTTCTCTTCATCAGTGCCGACAGGGCGTCGGGAGCTAACACGGTTTGTTTGTCTCTTCTTCTCTTCATCAGTGCCGACAGGGCGTCAGAAGCTGACATGATTTATTGGTCCTTTCTTCTCTTCGTCAGTGCCGACAGGGTGTCAGGCGCGGACATGGTTTGTTGGTCCTTTCTTCTCTTCATCAGTGCCGACAGGGTGTCGGGAGCTGACACGGTTTGTTTGTCTCTTCTTCTCTTCATCAGTGTCGACAGGGCGTCGGGAGCTGACATGGTTTGTTGGTCCTTTCTTCTCTTCGTCAGTGCCGACAGGGTGTCGGGCGCGGACATGGTTTATTGGCCTCTTTGTATCTTCATCAGTGCCGACGGGGTGCCGGGGACTGACATGTTATGTTGGTCTCTTTGTCTCTTCATCAGTGCCGACAGGGTGTCGGGAGCTAACATGGTTTGTTTGTCTCTTCTTCTCTTCATCAGTGCCGACAGGGCGTCGGGAGCTGACATGGTTTGTTTGTCTCTTCTTCTCTTCATCAGTGCCGACAGGACGCCGGGAGCTGACATGGTTTATTGGTCTCTTCTTCTCTTCATCAGTGCCGATAGGGCGTCGGGATCTGACACGGTTTGTTTGTCTCTTCTTCTCTTCATCAGTACCGACAGGGCGTCGGGAGATGACATGGTTTGTTGGTCCTTTCTTCTCTTCGTCAGTGCCGATAGGGTGTCGGGCGCGGACATGATTTATTTGTCTCTTCTTCTCTTCATCAGTGCCGACAGGGTGTCGGAAGCTGACACGGTTTATTTGTCTCTTCTTCTCTTCATCAGTGCCGACAGGGTGTCGGGAGCTGACACGGTTTGTTTGTCTCTTCTTCTCTTCATCAGTGCCGACAGGGCGTCGGGAGCTGACATGGTTTGTTGGTCCTTTCTTCTCTTCGTCAGTGCCGACAGAGTGTCGGGCGCGGACATGGTTTATTGGCCTCTTTGTCTCTTTATCAGTGCCGACGAGGTGCCAGGGACTGACATGGTATGTTGATCTCTTTGTCTCTTCATCAGTGCCGACAGGGCGTCGGGAGCTGACATGGTTTGTTTGTCTCTTCTTCTCTTCATAAGTGCCGACAGGGCGTCGGGAGCTGACACGGTTTGTTTGTCTCTTCTTCTCTTCATCAGTACCGACAGGGCGTCGGGAGCTAACACGGTTTGTTTGTCTCTTCTTCTCTTCATCAGTGCCGACAGGGCGTCAGGAGCTGACATGGTTTGTTGGTCCTTTCTTCTCTTCGTCAGTGCCGACAGGGTGTCGGGCGCGGACATGATTTATTTGTCTCTTCTTCTCTTCATCAGTGCCGACAGGGTGTCGGGAGCTGACATGGTTTATTTGTCTCTTCTTCTCTTCATCAGTGCCGATAGGGCGTCGGGAGCTGACATGGTTTGTTGGTCCTTTCTTCTCTTCGTCAGTGCCGACAGGGTGTCGGGCGCGGACATAGTTTATTGGCCTGTTTGTCTCTTCATCAGTGCCGACGGGGTGCCGGGGACTGACATAATATGTTGGTCTCTTTGTCTCTTCATCAGTGCCGACAGGGTGTCTGGAGCTGACATGGTTTGTTTGTCTCTTCTTCTCTTCATCAGTGCCGACAGGGCATCGGGAGCTGACATGGTTTGTTTGTCTCTTCTTCTCTTCATCAGTGCCGATAGGACGCCAGGAGCTGACATGGTTTATTGGTCTCTTCTTCTCTTCATCAGTGCCGACAGGGCGTCGGGAGCTGACACGGTTTGTTTGTCTCTTCTTCTCTTCATCAGTGCCGACAGGGCGTCGGGAGCTGACTTGGTTTGTTGGTCCTTTCTTCTCTTCGTCAGTGCCGACAGGGTGTCGGGCGCGGACATGATTTATTTGTCTCTTATTCTCTTCATCAGTGCCGACAGGGTGTCGGGAGCTGACACGGTTTGTTTGTCTCTTCTTCTCTTCATCAGTGCCGACAGGGCGTCGGGAGCTGACATGGTTTGTTGGTCCTTTCTTCTCTTCGTCAGTGCAGACAGGGTGTCGGGCGCGGACATGATTTATTTGTCTCTTCTTCTCTTCATCAGTGCCGACGGGGTGTCGGAAACTGACGTTGGAGCGGCAGAAGGGCGTGCCGCTGGAGGCTTCACAATGAGTGTGCTGCTGAGGGCACTTAGTATTGTGCCGCTGGAGGGCTTGCAGGCTACTGCACCGTTGGAGCACTTCAAAAGTGTTTCATTTTCTTCTTTTCGTCTTTTCACCTTCCCTTCTCTTTTCTCCTCTTCTATATTCCCCTGCACGTAAACATGGGGTGAGAATTTATTTAGTGCCCACAAATCAAGAAAGCGGGCTGCGAAAGCTGAAATATGGGGAGCAGGCTACTAGAGACAAATTGGGAAAGTGGGCCACGGGGGCCGAAGTATACTAAAAAGTGGGCTACGAGAGCCGAAGGGAAGCAGGCTACGAGAGCCGAAATTGGGAAGCAGGCCACGAGGGCCAAAGGGAAGCATGCCGTAAAAGTCAAAATTGGGAAGCAGGCTACAAGAGCCGAAATTGAGAGAGCAGGCTAGAGAAGCCAAAGTATGGGAAGTGGGCTGCGAGGGCCGAATTGGGGAGCAGGCCATAAGGCCGAAATTGGGAAGTAGGTCACGAGGGCCAAGATTGGGCTCTACGATCCGGAGTTGGGAAAGTAGGCTGCGATAACCGAAATTGAGTTTATTGTATATACACATTTTTTATTATATATTTTTTTTATTCAAGCATGCAGGCATTCATTAGCAGGCATAACATAAATATATACATGAGGTAGCTCCCTCCATAGGGAATGCGATAGGGACATCGCCCATAATTCACAGACACGGCGCGGGCCACGGGGCACAATTGAGGGGTGGTGCACCCGTCAAGAGGATATCGCATGTCTTGCATGCATAGCCTAAATTCACAAATTTCACCCGAGATAATTCTCTGTGGCGTGGCGGTACAGATGTGTGAACAAAGAGCCCTAACCATAGGGATACGCAAGTTTTTTTTTTTTTAGCGACACTCGAGGATTACTCTAGCGCCTACACATAGGTTTCAGGCTCTCGATTTTGGTAGCTTCGCACAGCCCCCATCTGTTTATTTTGATAGCGGATTTCACCGTTCGGCGCGAGTCTCCTCATGTGTCTCAATGGGGATTTTCGGCTACTAGTATTCATCCTTATTGTAATTCTATTGCGGATTCCACCGTTTGACGCGAGTTTCCTCATATGTCTCAATGGGGATTCCCGGCTAATAGGTTTCATCCTTATTGTAATTCGCTTCACCATTTCGCGCGAGTCTCCTCATGTGTCTCAATGGAGATTCCCGGCTACTCGAATTCACGTTTCTCTCTGTTTATTTTTTTTTATCATTTTTTTAATGGTGGTAGGTAGCTTTTTCCTCATGATTACCTTTCACGTGAGTGCAGGAATTCAAGCATCCGTAGAGTGCTAAGAAGAAAGTCAGGCAATCCCTATGGTCGAAGGCCATTGAACACATTAAGTGTGAAGCGTAGGAGTATTGTCTCAGGTTTATTTTGTGAGTTGGACTTAGCAATTTAGCCATGACTCTTTCCCTTGACGCGTGCACCCGCCATAATTGGGTTCCCTTTGAGCATATGCCGTGACGCGCGTGCATCCGGAATCGGGGTATTATTATTTAGCAAGGAAACAAGGTCCTAGAAAATTTCAAGGAGGTGCATTATTCTATATTATAAGCAAGCATGCAAGCAGGGCAGACTAGCAAAATTTTTTGTCTCTTTTTGTTTTGATTTTTTTGCTTTTTTTTTGCGTAAAAACATATAGTTGTTACGTATAAGCATGGTGATAGTAAAGATATTAGGGAAGCAGACCATGGAGGGCCGAAAGAACATCAGCGAAGCGGGCAATAGAAGCCGAGGGACATTGGGGAAGCATGTCATAAAGGCCAAAAGGAAGTAGGCTGCGAGAGCCTGAGTTGGGACGTGGGCTGCAAGAGCCAAAATCAGGAAGCGGGTCGTGGAGGCCGAATTGGGGAAGCATGAGGCCAAAGGGAAGCAGGCTGCAAGAGGCAAAGTTGGGAAGCGGGCCGTGGAGGCCAAATTCTGAGAAGCAGGCTACGAGATCCAGAATTGGGAAGCAGGCCACGAAGACCAAAGGTAAGTAGGCTGCAAGAGCCAAAGTTGAGAAGCATGCTATAAAAGTCAAAGGGAAGCAGGCTGCAAGAGCCACAGTTGGGAAGCAGACCACGAGGACCAAAGGTAAGCAGGCTACAAGAGCCAAAGTTATGGGAAACGGGCCGTGAAGGCCGAATTGGGGAAGCAGGCTATAAAAGCCAAAGTTATGAGGAGCGGGCTAACACGTCGAGAGGTGTTAGAAGTCGGTTGCGAAGCCAAAAGATATCGGAGAGCGTAGTGGGACGGGTGGATTAATCCTGATAGTGGGCCTTGGCCGAAATGGCTGAGCCGAAGGGCGTCGGGTAGCAGGATATGAGAGCCAAAGAGAAGGGTCCCCTTTTGTTCCCTGGCCGGGGGAAGGGTCCGAACCAAAACGGAAGGTTTATTCTATTGTTCTCTTGTCGGGGAAGGATCCGAACCAAAGAGAGAGGTCTATTTTTTTGACTGGGAAGCTGTCGGTTGGGATGCCAATGATGAGGTAGTTGTCGGCTAGGAGCCGATGATGAGGCAGCTGTCGGCTCGGGGGCCGATGATTATATAGATGTCAGCTCGGAGGCCGATGATGAGGTAGCTATTGGCTAGGAGCCGATGATGAGGTAGCTGTCAGCTCGGGGGCCGATGATTATATAGCTGTCGGCTCGGAGGCCGATGATGAGGTAGTTGTCGGCTAGGAGCCGATGATGAGGTAGCTGTCGGCTAGGAGTCGATGATGAGGTAGCTGTCGACTAGGAGGCCGATGATTAGGTAGCTGTCGGCTAGGAGCCGATGATGAGGTAGTTGTCGGCTCGGGGGCCGATGATTATATAGCTGTCGACCCGAAGGCCGATGAGGGGGGCAGCTATCAGCTTGAAGCCCCGATGGCTGAATATCTATTGGTTTAACGCCCCGTTGACAGAAAGTTTAGTCGGTTCAACGCCCCATCAGTAGAAGGTTTAGTCGGTTTAACGCCCCGTCGGCGGAAGGCTTAGTTGGTTTCTATTTGCTGGATGGCTGAAGGTCGGAGGTAAAAATCTGTCTCGTGACTCTCCTTTCTCTTCTTTTCTTCTTCTTTTGTGAGGAGAGGCGGGTGCAAAGACCATGTTTGCCTCGTGACTCTTTTTTTTTCTTCTTCTCTTCTTCTTTTGTGGAGAGACTGGTGCAAAGACCATGTTCACCTCATGACTGTTCTTTCTCTTCTTCTTTTCTTCTTTTACGGAGAGGCAGGTGCAAAGACCGCGTTTGCCTCATGACTCTTCTTTCTCTTCTTCTCTTCTTCTTCTTCTTTTTTTGTGAAGAGGCGGGTGCAGAGACCACGCCTATCCCATGACTATTCTTTTTGTTCTACTCTTCCTTTCTCATTGATGCCCCGGGACCGCGATATTTTTCTCTTAACATGCCCCCAGGTTGGGGTGTAGCTTACTTCTGTGCCCCCAGGCGGGGTGTGTTTCTCTTTACGGCTTTAATGCCCCCATGCGGGGTGTGTCTTCCGCTTCTTATACCCCCATGTAGGGCAAATTTGCATGGGGTAGAGTCTTTGCCTCTTGTGCTGCCCCACGGCGGGGTGGAGTCTTGGCTCCTTATGCCTCCATGGCGGAGGTGGGTTCTGCTGCTTCTTATGCCCTGTAGCGGGGTAAACTTCTCTTCATATGCTCCCGACCCGGGGTGGATTCTTTGCCTCTTATGCCCCAGGGCGGGGTGAATTCTTATGCTTCTTATGCCCCTATGGCGGGGGTGTGTCTCTTTACGGCTTCTGTGCCCCTGAAGCAGGGTATGTTCTTCTGCTTCTTATGTGCCGAGGGCGGAGTGTATCTCTTTTTTGTGCCCCCAGAGCGGGGTAGATGCTCTGCATGTGTCCCCAGGTTGGGGTGTATTCTTTGCTTCTTATGACCCCGTGGCGGGGTGATCTCTCTTCAGATACCCCTGAGTCGGGGTGTAGCTTTGTCTCCCATGGAGGGGGTGTGTTTCTTCTTTAAAATCCCCCAGGCCAGGGTGTATTCTTCTCTTTCTTGTGCTCCTGAGGCGGGAGGGGTTCTCTTCATGTGCCCCCGTGGCGGGATGTGCTTCTTTCTTCGAGTGTCCCTAGGTAGGGGCGAATTCTTTTCTTCTACCCAGACACACCGGGTGGAATGTTTGCTTCTTGTGCTCCCAGGGTGGGGTGCACTGCTGCTTTTGATGCCCCCAAGGTGGGGCGTATCGCTGCTTGTGATGCCCCAGAGCGAGGTATCTTTCTCTTCACACGCCCCCGACACGGGGTATATTCTGCTTCTAGTGCCCTCAAAGTGGAGTGTATTGCCGCCCCTGAAGCGGAGTGTAGTTCTTACTTTTTATGCACCCTAGGCGGGGTGAATTCTTCTTCTTTGCTTACATGCCCCCATATCGGGGTGTATTCCTTTCTTCATATGCCCCTCCTAAGCCGGGGGATGCTGTTTGTTCTGCTTCAGATGTCCCCCCCCTTGCTTCATGGACCCCGAGCTTGGGGTATACTCCTTCAAATACCCCTAAGCCTGGGTGGATTCTCTTTTCTTCTTATGCTCCCAAGATGGGACATAGCTTCTTCAAATGCCCCTAAGCCGGAGCGTATTCTTTATGGCTTCTATGCTTCCGGGTGGGGTATGTTTCTTCTTCAAGTACCCCTAGGCCGGGGTGGACTTCTCTTCATATGCCCCTGAGTCGG
Source organism: Amorphophallus konjac (assembly GCA_022559845.1). NCBI lineage: Eukaryota > Viridiplantae > Streptophyta > Magnoliopsida > Alismatales > Araceae > Amorphophallus > Amorphophallus konjac. The sequence goes on along the minus strand of JAHNEJ010001962.1, from coordinate 97,468 downwards.
GGAGTGTTCTTTATAGCTTCTAGGCCCTCGAGGCGAGGTATGCTTCTTTTTCAAATACCCCCAAGACCGGGGTGTGATTCTTGACTTCATATGCCCCCAAGGCGGGGATGCATTCTTCTGCTTCCTCTGCCCCAGAGTGGGGTATATTTCTCTTTGTATTCCCCTAAGCCAGGGTGTATTCTTTGGTTTCAGACGCCCCTATACAGGGTAAGGCCTTTGCTTCTTCACACCCAAGGTGGGTGTGTCCTCCGCTTTTTATGCCCCCAGACAGGGGTGGATTCTTCTGCTTTTTATGCCCCGCCAGGGTGGGGTGTGTTTCTCTTCATATGCCCCCGGCGTGAGGTATATCTTTTGTTTCTTATGCTCCCAAGCCGGGGTATAGCTTCTTGGCCTCATATGCTGCCAAGGCGAGGTGCATGTTGCTTCATGTGTCCCCCCCTTCCCCCCCCGGGATACGGCAAATATATATTATTCCAAGACGCTGAAAACATTCGGTTAACTCTCGGTTAGTGTAGCAGGAAACCAATGAATTTGTTGGCCCGGTGCAAGATCGAGTCAGGATCACGCCGGGGGCGCCTCCCGCGGTCCAAACGGGGCTTACGTGGGCATCATTAGTGTTCCCGGTGCAGGAGGGCAACGGGGAAGAGTCTCGGGACTAGATTCCAAAACCAAAACATGTTCGAAGGGAGCGAGCTATAGGTCGAGGGTGTGGGTCAGACAATGACCATAATCGGGATGGTCCCGAGATCCAAGTATAGCCCACGAAGGCCTTATTGATATTCCCATGTGTAGGGTCCAGGGATGACGGGAGCCGTCTCGATCTATTCAGATTTCTGTCGGTCACTCACGGACCACTTTATATTCGGACAAAGGTCCATATTGAAGGTACGACGTAGATGGAAACAACCCCGTACAAATGTATGTCAAGTTTACGGCAATTTCAATGAAGGAACGGAAACGAATCCCAATGGGAACAAGTCCGGTTTGACAAAATATCGGCCCAGAGCAATGTCGGATTACGGCCATGTCGGGATGGTTCCCAAGGTCGGAACCCTACTTGGAGGGGCGGTGTTAGTATTCCCTTTACACCGGGTCTTGAGGAGAATGAGGCTGTGGAGTGGAGCTCATCAGTTTACCAGTATTTGAATTCTTGCCATTATTATTTGTTAATTTATATATTTTTTGAGTGAGTTCGTTATTACTATTTATTTATTTTTCTTGTGATTTATCCATTTATTATTGTTATTGTTAGGTTTGTTTTTATTGTTTGTTCGTTTTATTACCGCTTATTTACTTGTCGTTTTTTGTTGAGTCTGTTATTATTATTTATTTATTTTTGTTATCATTTATTCATTCATCATTCTTATTGAGTTTGTCATTATTATTCACTTATTTCTATTATCATTGATTTGTCTTTTTATTATTATTATTATTTTAAGCTTATTATTGTTATTACTTATTTCTTTATTATTCTTATTTATTTATTTATTTATTTATTTTGTTATTATTTATTATTATTATTAACATTATTGTTCGCTATTATTTCTCCCTTTTCTTCTGAGTTTGTTGTTATTATCATTATTTAATTTTTTTTATCCTTATTTGTTTATTTATTATATTTTCTTTTAGCTTATTATCATTATTTATTATGCCGGGAGCGTGTCATTAAAAGGGGAAGGGTGTACCGCTGGAGGTTGGAGGCTGTACCGCTGGAGGGTTGAAGGCTGCACCGCTGGGGGTGAGCTGGGGGTGTGCCGCTGGCGGCAATGGAAGGGTGCACCGGCCAGGGCGTGAACGGGAGGGTGTACTGCTGAAGGAGGGCACAAGTGTACCGCTGAGGGGCTGATCGGGGTGTACCGCTGAAGGGTTTGAGGACGTGTATCGTTCAGAAGGCAAGGAAGAGTGTACCGCTGGGGGAATTTAGGAGTGTGCCGCTGGAGGTTGAAGGTAGGCGTACCGCTGGGAAGAATGGAGAGTAAAACCAAGCAAAGTATGCTGTTCAAAGAGTGGGCCAGGGTTCGAGAGAGGGTCCCTTGTTCAGTTCATGATGAAGCATCTTAGATGGTTAAGCTTTCAGCTTCCTGTGATGAGATTGAGTCCCAAGTTGTATTTAGCAATGCAGTTCTTGAAGTCTTATTCAGCCAATTCTTAGAGCCTTGAATCGTTCCTTTAGTTGATTAGAATGTTTTATTGTTACTTACTTCGTTCGTTTGTTGCTTCCTTCCACCCTTTTTAATTTATTGTCATTCCTGATAAAAATTCGGCAGCACCTCCCCTTGACCCGGGAGGTAAAGGAATAACAAGGAACATGCCCACAAGGAGTGGCATGAACCAACAACTTAGGGGGGTGCCTGAGCAGCCACCTTTGGGGAAACTTCGGAAAACTCGGAGAAAACATCGAACAAGGAATTGGTGGACTGGTGCAAGCTATGAGTATACCGGAGAAATGATAATCAATGTGTGCCGCTGAGGCAACCCAAAGGGTGTGCTGCTGAGGCAGCCAGAGAGAGCGTGCCGCTGGCCAGACAAATGAGAAGTGTACCGCTGAGACAGCGAAAGGAGGGTGTGCCGCTAGGCGGCCAAGGGAGGTGTGCCGTTGGGCAAATCTAGGGGGGGCTGTGCCGCCAAACGAGCGAATGGGAGAGGCGTGCCGCTGGGGGCCTGAGAGGTAGGATGACTGGGAGGCTGGGATGGGTGTGGGTACACCGTGGACTTTGAAGGAAAGGCTGAGGAGCCTTCTGACTAGTAGGTGGGTGATATATGCCAAGTAGAGGTCCATGAAACTTCGACGGGCTGTAAAGGGTGGAAGAAGGGGGATTGCATTGCAGAATGCCATCAAAAGGAGGAAGGGGTTAGCCTTGCCTTATCAAACCAAGAGCTAAACCTTTCAACCAGGTCGACACATGCCATGGGAGGGGAGATCAAGCAAGGAGTCTGAGAACCGGAGATAGACGCCAATCTCACAGACCAGTAGGAAGAAGGAAACTACAAATACACCAAACGAAGGCAAGATCAAACGGTGTTTTATTCATGACAAACTCAAAATGACAAAGGCCATGGCCAGAAGACCAAGTGTAACCCTATACATCCAAGCAAACAAAAAAAGACACAATGGGAAAAAGAAATAAAACGTGGGGAGAGGGGCAGGATGAGGAAGGGTGATCGCTCCCTTCACCACCACCCTTCCCTCTCCACCCTACAGCGCACACTCTCTTTTCCTCTCCTTCTTCTCTTCTACCTTCTTCTTCTCTTCTTCTTCTTCTCTGGAGCTGTCTTCGAACGGGTGCCCTCGCCTCTCTCTGTGTGTCCTCCTTTCTCCTCTTCGTGAGGCTTTTTATACGTGGGCCGTTGACGGGGCCGACCACATGATGGCACTGCCATCCGAGGTTGACTTCGGAATCTTCCTCATCAGGTGAAGATCTCCCTCCTCCAGCCAGAAGGTGACATCGAGGGGGGGGGTGCTAGTTGGCTTTGAAGTGGCCGAACTGCGCGCCAATGGGTCTACCTATTGACCATTGTATCTTCTGCCGGTGCGTGCCGTTCAGGGGAATTCAATGCTGTGTCGCTGGGGAAAGGGCATTGGGCGTTGAGGGCAGAACGCCCGTACCATTGGGAGCTTGAGGCCGTGCCGCTGAAGGGCGGAAAGGTCATGCCGCTGAAGGGCTTGAGGCCGTACCGCTGAAGGGCGGAAGGGTCGTGCCGCTGAAGGGCTTGAGGCCGTACCGCTGGGGACTGAGGGAGGGCGTGTTGCTGAAAGGCCAGGGGGCGTGCCGCTGGGGCATCTGACGAGCGTGCCGCTGGAGGCATCAAGCTGGTTTCCCTTTCTTCCTCTCTTCTTCTCTTCTTCTCATCTTCTCTCCGACTTTCGCATTTTCTTCATTTCCCTGCACGTAAACGTGGGGTGAGAATTTCTTAGCGTCCACAAATGCCCCCCGGCCGTAGACGACGCGGGAGAGGGACGAGAGAGCGGGGCCCGCGGGTGCAGCCCAACTGAGGGATTTATCAACATGACGAGGAGAACGGGTCCGCTGAGCGGTGTTAAGGTCGAGAAATCAGGCCACGCAGGCCAGAATCTGGGAAACCGGCCATAAAAGCCGAAGTTATTTGAAAGCGAGCTATGAAAGCCAAGGTTAGGCAAGGTGAGCCACAGGGGCAGAGAGAAGGATTTGTTCCTTTAACGGTCTGGACGGCAGGTCCAAATCAAAAGGGGTATTCGTCACCCAAAGGGACGGAGAGAAGAGTTTGTTGATTCGATGACCCGGACGGAAAGTCCAAGTCAAAGGGATATTCGTCACCCAAAGGGACGGAGAGAAGAGTTTGTTGATTCAATGACCCGGACGGAAGGTCCAAGTCAAAGGGATATTCGTCACCCAAAGGGATGGAGAGAAGAGTTTGTTGATTCGATGATCCAGACGGGGGGTCCAAATCAAAGGGATATTCACCGCCCAAAGAGGCGGAGAGAAGAGTTTGTTGATTCGATGATCCGGACGGGGGGTCCAAATCAAAGGGATATTCACCACCCAAAGGGGCGGAGAGAAGAGTTTGTTGATTCGATGATCCGGACGGGGGGTCCAAATCAAAGAGATATTCACTGCCCAAAGGGGCGGAGAGAAGAGTTTGTTGATTCTATAATCTGAACGGAAGGTCCAAATCAAAAGGGATATTTATCACCCGAAGGGACGGAGAGAGGGTCAAGTCGCTGGCACGGGCTAGTGTTAGTGCAAGGGAAGGGGGGTTGATTCCTCACCCGAATGGTAGGTTCGGGCCAAGGTGAAAGGGTATTTTGTTCTTTAACTGCGCCAGGGGTATTGGCCACGAAAGGTCTTGTAGTTCTCCAAGTGGACGGAAAGTCTACGAGCCAGATTAGAGGAAGAGAGTCCCTTATTCTTCGGATGCGTGGAGAGTCCGGGCTGAAGTGACAAGGATATGTCTATTCTCTAACCAGACAGAAGGTCCGATCTAGAGTGAAATGATCTTTTTATTCTCTAGCCGGACGGAAGGTTCGATCTGGAGTGGAAAGAATCATTTTGTTCTCTGGCTGGCCGGTCGGTTCGAACTAAAGTGAAAGGAATCTTTTTAGTCTCTAGCTGGGGAGAAGGTCCGATCTAGAGTGGAGAGCATCTTTTAATTCTCTGGCTGGACATCAGGTCCGAGCCAAAGTGGAAGGGTCTTTTTATCCTCCAGCCGGACGGAAGGTCTGATCTGGAGTGAAAGGATTTGATGTTCTTTAATGGACCGGGAGCACCGGCTGTGAAATCCAAACCCAGGGAAGTGGACCGCAAGGACCAGAATCGGTGTTGCGGAAGTAGGCCGTGAAGGCTGAAATCAGGGAAGCGGACTTTAAGAGCCGCAATCGGGAAACTGGCTACAAAAGCCAAAATTGGGATAGTAGCAAGCTGTAAGGGCAGGAAGTAGGCCGTGAGGGCCATGATTGGGCTGTACAAGCCAGAACTGGGAAAGTAGGCCGCGATAGCCGAAATTGAGTTTATTTTTTATTATTATTACTTATTTCTTTATTCAAGCATACATGCACTCGTCAACAGGCATAACGTAAGTATAAATAAGGCAGCTCCCTCTATAGGGGATAGGATAGAGACATCGCCCATAATTTACAGACGCGGTGCGGGCCAAAAGGCACAGCTAAGGGGTGGTGCACCCGTCTGTGAGCGACGTCACGCGGTTCGGGGAGCGAAGAAGACGCGGAGCGCGCGGGCTCCTCTTTGTTTGCTGCAACACAGAAATAAAAGAAAAGAGAAGGGGCCACCACGGGAGATTGCTCCGGCGGGGCGAGCGGGACAAATGTAATATAGCAAGATATGTGGGTTAAACGGCCATAGCGGGAAGTGACTCGCCGCGGCCTCGGGGGGACGGGAATGGTGTAGAAATTAAATACCAAGAATTGAAACGGCCATTGGGGAAGTGACTCGCCGTGGCCTCGAGAATATGAGCAGATAAGAATATAACAGAATAAAAGGAGAATATAAAGAACGAAAATTTAAACGGCCATTGGGGAAGTGACTCGCCGCGGCCTCGAGAATATGAATAGATAAGAATATAACAAAATATAGGGAGAATATAAAGAACGAAAATTTAAACGGCCATTGGGGAAGTGACTCGCCGCGGCCTCGAGAATAAGAATAGATAAGAATATAACAAAATATAAAGAGAATATAAGAGCGGGAATTTAAACGGCCATTGGGGAAGTGACTCGCCGCGGCCTCGAGAATATGAATAGATAAGAATATAACATATAAGAACGGGAATTTAAACGGCCATTGGGGAAGTGACTCGCCGCGGCCTCGAGAATATGAGCAGAATATAACAGAATATAAAGAGAATATAAGAACGGAAATTTAAACAGCCATTGGGGAAGTGACTCGCTGCAGCCTCGAGAATAAGATGTGATCGCGAGGGGCCAAAAGACCCCAAAATAAAGAAAGTGATCGCGCCTACCTCAAGAGCGGGAGATGGCGGGTTGCTTCTTCCTCCCCCTTCGGCCGGCCGATGGAGATGGCTTTCCTTGGGTACCCTTGCAAAACAACGACAAACAAGTAACGAGTGGATTAGAAAGATGAAGGTGTAGTATTCAAATCCTTGCGATAAAAAAAATAACGAAATGATGGCAAGACACACACCTGGTTGGTGTTATCTTTTAAACCCCTCTCGGACTCGAGTAGGAGGAAAATGAGATGATGGATGTAAGAAGTATATAAGAAGAGGCACCCTTATAAAGGGGGATAGAGGATGCGAGATGATGAATGCAAAAGAACTACGAAGAAAAGGAAAGGATTGGCTTATTGGATGTGCCGATGGTGAAATCCGGCGGAGCTCTAGCAGCGTAGGGACGACGTGGAAGCGCGGTGGATGAAGACGACCTTCCTCTCGCGAGCGTGGGCACCCGAGAAGCCGGCAGAACCTCCACCTACAAAAGACCCCACGGGTTAGAAATGACTCCGGTAGCCTCTGGGCTCCGGCAGCCTATCGGATCTCTTAGAAGCTCCCCCAGAACTGAGGGGGTGGGCCTCTATTTATAGGGCTCCGGAGGGTGGAGGCGACCAGGACCTTGGACACCTCCATCAGGGCAAAAAAGATATTTTATTCTATTTTATTCAATTTTTTTGAATATTTTCATGGAGGCGTCCAGGGTCCCGGACGCCTCCATGAGTCCCACCGAACTCCACCGAAAGTCGCACGCGGTTTAACACAACGTGTGATTTTGGAGCGGCGACCCGTGATTTGGAAATGGGCGCGTCCAGACGGCTGGACGTCTCCACAATTGGCTTCTTTCACACACGACAAACCGTCGTTCGGTGGGCGGCGCCCCGTGAGTGAGTTGATGGAGGCGTCCAGAGGCCTCTATTTTGTTTTATTTTTTTTATGCCAACTGGCATATATATTTTTTATATTTATTTTCATGGAGGCGTCCAGGGGCCTGGACGCCTCCATAAATATATATATATATTATGTATTTTTTGTCTTAAAAAATAAATTAAAATGATGGAGGTGTCTAGGGGCCTGGACGCCTCCATTAAGACCGCCCCGGGTCTGCTGAAAAGGCGTCGGCAGCTCCCCGACAGGCACCCTTCCTGGTTTCGGGACCTTCCGATGCGTCTGACTGGTGTTGATGCCGTCCGAATGCTACGACGAGACAATTCCGGATACCGAAAAAGGTAGAAGAAGACCCAAGAAAAGGAAGCACTCAAGTGATTCAAAATACGAAATCCGCCGCGGGGCGTCGTATAGTAATATGAGACTTTCTCAGGAGACGTCAGGAATGACGTGTCTACAGCTGCCCCGCCTTGGCGTCTGATTTGCAAGGGAGCGACACGTAGTGGAATGGTATCGAAGTGGAGTGAAGTGGGAGCGGACTGATAAGTTGATGCCATGGTGTGATGAGACACGTTTTTGACGTTACTGTTTGGAATCTTTCCTGAAGTTTCAATGAGGCGACCTTGAAGGAGGTCTTTCAAATTTTGACGATTTGCTTGGACGGAGATCAAATAAGGGAGGGTGAGATGTGAGCTCAGGCACGAAACAAAAAGAGACCAACTTCTCGGTGTGGAAGTACCTGGGTCATAAACCTGCAGGTTTCACCTTTGGGGAGCGGTTACCAGCCAACGTGGAAGTGCTGCGGCCAAGGTGGGTCAAGCAAGGTAAAAAGCAAAGGAATATCTGAGGATCTGTCCAAACAAGGGTCTCCTTTGGAAGAGCAGTGTAGGGCCGTTTCAAGGAAACTCAGTATTTTATTCGGAGTGGAATATCTCATATAAGAATTGAAGCACAGCGGCTTTCGCAATCGAATCACTTAAATGATCTTACGCAATAAATCAAAGTCCTATGTGAATGCATGCTGGGCTTAAAGAAAAATTTAAACAAACTAAAATAGAAAATAGCCAAGGATAATATTGTCAACTTGTTAAGAACGGGTCAGGATATCGATCCGGTGAGCCGACACTGGGCTGGGGCCCGTTTATCCGCGCACCAACTCACTGAATGGAACCGTCGTCCCTATGCTTCCACAAGTTAACGGCCTATCCGTACAACCCAAATTCTTCCGGGATCATCACTGTTTTTGTTGAAGGGGAACTCAAATCCCAGATTCGTTCGGGCCGCAAGGTCCTTGACATGTTCTAGTAGCGTAGGTATCATATACTACGATGCATGACATGGTGGGACCAACCATTGAAAGGTGGGACAGGAGATAGGACAAAGACGTCCGTTAGTAAAACCTGCACAGGCCAGCATGGATTAATAACATCAGAAAGTAACAAAATCGTAACAGAATCGCACCACAATGGAAAGGAGATCTAGCCAAAATCCTGACATTGACCGCTGATGTGACATGTTCCGTCCTGTAGCGCCCTACCCTTCCTATAAGAACTCCCCTTAGGCTAGTTCATTCAATGGCATCAAAGTGGGTTTTGGAAGCTCAGGAGAGGAAAGAGAGGAGAATCTAGAGATTTCAGGATGGAAGGAGAGTCTTCCCGCGTTATGAAGAGGAGCAGGCCTAGCAGCGAGATCAGGCGACTCTCCGACCTCGAGGGTCATCTGAGTGGGACGATCATGTCGCATATGGTAAGCTGATTCTTTTCAAATTTCTCCACGTGAACCTTCTTCTTACTTCCTTCATTTCTACTTCTTTCTTTTCTCTTCCAGCCATATCCACTCTTCCCAGGCCCGAGGAAGTTTTCCAAACTGCCATGGCTTTCAAAGCTAACTTCCAACATCTCCATCGGCATGAGTTATTCACGCCAAACACTACGAGAAGATTCGTATGGACTGGGCGGCTATGGGCGCACTAGTGGAGATCTGGCATCCCCAGACTCACACTTTTATCTTCCCGACCTTCGAGGCGACCATCCTCCTCGAGGAGGTGGAACTTCTGCTCGGATTGAAGAAATTCAAGAGTGACGAGAAGGTGAAGGCTATGCGGATGCTGACACGGGGGACTTCCGAAAGCGTCCTTGGAAGCTTCATGCCGCCCGACGCAGCCCGAAAGGTTCGTACTCAAAAGGGAATTGATTTGCAAAAGCTCGCGGAATGGGTCATGGAGGCCCTGAGAGGGTTACCAGACGATGACTATTTGGAGGGAATCATGAAAGGGTTCACCATTTGTCTGGCGGGTGCTCTCTTGTTTCCTTATACCAACAACATGGTGGAGGAAGACCAACTGAGTGCTATCTGTGGGATCTGGTGTGGAAAGAGGGTGGGACCCGGTGTCCTTGCCTACCTATATAGTGGCCTTACTACCTCGAGCCAGGGTTTGCCGTCTCGCCCCGACCCGCACTGACCCGCACGACCCGACCCGACCCAGGCGGGCGCCGGGTCGCACGGGCCGTGGGTCGTGGACGGGACGGACCGACCCGCTCTGTCCCGTGCGTCTCGCCACGTACCGGTGCGGTGCGAGGCGGGACCCGGCTCGGTACGAGCGGGTCGGGGCCCCGAAGGTGGGAGAGGGGGGCGGTGGGGGGCCGCAGCAGGAGGCGGTGGGGGGCCGCAGCCGGAGGGGGAGGTGGGACCGTGGGAGAGGTGGGGGGGCGGTGGTGGCCGCCGGAGGTGGGAGAGGGGGGCGGTGGGGGGCCGCAGCAGGAGGGGGAGGGGGAGATTGGACCGTGGGAGAGGTGGGGTGGGCGGTGGTGGCCGCCAGAGGTGGGAGAGGGGGGCGGTGGGGGGCCGCAGCAGGAGGGGGCGGGGGGGCGCCGGAGGTGGGAGAGGGGGTGGTGGGGGGCCGCAGGAGGTGGGAGAGGGAGGGGGCGGTGGGGGCGGGGGGGAGCGATCTCGGTGGTGGGGCCGCCGGAGGTTGGGGGGCGGTGGGGGAGGGGGGAGAGGTGGGGGGGCGGTGGTGGCCGCCGGAGGTGGGAGAGGGGGGCGGTGGGGGGGCGCAGCAGGAGGGGTAGGGGGAGGTGGGAGAGGTGGGGGGGCGGTGGTGGCCGCCGGAGGTGGGAGAGGGGGGCGGTGGGGGGCCGCAGCAGGAGGGGGCGGGGGGCGCCGGAGGTGGGAGAGGGGGTGGGGGGGCGCAGTAGGAGGGGGGCGGGGGGCGCCGGAGGGCCGCAGCTGGAGGGGGGCGGTGGGGGGCCGCAGCAGGAGGGGGGCGGGGGGGCGCCGGAGGTGGGAGAGGCGTCGGAGGGCCGCAGCAGGAGGGGGCGGGGGGCGCCGGAGGTGGGAGAGGCACCGGGGCGGACCGGGTCGCAGTGCGACCCACCCGACCCGACCCGTCCCGCGCAGAGACCGGGTCGGCCGGGTCGGACGGGTCGACAAACCCTGCCTCGAGCCTGGGTAAGCCTCCTTTTGGTTGCGCACTTGTCCTGAATTGCTGGATGGATTTACATTTCAAGTTTGATCACCGTGAGGGAATGCCAACTGCTTCGAAGCTCTTCCAACAAAGCCCGCTTCATCACATAGCCAACGTGTTAGGCTTTGGTGGCACTATAGCGAACCGTGTTCCGTGGCTGAAGAAACGTGAAGACTGGCGGTCCCACTTTCGAATCATGACACAAAGCTTCTTTACTTGCGCACCGGCATGTCTACTTTCGCTCGAGCTCCTCATGAGGCCTTCCTCTGAAGTTGATCTCCAACTGATCGGCGCAACCGAGTTCGTCCTTTATAACGCGCATCGATGCTGCCTCCAGGTCGGCATCTCACGCCATTCATTCCCAATATCGACTGGCATCGTTCCTTTGAAGAAGAGGGAGTTGGGCACTGAAGCGGACGCGAAGGAAGTGAAGGTCGTCAAAGCACCCTGGAAGACAAGTGTTGCGGGAAAGGCCTTAGCGCACGTGGGGGAAGAGTGCGAGCTGCGGAGGGCTTATGTAACAGAACTGGGGAAGTTAAGGCCTAAGGCGCCTAAACCCCTGATGTAGCTCATTCTACTTTTCTGATGGAATAAAATCTGGCATTTGGATGTTTTGGACCCTTGTCCCCTTAATTATTATTTTTTTGGTGATTTTTCTTTTTCTTTGTGTTTTTATTTTGTGCTTTTGTTTGGATTATATACATACTCTTGTCTTATTTCTCTTTTATTATTTTTTTGAAATTTTTATTATGGGGGCGTCCAGGGGCCTGGACGCCCCTAAGTTTTTATTTTTCGTTTTGAAATTATTATTATTTTTTTTGGGGGCGTCCGAGGTCCTGGACGCCCCTAATTTTTATTTTTTAATTTTTTTAGTTTTTGTTTTGGGGGCGTCCAGGCGCTTGGACGCCCCTAATTTTTTGAATTTTGAAAAAAAAAACGTGGGGGCGTCCAGGCGCCTGGACGCCCCAAATAAGGTGGATTCTATATATATGGGGGGCCTCCCCCCTTGCTCATTTACTGTTCATTCAGACGACCCAGTCAAACCAGACGACCCATTCTTAGTCCCAATGGAGCAAGGAGGCCCGAGCCAGGGTGGAGAGAAGCGAAACGACGGGCTCGTCGTCCGAGGAGGCTGAGGGATGATGCCGAGGAGGCTGCTGCGGCGAAGGAGATTACCGTGGAGGAGGAGGCTCCTCCTTTGGCCGTAGAGGCTGCAGTAGATGCTGGCGACGCGGGAGAGGACGATCACGACCCGGTAAGCCCTTCGGAACTTCAATCTGTTGGTTTAATAGGCTGGATAGGCGGACGAGAGGCCGTGTGGTGAGGGCCGGTGAGTGAGGGAAGGAGGCGTCCAGGGGCCTGATGCCTCCACATTTTCTTTTTTTCTTTTTATTTATTTATTTATTCACGTAAATAATAAAATATGATTAAAAATAAGGAGGCGTCCAGGACTTAGGACGCCTCCATGATAATATATATATTTTTTATTTATTTTTATTTTTGTTTTTGGGTTTTTCTAAAAATAAAATAAAGAAAATAAAGAGGAGGCATCCAAGGTGTTGGACGCCACTAAAAAAACATATATATATATATATATATATTTTAAAAAAATAAAATAAAATAAATAAGTAGCATATACAATGTTATTATTTATTACTATCCATGATGCTGATGTGTTCTTTTGTTGGTTTTTTGGTGTGCAGGGCGTGATGAAGGGCCGGATCAACTGGTCTCTAGTGGTGGCAGCGTACCGTGGGTTGCCAGACTTCCAGAGGGCGCGTGTGGATGCCATGGGCTTTGGAGCCTTCCTCAGGATTGAGCCCTTCCGGCTCGACCTTCCTCTTATCCAGGCATTGAGGGAGCGGTGGCATGCGCCGAGTCGGGCGTTTCTGATGCCCTGGGGGCACATGGTGCCGACGCTTGAAGACGTAGCTCGGATCACCGGGCTACGAGTTGACGGAGAGGCGGTCAGCGGGGTCACCTACCCCGACTACCGAGAGAGTGCCCTGGACCTGCTGTGGTTGGAGACGAGCGTGGCCGACAGAGACAGCAGGGTAGTCGGCCGAGTGGAGATTATGGAGGCGCTCGGATTCGTCGACCCGCGCCAGCGGGTTAGCGAGACTGTAGCGGAGTTTCTGGCACGACTGGAGGGAGATGCCTGTGCAGCTTTCACCCAGGACCCGAGCGAGCGGGAGCTGGTGGATCTAGACCTCCGGAGGTTTCTTTTCTTCTTCCTGGGCCACCTTCTGCTGGGGACGAAGGGGGATGGCATCCACTGCCGCTTCCTCGGGATCCTGGCGGACCTTGACAGAGTGGGGCACTACGCGTGGGGAGCGGCTCTGCTTGCCCATTTGATTGCTGATATCTCCCAGACTTCAGAGAGGGAGACGACAGTCAGCGGCTTCGCACCTTTTCTCTAGGTACACAATTTATTTATGCATTTTTCCGTAGTTAAATATGCAATTACTCGTGCTAATGATGTATGATGGATGCAGGTGTGGAGTTATTACTACTTCCCGATGGGGAGGGCCAGGCAGGGGAACAGGAGAGCCGTTCCTCTAGCGCGACAGTGGAGGCCGGTCGTGGTAGCGGCACCACACAGCTACCAGCTGGCGTCACTTCGTCGGGAGCTGAGCGAGTATCCCGAGGCCATGGTATGATGCGTATGATTTTTTGTGTTTTTATGCATGTGACTGAATGGTAACTAACATGATGTATGTATGGTGATGCAGGTGGTGTGGAGACCCTACCTGGGCATGGGCGACGCTGGCCAGCCTTGGGTTGTAGCGGGTCTTCCTCGTTTCGGGCGGGACGTGTGGGTCCATTGCCTGAACGAGATCGAGCCGCTTCGGCTGAGGCTAGTTATGAGGACGTTGGGGCTAGCCCAGGAGTGGGTTGATGTAGATGAGCCGGCCCGCATCGGGCGGAAGACCAAGGGGAAGGCGAAGATTGTGGACTGGCGCACGCGCTTCCTGGCACAGTACCAGGATTGGCAGCAGGGTGGGTTCCCAGTGGTGTCCCATGTACAGGACAATACTGATTACCTGAGACGGTACCGGGCTACGTACGGGGACCGCCACTTCCTTGGTGGTATGGCAGGGGTAAGTGAAATGAAAATGCTTCACTCTTCTATATGTATATGCTTGTGGCACTAACTTATGTGTAATGTAGGATGCTCGTGACAACATGATCGCCGAGCTGAGGGCCCAGTTGGCGGACGCCAGGCGGCAGTTGGTGGCCATCCGACAGGAGTTGGAGATCCTGGTGAGTCTATGCAATGCATTTTTGTGTGACCTGGATTTCGAAGCTTAGCCCCTGAAGTGAACGCGTCACGTGGTGGACTGAGAGAGAGAGATGGGATTTCTCCCTCTCTGAGTGAAAAAGTAAAAAATGATGAAAATGAAAACGCGTGCGTAAAAAGGATGATGTAGAAAAGAGGGTAGAGAGTATGACCTGAAAGGTCACTTTGCACGAGGACGTAGAGCCTAGACTTACCGATCGGTACAGGGCGGAGAACGGGATCCGAAGACCCTCTCACGCAAACTGAACCCCTTCCCGGTAGGTGTGACCTACCATTCCGAGGACAGCTTTCTATATACCGAGTGCGAACCTAAGACTCTATGTAATAGAAGTTGGCGGACACAAAGACATACGTGGACTCAGAATTTGGAACGGCATATCACTCCTCACATAATAATAATAACATGAATATGAACAGTAAACAGACCACCGCAGGATATTGATCCGTGCGGGGTTTTAACAACAATATAATAAAGTACAGAAAGAAAGTGCATAAAATAAATGACCACGATGAAATGACTCACCGCGATCGATTATAGTACAAACAGACCCGGGATTTAGCTATCCGCGGGTATTATAGACAGAAATTAAAATTTACTACAAGCACGCGTTTGGTGGTGTGATCGCCAGGGACCGTGGGCCCCTAACTGGTTGATCGCTTTTGCCTTTGACACGGGATTTACGCGGATTCCTTCTTCCTCTTCGTTCGACGGGTCGAAGAAGGGGGCTTTTGACTGGTTACCCTGCAAAATGAACAAACAGAAAATAAAATTAAGTTAGACAAGTGATATAATATGATAACAATTCATAAGATAAAACAGTGATAACACGTATGACAAACTAAAAACACAACAAAATAATAAGAGTAACAAAAGAGCCGCAGATGGCGACACAAGCGCGAAGCGGGCAAACGGTGGGACGAGACGACTTCCCCGTGTACGAAGACGTGCGGGAGCGTTGATTGGGTCAGAGGCTCGGCTTTTATTCCTGCACGAATTTAAGAAGGATTAAACACATGGGCATGTAAAAACATATATATATCTAATTACATATGTATAACTATATATACATATATAAATACATAAAAATATATACAATGCCTATCTATACATAGGAAAACAAAATAAAATAGTCAAACAGAATTTTTGAAAGAGAACGGAGGGAAGAGAGAGAACTTTTGTATATTTTTTTTGAGATTTTTCTTTAATACTCAAACTATGTATATATAATAAAAAATATATAAAAGAAAACAGGAGGAAGATATATATTTAATATATATATACACGTACACACTATATATATATATATAATACAAAATATTATACTATATATTCAATATATACATATACTATATATAAATACCACATATATATACTATATATACATTACATATATATATATATATATATATATATATATATATATATATATAAATAATAGGGAAGGGGAGACAGAAATCTGAAAGGGAGAAAGAGAGGGAAATACGGGAGAGAGAAGAGAGAAAACCGAGAGGGGGGGAAGATGGACGAAGGGAGAGAGAGGGAGAGAGAGATGCTACGGCTGGGGGAAAACAGAAGGAGAAAAAAAATAAAAAAAGGAGTGTGTGTGTGTGAGAGAGAGAGAGGACGAAATATAGAGAGAGAGAGAGAACGAGAGGGTGAGGGAGAGAGACAGAAAGAGGCGGATGGGGGAGAGAGAGGGAGAACGTGTGAGAGAGAGGGAGAAAGAGAGGCGGATGGGGGAGAGAGAGAGGGAGAGAAAATGAGAGAGAGAGATCGCGGGTGGGGAGGAGAAAGAGAGAACAAGAGAGAGAGGGGGAAAGAGAGAGAGAGCGAGGAGGAGAGAAAGAGGAGAGAGAACGCGACCGCGGCGGTCGCGAGAGGAGAGAGAGAGGGAGAGGGAGACGCGGGAGAGAGAGGGAGAGAGAGAGAGAGAGAGGCGGATGGGGGAGAGAGAGAGAGAGGAGGCTCGCAGCGAGAGGGGGGAGAGTGAGAGAGAGAAAGAGGGAGAGAGCGAGGAGGAGAGAAAGAGGAGAAAGAACGCGACCGCGGCGGTCGCGAGAGGAGAGAGAGAGAGGGAGAGCGGGAGCGGGTCGACGGCGAGAGGAAGAGAGAGGGAGTGCGGGAGCGGGTCGACGGTGAGAGGAAGAGAGAGGGAGAGGGAGACGCGGCAGGGAGGAGAGGGAAACAGAGGGAGAGGAAGAGAGAAGTGGGGACAGAAGGGAGGGGGAGCTCGCCGCGAGAGCGAGGGAACGAGACGGCCGGGGAGGAAGAGAAGATGACGGCGACAGGGGTCGTGGTGGTGCAGGCACGGGGAGGGGTCGACGGCGGACGTGGAGCTGCTGTCGGTGCGGGTTGGAGACGTGGACGCGTGAGGTTGCCGGTGGAGTGCGGTCATGGTGCCGGGGGCGTGGTTCACGGCGCCGTGGTGCTGTCGGCCAGTGGAGGAATGACAGACGACGACGGGAGGTGGCTGGAGATGGTCCAGCGACGATGCATGCAGGGGGAGTCGACGGCAGTGGCATCCGCGGCAGTGGAGGGACGGTGGCAGCCGGGGGTCGCGTGAGGTTGCCAGTGGAGAGTGGCAGCCGGAGGTGGACGGAGGCGGTGCAGAGTTCATGGACGGCAGTCGTGGGGGGCGTTGGCGTGCTTGCGGGGGCTGGGCGACGTGCGTGGGGGACTGCTGGCGATGCAGTCGGTGGAGAGGGGGCTCGTCGGCGACCGGGGTTGGCAAGGGAGAGGGTTAGCGAGGTGGGCTCGACGGCGGCCGGAAGTGAAAGTGGAGAAAGGAGGGGGAGGTGGCTCGCGGGTGCAGGCGGTTGGCGATGGTGGAGGTGGAGGGTGGTGTGAACGCGTCACGTGGTGGACTGAGAGAGAGAGATGGGGTTTCTCCCTCTCTTAGTGAAAGGAAAAAAGATGATGAAAATAAAAACGCGTGCGTAAAAAGGATGATGTAGAAAAGAGGGTAGAGAGTATGACCTGAAAGGTCACTCTGTACGGGGACGTGGCGCCTAGACTTAGCGGACCCTCGGTACAGGGCGGAGAACGGGATCCGAAGACCCTCTCACGCAAACTGAACCCCTTCCCGGTAGACGTGACCTACCATTCCGAGGACAACTTTTTATATACCGAGTGCGAACCTGGGACTCTATGTAATAGAAGTTGGCGGACACAAAGACATACGTAGACTCGGAATTTGGAACGGCATATCACTCCTCGCACAATAATAACAACATGAATATAAACAATAAGCAGACCGCCGCATGATATTGATCCGTGCGGGGTTTTAACAACAATATAATAAAGTACAGAAATAAAAATGCCGAAAGTAAATGACCACGGCAAAATGACTCACCACGGCCGATTATAGTACAAACAGACCCGGGATTTAGCTATCCACGGGTATTATAGACATAAAATAAAATTTACTACAAACACGCGTTTGATGGTGTGATCGCCAGGGACCGAGGGCCCCGAACTGGTTGATTGATCGCTTGGCCTTTATCGCGGGATTTGCGCGGGTTCCTTCTTCCTCTTCGTTCGACTGGTCGAAGAAGGGGGCTTTTGACTTGCTACCCTGCAAAATAAACAAACAGAAAATAAAATTAAGTTAGACAAGTGATGTAATATGATAACAATTAACAAGATAAAACACTAATGACTGAATAATAGACTAAAACACAATAAAATGATAAAAGTAACAAACGAAGCGATGGCGGTGCAAGCGCGGGGGCAAGCGAATGGTGGGACGAAACGGCTTTCACAGGAACACGTGGGAGAGTTGGTTGGGCCGAGGGCCGACTTTTATTTCTGCGCGTTTAGAAAGGGTAAAATAAGACTAATGTAGATGAACACCACAATATTTACATAGATATATATAATTTATCCACGTACATACTTAAGAGTAACAATGTATAATATATATATTTATTTATACACTAATATATACATATGTATGTATATATATAAACATATAAACATATATCTATATGTACATATATTTATATAAAAATATAAATAACCACACACACATGCATATATATAGATATAAAGATATAAATATATATTTATATATAGATATACATCTCTATATAAACATACCTATATAAATATATACATACATAAGAGATATATATATAGCATATATATGAAAGGAAAGAAACTAAAGAGAGAACACGTGAGGAGAGAGAAGGGAGCAAAAGAGAGAAAGAGAGGAGGGGAGGTGGGTTCTGTAACAAAGAAAGCAGAGACGGGAGGGGAAGGAAAAGAAGAAAGAAATAAAAAATAAAAGAAGAAAAGTGAGAGATCGAGAGGGAGAGGGAGAGGAAGAGAGAGGGATAGAGAGAGAACGGGAGGGAAAGTGAGAGAGATGAAGAGAGAGAGAAGAGAAAGAAGAGAGATAATAAAATTAAAAAAAACTGAAAAAGAGCAGGGGGAGATCGGGTGAGAGCAGAGAGAGGGTGAGAGAGAATCGAGAGAAGGTGTGTGTGTGTGTGTGTGAGAGAGAGAGAGAGAGAGAGAGAGAGAGAGAGAGAGAGAGAGAGAGAGAGAGAGAGAGAGAGAGAGAGAGAGACGCGGCGAGAGGGGGGGGTCGCAGGATGTGAGAGAGAGAGAGAGAAACCGGCGGGGGGAAGGGAAGAGAGAGAGACCCGCGGCGAGAGGGGGGAGAGAAACTGAGGGAGAAGAGAGTGAGAGGAGGAGGAGGAAGAGAGAGAGTTTACTGGAGGGGGAGAGATCGTGTGGGAGAGGGTGAGAGAGAGGGAAAGAAGAGAGAGGAAAAAATGATAAAAAAAGGAAACAGTTGAGAGAGAGAAATAGAGAGAGAGAGAGAGAGCGCCGCGAGAGCGGGAGAGAGAGATCGTGGGGGGAGGAAGAGAGAGAAAGAACAAGAGGGAGAGAGACGCGAGAAGAGAAAGAGAGAGAGAGAGGGAGGGCGCGAGACACGGCAGGGGGAGGAAGGCTGGCGGCGGTGGGCCGGTGGCTTGCCGCCGGAGCGGCCGCGGCGTCGACGTGGCTGTGGGGAGCGGCCGGTGGGCTCACAGCGGCGGCGGTGCAAATCGGGGGGTGGCCGAAGGAGGTGGCAGCGGTGGTCGCGGGCGTGCATGCGTCGAGGGTCTCGCGAGGTTGATGACGAGGTGGAGCGGACGGGGGCCGGTGGCGCTTCGGTGGTCGGAGGTGGAGGAGACGCGGATGGACGACGACGGTGTGGGGGACCTGCCGCGACAGTGAGGCTCGACGGAGGCAGTCGGCTGCAACTTGGGCAGCGACGTGGGAGTCTAACGGCAAGGTGGAGGCGGCATCGGTCGGGGGAAGTGGACCGGAGGCTGCATGCGGAGGGAGCTTCGGGAAGGTGGTGGTTGTGGTGGTGACGTGGGGCGTGGGAGCTTGCGGGTGGACGACGACGTCCTGCGAGGTGGTTGCTTCGCAGCGGTGCCGGTGCGAGGGACGACGGCGGCGGCGGCGTGGAGGCTGTCGAGGGCGTGGGCGGTGCTCACGGGCGACGGACGTGGGGGCGTCCGGTGGACGGTGGCCGATGGCGCTTCGGTGGTCGGAGGTGGAGGAGACGCGGCCAAGGCGGACGGGAGTAGGGGCTACCGGTGAGGACGACGAGAGCGGCAAGGCTCGCGGTAGTCGGAGGGTGGGGTGGAGTGGAGTGGGTGAGAGGTGGTGAGGAAGGAAATGGTGGGCAGCCGTGAGGGATTAGCCGAGATAGATAGAGAGAGAGGGAGATGGAGAGGATGATATCGTGGGAGACAATAATGGAAAGAAAGAGAGAGATGTGTGTGGAAGCTAAAGAAAGAGACGAGGAGTGGGAGAGAAAAGATAGGGAGACGGGGAGGGAAAGGGACAGGAGAGAAGGAGATTCCATCTGCCAGGGCGGCTAGGAAAAGAAGACAATGGAAATAAAAGATAAGAAAATGACATGAATTAAGATTAATTAGTGATAAAGAAATATTTAGATTAAAGATAAGTATGATTAATATACAGATTATTATATGTCTTTTTATGTTTTTTTATTGATTTCCTTTTTTATATACATATACATAAAATTATTTTTACATATTAGGATTTATTTTGTTTTATTATCATTTTTAAGCATTTTCTCCTTATTATTTTTAACCTTTTCTCAACTTTTTTTTAGATTTTTTATAACATTTTTTTTGAAACTTTTTTTGTATTTTCTTCTAACCCATTTTTTACTTTTTTCTGAATTTTCTTATAAGCTCTTTTTTTATAAGTTTTTCTCATTGTTTTTATATTTTTCTAACCTTTTCTGATTTTTTTAGTTTTTATGTAAAAGCCTAAAAAATGACTAATCACCCACATGAATCAAATACGTAAGCCACTTCAGGGCATCGTGGTGTAATATGAGATTTACACGCGTAAATGTTAAAAATGGCGTGTCTACAGCTGCCCTGCCTTGGCGTCCGCTTTGTAGGGGAAAGACATGTAGTGGAATGGAACGAAGTGAGTTGGAATGAAATGGAGTGAATTGAAAAGCAGATGCCAAGGTATGATGAGACACGCCCTCTAACACTTCCTAATGGGAATCTTTCCCGAGTTTCACCGAAACAACCTTGAAGAAGGTCCTCCGAAATCCACAATGGTTTGGATGATAACGAACAAGGAAGGACATAGTGTGCCCTGGGGCACAAACAACTAAAAAAAAGGACCAACTTCACGGTGCGGAAGTACCTGGGTCGTAAACCTGCAGGTTTCACCATTGGGGAGCGGTTACCAGCCATTGTGGAAGTGCTGCAGCCAAGGCGGGTCCAAGGGGAATAAAAAGATGATTTTGGGACAAATCCAAACAATGGTCTCTTTCAGAGAAACAGTCCAAGGCAACCTCGGGAAGACTCGGTACTCGACTCTGAATGGAATATCTCACATTTCAGAGTGTTTAAACACAGTGGCTTGCACAATTGACTTAAGTGAATGATTTTCGCAGTGAAATCAACTAGCCAATGATAATATCGTTAAGCTGTGGAGACTGGGTCAGGATACCGATTCGATGAGCCGGTAATGAGCCTGGGCCCATTTATCGACAAACCGAACAGAACCGTCGTCCCCATACTAGCACGACTTAACGACATATCCATATGGCTTGGACTAAATGCAATGCAGGACATAATACGGAGATATACACATGGGAAGGGGATGATCCATTTTTCTTGTTTTTCTTTCATCTTTTTTTCTCTTTTCCTTTTTTCTTTAAAATTTACATAGAACAATTACACAACGATAACAAAATACAATCATGAAGACAGAGTTATTTAAGGCAATCATGATAGGACAGAATTATCAACACAATCATGACAAGATAGAATTATAAACACAATCATGACAAGACATAATCATAACATGACCAATCATACAGGATTAATAATCATAACACGACAAACTGTTGATGACGACCTTGATTCCTTTCTATTCTATAAGTAGCTCATATGCGAACCAGGAAGAAGCACAAGCACGAATTCCCTAAAGAGAAGCAAGGGAGAGAAAGAGTGATCTTAGCCCTTTGACTTGAGATGGAAGGCGAATCCTCGCGTCCCGTGAAGAGAAGCAGGGCTAGCAATGAGATCCAACGGCTTAGGGACCTTGAAGGGCATCTAAGTGAAAGAATTCACTCAGGACTGGTGAGTTGACTCATTTTCTAGTTTCTGTATGACTTCTCCTTCACCTTCTCGACATTTCCTTTCCTTTTCAGCCATATCCTCTCTTCCCGGGCCCAAGGAAATTCTCAAAGCTGCCCTGGCTATCGAAGCTCACTTCGAATATGACCATTGGCATGAGAGCTGTGATTTCAAAATGGCATCTCCAAGGACTGGTGATTCACGCCAAACACTATGACAAGATTTACATGGATTGGGCAGCCATGGGTGCACTGGTAGAAATTTGGCACCCTCAAACTCACACCTTCATTTTCCCCACTTTTGAAGCAACAATTCTTCTTGAGGAGGTGGAGTTGCTGCTCGGTTTGAAGAGATTTAAGAAGGATGGCAAGATAAAGATCTCGCGCATGCTGAAAAATGTGACTTCTGAGGAAGTTCTCGGAAGTTTCATGCCATCGAAGGCTATCAAGGCGGTCCAAACTCGACAGGGAATTAACTTACAAAAGCTTGCAGAATGGACCATGAGTGCCCTGGAAGAATCGACAAGTGATGATCAGCTGGAGAAACTGATGAAGGGGTTCACAATCTGCTTAGCGGGAGCTCTCCTATTTCCTTATACAGACAACATAGTGGAGGAGGACCAATTGAGCGCCATTTGTGGGATTTGGATGGCAAGAGAGTGGGGCCCGCCATCCTTGCCTATCTCTACAGCGGTCTCACAGCTTCCAGCATGGGTAAGCCTCCTTTCGGTTGCATACTCCTTCTAAATTGCTGGATTGACTTGCATTTCAAATTTGACCACCACGAGGGGATGACGACTACCTCAAAAATCTTCCAACAAAGTCCACTTTACCACATAGCCGATGTGTTAGGCTTTAGTGGTAATGTGGTAAATCGCGCTCCTTGGTTGAAGAAACGCGAAGACTGGAGGAATCACTACAGCACTATGATGCAGAACATGTTCACTTATGCGCCAACATGTTTACTGTCATGTGAACTCCTCACGAGGTCTTTCCCAGATGCGGAGGTGCAGCTGGTCGGCGCGACTGAGTTTGCTCTGTACAATGCACATCGGTGTTATACTCAGATCGGCCTCCCTCGCCATTCATTCCCAATGTTATCTGAAATTCCTCCTCTGAGAAGAGAGAGCTAGGTACGGAGGGAGATGCAAACGATGTGAAGGCAATTAAAGCATCGTGGAAGGCAAGTGTTCCACTGAAGGTAATGGTGTCTGTAAATGAGGACATGGAACTGTGGAAAGCTTATGTAACCCAATTGGGGAATTTGAGGCCCGAAGTGCCTAAACCCCTGGTGTAGTCCTCATTTTGGAATGAAATAAGGCCTTAATGCCCTTGCACATGCTTTGAATCTCCTCCATCCCTTTTCCGTAAGCGGCTAAGATGGCAGACGCCAAGCGACAGCTGACCATCACAGAATAAGAGATGAAAGATCAGAGCAACTACAGCATGAGGGATTGCCCCGAGATGCCTTGACGCTAAAGGTTTCTCTCCAAGTGGCGAGGAGAGAGGTAAAGCGAGAGAAGATGAAGAGAAAGGCAAAGACAGAGTAGCACAGGAGGCCCAAGAGATGGAACTCTGAGAGGAAGAGCGTCCAGACAGGTCACTTGCTCTGCAGATCGGAGGGGAATTGGAGCTCGCAGCAAGGGAGCTCTGGAGCTGGTACAGTCTCCTTCAGCAGAGCAGAGGGGAGCTCAACCAGCATCCTCAGCTTCAAGAGCTTCACGGCCATCAGGGTCGCGAGAGAAACAGGAGGACGACGAAAAGCATCGCCAGAACAGATGGAAAGGCATGGCACAGCAAAGCGATTGCTGCATCACGAGACTATAGAAGGCCTCCGAGGGACTTCTTACCTTTGGAGAGAGAAGAGACGTAACCAGGAGGGTGACGAGGATTAGTGAATGGCTTGTACACCCACTCCTTCCTCATGACGGGCACAAACCCTTATATAGATATGTGAATGAAATGGCTTGGTTTGAACGCTGCTTGCTTGCCCGTTCGTTCCTTCTGCTCTACAGGTCTTTTCTACCACATGGGTTCCTGCGAGACATGCTCGACGAGATGTCGCCTTAAAACACGGAGTGGTGACTCACCATAGCCATGATTTTCAAAGGGAGTCTGCCATCAGACTTCAACAATATCAGCCCGTGGTGCTCTTTTCCACGTGAATGTCCCTCGTTTCCCTGTTTGCGCTAAAAGTAGTCGCAATAGGACAAGGGACACGGGGAATCTTTGGACCGAATAGGGGTGGCGGGTCAACAATCACAGCTCTGCTCCATTCACTTCACATGGCGAAGTGACACGCGAGTGTACCGTGGCCATGATTTTTCAAAAGGATCTACCACCAATTTCAAAAACGTCGGCCCTTGGCCCTATTTTCCCGCATAAATGTCCCCGATTTGCTTGTTTGCTCTAAAAGTAGATGCAACAGGACAATAAACGCGGAGAATCTTTGGACCGAATAAGGACGACAAGTCAACAAATCACGCCCCCAAATCGATCACTCCCCATGGTAGAGTGGCCGCAACAGTAAGGGGGGTGACTTGTCGCAAAGGCTGTTGCTAGGGGTGATGGTGATAGATCTAGATCACCTTCCTTCCAATCCTATAAATACCTCCTCTTTCACTCGACTTGAGAGCACCCGAGTCGTGAGAGCTGATCCGAAGAGTGAAAGTTTGCAAGAAGGGGAGGTAGTGAGAGTTGCTCAATTTTCAGGATGGAGGGTGAATCTAGCTTCAGAGCAGAAGGTGAGTCTTCCCGCTCTTCAAAGAGGAGCAGATCTGGCAGCAGTTCCAGGAGACTTTCAGAAGTCGAGGGGCAGCTCGGTGAGAGGATGCAATCACAACTCGTAAGTTGGACCTTGTCATCCCTTCCTTCATTCTTTCTCCCTTTTTCTTCCTTGGCAAAGCTCCCCTTTGCTCAGTTCTTGTGTATGTGCAGAGCATGATGAGATCGCACATTTCCTGGGAGCTAGTGGTTGCCGCATATCGTGGTCTTCCAGACTTCCAGAAGGCCAGGCTAGATGTGATGGGATTTGGGGCCTTTCTGCGGATCGAGCCAATCAAGCTCGACCTCGTCCTCATCCAAGCATTGCGCGAAAGATGGGACCCAGTGAGTCGGGCATTCTTGATGCCCTGGGGGCACATGGTACCCAGTCTGGAAGATGTGGTCCGAATCACGAGCCTCAGAGTGGATGGGGAGGCAGTGACCGGAGTCACTTACGCGGACTACCGAGAAGGTGCCCAGAAGCTGTTAGGACTGGAACTTGACGGTCGGAAGAACCGATCAGTAGCCAAGGCATCCATCATGGAGGCATTGGGACTTGCTGATACTCGTCCCCGGATGATGAGTCCTTGGAAGAATTCATGGAAAGGACAGAAAGAGGGTGCCGTGCTGTGTACTGCACAGATTTCGGCAATTGGGAAAGGTCCAACATGGATTTGAGGAGATTTCTCCTCTTCTTACTGGGAAGATTGCTACTGAGCTCGAAGGGAGGCAGCATCGACTGTCGCTTCCTAGAGCTGCTAGTAGATCTCGAGAGAGTAGGGCAGTATGCCTGGGGAGCTGCCGTGCTGGCACATCTGTTTACAGGCCTATCCCAAGAGGCAGACCGTGAGGTGACTGTCAGTGGCTTTACACCATTTATCCAGGTAATTTTTGTTTCATTTTTTTTGTGTGTTTTCCCAATAGTTCACTTAAGGCACTAATGGCACATGATGATGCAGCTATGGAGCTACTATTACCTCCCGATGGGGAGAGCTCGGCATTGGCGACCAGTGACGGTGCCATTAGCCAGACGGTGGCAACCCATTATGAGTACAGCACCTCTATCCTACCAACTGATGGTGTTAAGACGTGAGCTGCAGGAGTTCCCTGCAGCGATGGTAGGATTCTTTTTTCTTCTTTTTATTATTTTTTTAGTTCTTTTTTTACTTCTACATTTGACTAGCTAAAAGAATATGTACAATCTAATCTAGGTGAACTGGAGACCTTACTCAGGGTGGTCGATGCTGACCAACCGTGGGTTTTGATGAGCCGCGCCCGGTTTGGACGAGAGCTTTGGATGCACTGCCTGAATGAAATCGAGCCGCTTCGGCTACGATTAGTTATGAGGACCCTGGGGCTAGCTCAGGAGTGGGTGGATACGACTGCGCCACCTCGGGTCGGGAGAAAGACGCGAGGACCGGCAACCTGTATTGATTGGCGTGTGCGGTTCCCCGAACAGTATGAAGACTGGCAACGGGGTGGCACAATTGTGGAATCGCAGGCACAAGATAGTGAAGACTATCTGTGTCTATATAGGGCAATGTATGCAGAGCGACTCCAACCTGGGGGACTTGTGGAGGTAGGCCTCCCCTTTTCTTCTTTTCGTTGTTTTTGTTGTTTTTGTTCTTATCTATTTTTTTTGTGAAAATGCTGACTCTTATAACATGGCTGTAGGATGTCCGTGATACCATGATAGCGAACTTGCGAGCTCGCTTGGCAGACACGGAGCGACAATTGGGTGACACGCGTGGTGCCTTAAGTGCCTCGGTAAGTGTATATGCAATGCATATTCCTAATTATGACCATAGATTCATGGTGCTTAGCCACTAATTATCACCTCATGTGGTTATAGCGCGTCCAGATTGACGCAGCCTCATCAGCGATGGGAGCAGATGGCGTCTCTTCCAGCTTGTGGATCCCTACCTCAGAGCTAGATTTGCTTCACGAGCAACTTGCTCATGCCACGCAGCGTGCGGTAGAGGTAGAAGGCATGCTCTCTATACAGGTAAAAGTTTCATTGTTGAATCTTCCTCATTCATGCCTTGCCGCATATCTGAGACGGCATATCTGGCAGGAAAAAGAGACGCAAGAGGCACTTGCCCAAGCTGCGCAGAGGGAGGCTAGAATAGCGGAGCTGGAAGATGAACTGCGGCGTCGTCCAGATGATGACTCTTCTAGGGACGCCGTGGAGCTAAGGATCACCCTTCAACTGGAGAGGGAAGACCGAGAAAGAGAACGGGCAGAGAAAGAAAGGGACAGAGAAAGAGAGAGAGCCGATAGGTTGGCTGAGAGGGAGGAGCGAAGGGCCATGGAGGCCCAATTGTTTGAACTCCGAACCAGCCTTGGCCTTGCTGAACAATGGCTGAGAGATGGTGAGGAACGCTACCGAAGAGCACGAGAGCGTGGCTTTCGTGTTAGTAGCTTCTTTACTGCCCCTGCAGATCGACGCCGGGGTACAGAGATGGGAAGAGGAGTGCAGGGCGGTAGAAGTACCGCTTTTCGTAGTTGGGTTGCACCCTCGAGAGCGTCTTGCCCGGAGAGCGGAGGGACGAGTAATGTAGAGAGAGAAGGTGGGACTTAATGTACAATTTCTAGAAAGAATGGAATAAAAAGTTTGATTTTTTTGGTTTTCACCTCTTTCTTGCTATCTCGAATCCCTGCACACATCACTGAAACAAACAAGTCAGAATTTCTGCTCTGACTTGGCCCCTTGCTCAATAAGCAGATTTCTGTTTTGACTGTCCTTGATAATGGGTCAAGGGGCCAAGCCTTTATTAATAAAGGCAAGATAAAGATATGATGGTGAATGCGGCACACAAGCACACGGATGCAAGCGAAAATTAAAAGTGGAATGCTGCATACAAATGCAATCATAGGAAATGTGATTTTTTTTTTTTTATTTTTTTCTTGCATTTTTTTGTTGTTTTATTTTTCATCATTTTTTTGTTTTGCATATGTCTACATTTTTCTCTTTTTCCTTTTTTTTGTTGTTTTTATCATCATCATTTTTTTGTTGCTAATGGCTGGTGAGCACCCATATGGCACCTAACCTGCATGAGAATATGAATTTCTTACTAACCTCCCAGGTATCCTAAGTGCACATCTAGGTTGATTTGGGCCTCTAGACTCCTCGAATGATAATCCCGCCGGCTAAGACTTATCCTGATGACAATACCGTCATGCCATGCTTAGGCTCCCAGTCGCTTCCGACCGCAGGGATTCACCCAAAAAGTGTTCGAGGTAAATGATTTGCCCGACCCGGGTCTATTTCCTCACAACTCTAGATGATATGTAATGGAACACCCTGGAACCCAAACGACCAACCGCGCGACGCTGACCCGGAATCAGACGCCGTCGCACCCGTAGGTGACGCGCTTGCATTGGTCTAAGCCCGAGGTTAGACTAAGAAGGCATTAAGGTGGTAGACAAGGGTCTTGACCGGCCAGAAACACGGAGACTCCTTCACGACAATGGCTTCTGCTTTTCAAAATGGACAACCATATGTTTGTGTTAAAAGGATGTTGCAGGCTTTGGCGAGTTTCACCCTTCGGGAACTCCATTGAGCTTTGATCTTCAGGGGAAGAAGGAAGAATATTGGGGGTAAACCTCCTGAGAGGACCGACAAAACCGTTAACCCGGCGAGCCAGTAGGGGCGCACTTAACTTCCCCTTTCGGGCAACTTCAGACCAAATCTCGAGCATTTACATCTCATGACCCCTTTTGTGTAGAATTTGACTTTCAGTCAAAGGGGTTTCATTATTGGGATCATGCACGGTTACGACCAGGCTTTTCACTTGACTTTGATTTTGTTCTTCTTTTCTGATTTTTTTTCTTGACAGATTTTTGCGAGGGACATAGTATTTTGACATTATGGAATCCCTCTTGGATGTCTGCGGGGACACTGCCCTCTTCTCGTGCTCTGACTCATACTCGAGGAATTGGGTCCTACTCTCACCCTAGGGGTTGTGTTCGTGTTTCCCATGCTCAGCGTTTTAAGGGCGCCGGCTGTCTCATTCGGTCGAGAAGAAGAGAATAAAGATTTGAGCTTTCTTGGAGACCTTTTGAGTGATGCCCTACCATAAGCGATGCTATCAATTTTTTATAACACAGATGTGTATACATGTTGTCTTCTTTTGAGGGGGCATAGGCCGAACTGGCCGGACAGGGGTCTCCACGGTTCTGGCAAACCAAGACCTGAGACCTACCAAGCCTTAATGGGCCCTATCTTGACATGGAGGTAAGATGCAGTAACTTGATTCCATGGTGGTCTCCAAACATCAACATTTTAAATTTTCTATTTTTTTGTTTTATACACAAATTTTGTGGTTTTCATTATTTTTCATTTTTTTGTTGTTTTTGTTTTCAATTTTTTTTTGTCTTTGACAATATGTACACCTATCTAAGGGTAATACTTCTTAAGGTAAAGCCCATTCCAAGGGTGGGATAACTCAACTCCTTCAGCATTGACTAGCCTGTAGGCGTTGCCAGGATGTACAGCCTGAACCACGTATGGTCCTTCCCAATTGGGTTGGAGCTTAGAACGCGGCCCGCCAGGTTTTACAAAAATTCTTTTCACTACCATTTCACCAACTTTGAACTTTCTCTCAATAACCTTCTTCTGGTAAAAACGTGCGAGTCTATTTTGGTAGACGCGAGCATGCTCGGCAGCAACCAGACGTTTCTCGTCTAAGAGTTCCAACTGGGCAAGGAGAGAATCACGACGTTCGTCGAGGGGAAGGTCCTTGTCCAATTGTACTCTCAGAGAGGGAATCAGAATCTCATACGGAACTACCGCCTCCATCCCGTAAGTGAGGGCGAACGGAGTTTGCCCAGTAGGAGTTCGGATTGAAGTGCGATAGGCCCATAGAGCTTCGATAAGCTTCTCTGGCCAATCCGAGAATCTGCTAGACTCACAAGTTTTCTTTATGATTTTGATCAGTGTTTTATTCGTGGCCTCTGCTTGGCCATTGCCTTGTGGATAATATGGTGATGAATGATGCAATGCAATCTTATACCTTTTGCAGAGGTCCTGAAGGTCCTGAGAAATGAATTGTGGCCCATTGTCGGTGATGATAGTTCTTGGAATGCCGAACCTGGCGATGATGTTCTTCATAATAAACTTGCAAACAGTTGATGCCTTGATTTCCGCATAAGCTTCAGCTTCGGCCCATTTGGTGAAGTACTCCGTTGCAGTAAGGATGAAGGATTTTTGTTTAGTAAGGGAGTTAGGATCACCGAGAGGACCGATGATGTCGAATGCCCACATGGAGAAAGGCCATGGGGAGGATACTGGATGGAGAGAGGAAGATGGGGAATGGATCTTATCGGCGTGAAGTTGACACTTGACACACCTACGGACATAGACAGCACAGTCTTCCTCCATGGTGGGCCAGTAAAAGCCTTGCCGAATGATCTTCTTGGCAAGCATTTGGCTGTTCACATGGCCACCACACACACCTGAGTGTGCTTCCTCTACACACTTCCAAGACTCATCATCATCAAGACACCTCAGAAGAACACCAGTGAGGCTTCTTTTGTATAGCAATCCTCCAACAAGTGTGTACCTCTGGGCTACTCTTCTTATGGCCCTCTTATCTTCTGCTGTTGCCTCTTCAGGGTAAGACTGGTCTTTGCAATATTTAACAATCTCATAGAACCATGGCTTCTCCTCATCAGCCAATTCTTCTTCCAATTCGACCAACATAATTTCCCTCTTTTCAACAACTTCTCTATCCTGAGCCATCTTTGACATTTCCTCCTGAACCCTTAAATAGGAAGGGTTGTGAATAGCAGGGAAGAGAAGCTTGTGGATAGAAACGGACAGAGCCCTTCTGCCCAGAGGAAACCTTAATGATGATGCCAACGAAGCAAGGGCGTCGGCCAAAATATTCTGATTGCGAGGAACATGGACAAAGACCAACTTAGTGAACAGTTTAGCGAAAGCAACAGTAAGCTCTTGATATGGCTTGAGCTTGGGATCGCGAGTGCGATATTTGGTGAGCACTTGGCGAAGGATAAGTTGACTATCACCTATGACTCGTAATTCAGTGACCCAGAAGGAATAGGCAAGGTTCAGACCTGCCAGAAGAGCCTCGTATTCAGCCACGTTGTTGGTGACTGGAAATGAGAGCTGGAATGCCTCTGGGATAGCGACACCTTCAGGTGACAAAAGGACAATGCCAATACCTCTCCCCTGGAATTCAAAGCTCCATCAAAATATAATGTCCACATGGGATCATCAGACTGGGTAATGGACATTAGTTCCTCATCTGGAAACTCTGATTGAACAGGGTCAAACTTGGGGAGAGGGTGATGAGCGAGATGCTCGGCTATAGCATAGCCTTTGATTGCCTTTTGTTGAATATAGGTGATGTCAAACTGAGATAGAAAACTTTGCCAACGTGCTAGCCTATCAGTAAGGACAAACTTTTCCAAGAGAAATTTGATAGGATTCATCCGAGCAATCAAGTGGACTTCGTGAGCCAGAAAGTAATGTTTCAATTTCTGTACCACCCACACAAGGGCGGCACAGGTCCTTTCCATGGCAGTATACTTTCGCTCACAGGGGTTGAGGAGTTTGGACAAGTAATAGGTTGCCCGTTCCTTGCCTTCCTCATTGATTTGTGCCAGGACGGCTCCCACAGAGTCGTCTAGGACCGAGATATATAGGATCAAAGGCTTATCTGGAATAGGTGGAGTGAGAACAGGCGGGTTGGCCAGATATTCCTTTAATCCGTCAAAAGCATTCTGACACTTGGAATCCCAACAAAATTTGGTCCCTGCTTTGGTCAACTCGTAGAAGGGCCGGCACCTTTGCGAGTGTTGCGACACAAAGCGACGGATAAATTGCAACCTCCCGATTAATCCTCGAACTTCTCTCAAATTCTTCGGGGGTGGCATATCCCTAATTGCCTTAGCCTTATTGGGATCTATCTCAATACCCCTTTTGCTCACAATGAAGCCAAGTAACTTGCCCGATGATACACCAAACACACATTTCTTTGGATTCATTTTCAAATTGAATTCACGCGATCTTTGCAACACCTTTGCAAGGACCTCGGGATGTTCCGCCCTAGTTTTGGATTTTACCAACAAATCATCCACATATACCTCCAAATATATGTGCATCATGTCATGGAATATTGCCATCATAGCCCTTTGGTAAGTGGCTCCAGCGTTCTTCAGTCCAAATGGCATGACCACATAACAGTAAGTTCCCCAGGGAGTAGTGAATGAGGTTTTCTCCTGATCTTCTTCTGCCAGACGATTTGATTATATCCAGAAAATCCATCCATAAATGAAAGAGTTTCATATCCTGCCGTATTATCAATAACACATCAATATGAGGCAAAGGGAAATCATCCTTCGGACACGCACGGTTAAGGTCCCGGAAGTCAATACAAATTCTCACATTTCCATCTTTCTTCATGACCGGGACGATGTTTGCGACCCACTGAGGATAAAGGACGACTCTTATGAACCTAGCTTTGTGAGCTTGTCGACCTCTTCCTTCATTTTTAAAGCCATTTGTGGGCGAAAACGTCTTAACCGTTGCTTTACCGAGATGGATCCTGGTTTGAGAGTGAGACGATGCTCGACCAGAGTAGAATCCAATCCTGGCATATCCTCATAGCTCCATGCAAACGTGTCCTTATAATCCTCGAGAACCTTAATTAATGCCTCTTCGTCAGATGATGGTAAATTATCACTTATGAGGACAATCCTAGGGTCTTCCTCAGTTCCCAGGTTAATCTCTTTGGTAGACTCTTCTACAGCGGCTGACGGCTCGTCAAATCTGCTCATTCCACTAGCATATGCGTCGGCCGCATCCTCATATTCTTCGTCATCTTCTTCAATGGGGTACTCATCATCGGTGATTTCATAAACCCCGTACCCTTCATCAATCATACCATCATTTTCACATTCTATCTCCGGCAATTGGATAGGATTTTCTAGCAATTGAGGGATGGCTAGAAGGGCTTGACACCTATCGGCTAAATCTAAAAGAAATCGCCGAGGGATCTGCTTACCCTTGGATTTCTTCTTGGGCACTACCCTTGACTTATTCCTAACCTGACACACATTATTTACAGAAGTAGAAGAAGAAGAAGCTAAAGAGGATAGTGAAGAATGTACAGGGAAGGACCCCTCAGAGGAGGGGTAAAGAAGGTCGCTCAGGGGACCTTGAATGAGTGGCCCGTAAGTCGGGGCACACTCATGGGAGATATAGGATGTCTCCTCAACAAATATGTGTTGTTGGGGAGTTGGGAAATTGACGTTTTTTTTTCGTTTTCATTTTTGATAACAAAACAATGAAAAGAAATTGGAGGAGGTGAAAAGGGAATTAGAGCTAGAGGGTTGTGTAGCTCGTGGAGCAGATCGTGATTGAAAATTTGACGTGAGTTAAGAAACCCACGTAGGTATATGAGTAAAGAAGGGGACCTGGGAAGATCATCAGACAACTGTCTGGCCCAGGAAGGAGACAGCAACAGAGGCTGTGATATATGGATGGAAAAGATGACGGCTAATGAGCCGTCGGTGACAATATTGGTGACGGATGATGACCCGTCGATGACAACATCCTCTTGGCGAGGAGGGTTTGACATTCTGGCAAGTGTGATGGTGTCCCCTGGCATTTCGGAGATCAAAGACGACCCTTCTAGATGTGGAGGCGAGAACATTCTTTCCAGTGCAATGGATATATCTGGTATGTCAAACCATTTATACCATTCACAATCCAGGTGGACAATCTTCCCTCTTTTAGGGATCCTTGAACATCCTTGAGCTAAAAACACATCCCGTGACCCCCCAGGTGGTTCCGGTGGAGGATCTCCCATCTGGACGATGGGCCCCTTTTTGAAATGTGAGGACAAAGTCCAAGTGAGGGGTTTGCCGTCTGATTCGAATGGCCCCTTAAAACCCAAGCCAGCTCTATGGATTGGCTTTATCTTTTGGAGTGGTCTCAGCCTTCCTTGCAGTTGTGCCCCTAGACCTTTGCCATCTTGGTAGCCAATATTTCTCATAATCTCCCATCCTTTGGAGCGGAAGGGAAGACGTGAGTTTGACAAAGGGAATGGCTTTTGTTGTCTGAAGGGAGCACGACAGGGGTCATACACATCCAACAAGGATAGTATGGGCCGATGAGTCGGCCAGACCGAAGGCAAAGAGGTGGTGATTGCATCCACCGTAGAACAGAGGGGCATGCTCATTACCTTGATAACCCATCCTTTGTATGGAAATTTCAAACACTGATGATTGGTGGATGGTACAGCATTCATAGCTTCAATGTAGGTACGGCCTAGTATAGCCTTGAAAGTGGGATCCATATCAAGGACATGAAATTCCGTAAAGACTGATACAGGACCTAGTTCTACATTGAGGGCAATCATCCCCATTGGCGGCCTCTTACTGTTGTCGTAGGCCGTGACTGTAATTGAGGAGGGCATGAGTTGTTCTTCATCAACCCCACATGCTTGGAGAGTACTCGGGGAAATCACATTTATAGACGCGCCCGTGTCCACTAGGCACGGATCCAATGACACGCCATTGATTTTCACCGCAATACACAATGCATATTTTCAAGCTTCCTTGGGGGCAAGCTCGTGATTGTGAAACATGATAGGCGGTTGTGTATCAGTGGGCGTCAGGACCGTCGAGATTTTCTTCACAGGGAGATCCTCGTTCACCATAACCTTTTGAAGATAGTCTTTCAAAGCTTCTTAGTGAGATGGGGATCTTTTGATCAACTCAAGGATGGAGATACGGGCAGGCGTCTTATCCAGATGCTTTAACAAGTCATACTGGGTCCCAGGGATGGACTCTTCTGACTGCTCTTCCTTATCTTTCTGGGGCCGAGATTGTTCAGGGGCCTGACTATTCTGGGGAAACACCCGGTGGAACATCTTTCCACTCCGGAGCACCATTGCTTGTGGCTCTCGTTGCACCTTTATGGTATTGGGTGTGGACTTTAACAAGGGTTTGAGGGGTAGTAGTGGAGGAATGGTTGGTGGGATAGGGGTTATGATGGGTGTAGGGGTTTTGATTAGGGGTTTGCTTGGCGGAGGTATAGTAGAGGTAGAAGGAATCTCGGGTGAATCACGGATGATAAGGGGCTTAGAATGTGAAAGAATAGGGGAAGTAGAGGGAATCTCGGGTGAATGGTGAATGATAAGGGGTTTAGAATGTGAAAGAATAGGGGAAGTAGAGGGGATCTCGGGTGAATGGTGAATGATAAGGGGTTTAGATGGTGGAGGTAGATTAGAAACGGAGGTGGCTTGGGGTGAATGATGGACGATAAGGGGTTTATATGGTGGAGGGGGTATAGTGGAAGTAGAGGGGACCTCAGATGAATGGTGATTGATAAGAGGTTTAAATGGTGGAGGAGGAGGTTCAATGGGGGTAGAGGTGGATGGTGCGTCATACAGATAATGAGCGGTAAAAAGGTTTGAAGACGGGGGTAAAGATGCGATAGAGGTAGATGGTAAATTAGAGGAATAAGAAGTGATCAGGGACTTGGGGTGAAAAAGGAGTGGGAGATGGCCTTTGGTGATGGACTAACGGTGAATTGACGATAGGGGTACGAATAAGAGGGCGTGATGGCTGTGGAACGGGAGAAGGACCAAATAGGGGTTGTGAGGGGGTTGAATGGTAAGAAGATGCTGTTCGAAGGAGACGAGGAGGTTGATTGGTGGTATGACTGGTAGCAAGGACAGAGGTGCTTTCTAAATGACAGGTTTGCTCTCTTCCAACTTCCGAGAAGGAGGAAATCGGATTAACCTGGTAGTTGGGCTGTTGGTGCTCCGGAAGCGGGTTATGGATGATGCCCATATTAGGCTGCTGTTGTGGGGCCTGCTGAGGCTGTTGTTGTTGATGTGGTTGTTGTGGTAACTGTGGCCTAGGCGGAGGTCTCCTGGCCTTTAGGGTGGCGATGCATCGCCTCATTTCATCCCAATCGATTTCACCGAGATCATTCATGTCGTAAATGTAATCTTTGAAGTTGAAACAATTCTCCACCGTATGACCCGGCTGTCTGTGATAGACACAGTACCTGGAGGTATCAGCATTTGGGGGCCATGCAAACTTTTCTTTGGGCAAAGTAAGTAGGTTGGCAGCCATGAGGGCATTAAAAATGTCCGGCAATGCCTCGGGCAATGGTGGATAATGGGCTCTTTTGGGTCCAATGGGCCTCATCCGTTGTTGTGGTGGGCCGTAATTTCCCGGGGGTGGAACTTGGTGATACTGAGGTTGTGGTTGTTGTTGTTGTTGTTGCTGGGGATGAAAGGGTTGAGGCATGTTGTTTTGAAGGGGGTTATTTTGGGGTGGAGGACGATAAAGAGGTGGACCTTGTTGAAAGGGAGGTCGTGAAACCTGAGGAGGCCTTGGGTTAACTGGTTGGTTGGGGCCGCCAAGCACACTCACTTGCTCGTTTATGACGACTCCCTCAGTTGTTCCTCCTTGGACACCAGTGCCCGTCTTCTTAAACACCCTTGGCTTTGGAGGTTCAAACATGTGCATGATGGGGAATCTTTTAATTGGGTCTGGATATACCGAGCCCTCTCATAAAGTTCCTCCATCGTGGTAAGCTTATTCATGGCTAAAATGTGTCTAAACTGCGGGGTTGCATTAGACACAATCATCTTGACTTGCTCGGGTTCTGAAAGGGTATCCTTTATTTTATCGGCCAGAGACCTCCACCTATCAGCATACTGGACAAAATCCTCATCTGACCTCATTTTCTCAGCAACTAGGTCGGTGATAGAAAGGGAGGGACCGACCCTATCCCGGTACTTCTGTATGAATTTGGCTTTGACAATTTCAAAATCTCCGGCCTCACTCGGTTCTAGTGAATAGAACCATTCTAGGGCGGGACCATCCAATGATTTCCGAAAAGGTAAGCCAGGGATTTTGGATCGTTCTGCCATGAGGAAGATTCATACATAAAATCCTTGATGTGAATATAAGGATTTCCCGTGCCGTTATACCTACGGTATGTAGGCATTTCGGAGGGAGGAGATGAAATGTGGGAGATTTGGCAGGGAAATGTCAAGGGCAGACTTCCCATGTACCTCTTTCTTGAAATTTCGGAACTCCTCGTTCATTTCATTGATTTTGTTGAGGAGAGATTGAGTGAGGTCCTCGGCAGGTAGAGGTTGGGCCTGCCACTGAGGCTGAGAAGGCCTGCCAAGGGCCTGAGAAGGGAATGCTGAACCAGAAGGGTGTGGTGGCCCACTAGTGGACGGACCCGTTTGGGGTACCGTATGAAGGATGACAGGGGCTTGAGATTGTGGAAGGGGAAATTGGTAAGAGGCAGGCTGTTGACTCGCCTGTCCTTGAAATGAGGAAGAAGGAACGTCATGTACATATGATGGAAAAGTGGTAGCCTAGAGCGGCTGTTGGTAGGATGTGGGAGCCGAAGTTGACTCCTGAGGAGGGGGAGCAATAGATTTCCCCTTTAAAATAGCCTGAAAGGCTAGAAGTTGCTCAGGGCTGAGCTGCGTACTGGCGAGGACACCTAACAGGGAAAAGATGTCCTTAGGTGGGGCTACTTCCCGTGAAACAGCGGGAACCTCTTGTGAGGTCTCACGAGAAGGGCCTGAGTCCATTGCGTGGACACGTGGGTCAATTGACTGACCACGTCCTGATTGGTTTTCTTCGAGAGAATCGTGGGCCATTGTTGTAATTTTTCCAGAATGTAAAAGCATACACCAACAGACAAATATCAAAGATTACCAAACAAGTGGATGATCTTACGCCACTTTTTTTGTTTTTGTTTTACCTCTCTTTTTTGTCTTTTTAACAAATATAAATATTCACACAAAATTTTCAAAAAATCCTAGTTACACCTTGGTTTTACCGCTGTGTCAACTAGGGACACTCGTCTCACCACGGATAGGTAATTAACTTCGGGGTACTTCAGTGGTACAACCTACCCAGTGAACGAAGAGGGAATCCTTCGATGTCGGGGACTTACGGAGGTCCCGATGGAGGAGATTCTAGTCCGTCGAGAGGAATTCCCGACGGAGAGTCCTTCCTTCACCGAGAAAAGTTAATCCTTAAAAAAATAAAATAAAGGGGTAGATGCGTGACATGCAATACTGAATAAAAGGTATGTAACACACAAGAACACACAAATATAGCAGAAATAACAGTGATATAACAAGGATATAACAACAATGAACAGATGGAGTAAGATATAGCCGTTCTTCTTTCCGAAACACGTAGACCACTTGGAAAAATAGAAAAGACTATAAGAGTGCACGTGGTGCACGAGGGGGATGATGTGACGCACGCGGGCGCAATAAGAAAGGGCACACGTGGTGCCGAGTGGAGGGGAGCACACTGTGGGTGCTAAATGGAGGGGCACACGTGGGTGCCAAACAGAGGAGAGCACACGTGGGGTGCTAAATGGAGGATCACACGTGGGTGCTAAATGGAGGGGCACACGTGGGTGCCAAACAAGGAGAGCACACGTGGGTGCTAAATGGAGGGGGCACACGCGGGTGCCGAGTAGAGGAGAGCACACGTGGGTGCTAAATGGAGAGGCACATGTGGGTGCCGAATGGAGGGCAGTGCACGTGGTGCACGAGACAACGTTAACCTCTCAAATAACCACAAAGGGACCGGGGGAGTGCACAGAGGGGGAGTGAGCGCACGTGGGCGCAATAGGGAAGGGCACACGTGGGTGCCGAGGAGGGACACGCGGGGGTGTCAAAAGGAGGGGCACACGTGGGTGCTGAAAGCTTGTGGGTAACCCAAAAAGCAAAAAGTAGGTCCCACCGTGATCGCCAGAGATGTGAACGCGTCACGTGGTGGACTGAGAGAGAGAGATGGGATTTCTCCCTCTCTGAGTGAAAGAGTAAAAAATGATGAAAATGAAAACGCGTGCGTAAAAAGGATGATGTAGAAAAGAGGGTAGAGAGTATGACCTGAAAGGTCACTCTGTACGAGGACGTGGAGCCTAGACTTACCGACCTCGGTACAGGGCGGAGAACGGGATCCGAAGACCCTCTCACGCAAACTGAACCCCTTCCCGGTAGGCGTGACCTACCATTCCGAGGACAGCTTTCTATATACCGAGTGCGAACCTAAGACTCTATGTAATAGAAGTTGGCGGACACAAAGACATACGTGGACTCAGAATTTGGAACGGCATATCACTCCTCACATAATAATAATAACATGAATATGAACAGTAAACAGACAACCGCAGGATATTGATCCGTGCAGGGTTTTAACAACAATATAATAAAGTACAGAAAGAAAGTGCAGAAAATAAATGACCACGGTGAAATGACTCACCACGATCGATTATAGTACAAACAGACCCGGGATTTAGCTATCCGCGGGTATTATAGACAGAAATTAAAATTTACTACAAGCACGCGTTTGGTGGTGTGATCGCCAGGGACCGTGGGCCCCGAACTGGTTGATCGCTTTTGCCTTTGACGCGGGATTTGCGCGGGTTCCTTCTTCCTCTTCGTTCGACGGGTCGAAGAAGGGGGCTTTTGACTGGTTACCCTGCAAAATGAACAAACAGAAAATAAAATTAAGTTAGACAAGTGATATAATATGATAACAATTCATAAGATAAAACAGTGATAACACGTATGACAAACTAAAAACACAACAAAATAATAAGAGTAACAAAAGAGCCGCAGATGGCGACACAAGCGCGAAGCGGGCAAACGGTGGGACGAGACGACTTCCCCGTGTACGAAGACGTGCGGGAGCGTTGATTGGATCAGAGGCTCGGCTTTTATTCCTGCACGAATTTAAGAAGGATTAAACACATGGGCATGTAAAAACATATATATATCTAATTACATATGTATAACTATATATACATATATATATACATAAAAATATATACAATGCCTATCTATACATAGGAAAACAAAATAAAATAGTCAAACAGAATTTTTGAAAGAGAAAGGAGGGAAGAGAGAGAACTTTTGTATATTTTTTTTGAGATTTTTCTTTAATACTCAAAGTATGTATATATAATAAAAAATATATAAAAGAAAACAGGAGGAAGATATATATTTAATATATATATACACGTACACACTATATATATATATATATAATACAAAATATTATACTATATATTCAATATATACATATACTATATATAAATACCACATATATATACTATATATACATTACATATATATATATATATATAATAGGGAAGGGGAGATAGAAATGAGAAAGGGAGAAAGAGAGGGAAATACGGGAGAGAGAAGAGAGAAAACCGAGAGGGGGGGGGGAAGATGGACGAAGGGAGAGAGAGGGAGAGAGAGATGCTACGGTTGGGGGGAAAACAGAAGGAGAAAAAAAAATAAAAAAAGGTGTGTGTGTGTGTGTGTGTGAGAGAGAGAGAGAGAGAGAGAGAGAGAGAGAGAGAGAGAGAGAGAGAGAGAACGAGAGGGTGAGGGAGAGAGACAGAAAGAGGCGGATGGGGGAGAGAGAGGGAGAACGTGTGAGAGAGAGGGAGAAAGAGAGGCGGATGGGGGAGAGAGAGAGGGAGAGAAAATGAGAGAGAGAGAGAGATCGCGGGTGGGGAGGAGAAAGAGAGAACAAGAGAGAGAGGGGGAAAGAGAGAGAGAGCGAGGAGGAGAGAAAGAGGAGAGAGAACGTGACTGCGGCGTTCGCGAGAGGAGAGAGAGAGGGAGAGGGAGACGCGGGAGAGAGAGAAAGAGAGAGGCGGATGGGGGAGAGAGAGAGAGGAGGCTCGCAGCGAGAGGGGGGAGAGTGAGAGAGAGAAAGAGGGAGAGAGCGAGGAGGAGAGAAAGAGGAGAGAGAACGTGACCCCGGCGGTCGTGAGAGGAGAGAGAGAGGGAGAGCGGGAGCGGGTCGACGGCGAGAGGAAGAGAGAGGGAGTGCGGGAGCGGGTCGACGGTGAGAGGAAGAGAGAGGGAGAGGGAGACGCGGCAGGGAGGAGAGGGAAACGGAGGGAGAGGAAGAGAGAAGTGGGGACAGAAGGGAGGGGGAGCTCGCCGCGAGAGCGAGAGAACGAGACGACCGGGGAGGAAGAGAAGATGACGGCGACGACGGTCGTGGTGGTGCAGGCACGGGGAGGGGTCGACGGCGGACGTGGAGCTGCTTTCGTGTGGGTTGCAGACGTGGACGCGTGAGGTTGCCGGTGGAGTGCGGTCGTGGTGCCGGGGGCGTGGTTCACGGCGCCGTGGTGCTGTCGGCCAGTGGAGGAACGACAGACGACGACGGGAGGTGGATGGAGATGGTCCAGCGGCGATGCATGCAGGGGGAGTCGACGGCAGTAGCGTCCGCAGGCGGTATCCGCGGCAATGGAGGGACGGTCGCAGCCGGGGGTCGCGTGAGGTTGCCGGTGGAGAGTGGCAGCCGGAGGTGGACGGAGGCGGTGCAGAGTTCGCGGACGGCAGTCGTGGGGGGCATTGGCATGCTCGCGGGGGCTGGGCGACGTGCGTGGGGGACTACCGGCGATGCAATCGTTGGAGAGGGGGCTCGTCGGCGACCGGGGTTGGCAAGGGAGAGGGTTAGCGAGGTGGGCTCGACGGCGGCCGGAAGTGAAAGTGGAGAAAGGAGGGGGAGGTGGCTCGCGGGTGCAGGCGGTTGGCGACGGTGGAGGTCGAGGGTGGCCGCGCCGGTTGGTGAGGGTCGCTGCCGTCGTGGTGGAGGAGAAAGAAGAGAGTGTGAGAGAGGGAGGTGGGAAGAGAGATGGAGAGGGAAGTGTGTTGTAATATCCCGGACCTTTCGGATCCTTCTTCATGGGTCCCGGATCTGGTTTTCGGAGTGTCCGGCTCCGTTGTGTCCGAAATTTCGTTTCGGACATCTTTCGTGTTCGGATCGGCGCGATCCGGAGTCGTTTCGGAGGCCCGGAGGCGTTCCGCGGCTTTTTCCGCGTGTGTTTTCCGATTCCCGGTGTGTGTTTCGGCTTTTTCTTCGGACGCTCGCTGCGGGCGAACCGGGCAGTTCCCCGAGGCACGAGTGGTACCGTTGCGATCGGTGCGTTCCGAGGATTCCGGAAATGTATTTTTCTAATTTTCGGTATTTTTCCGAAAAATCGGATTTTCTATATAAACCCTTTTTCTTTTCTCTCTCCCCCACCATCTTCTTCTTCCTCTCTTCTTCTTCCTCCTTCCTCCTCCACCGTGTCTCCCTCCCTCTCCCTCTCTTCCTCCCGGTTGGCCACGGCGAGCTCCCCTTCGGCTGCAGACGGCGGCGGGGCGACGGCGCGGTGACGTGGGCGGCGGCGAGGCGGTCGTGGGGGCGTGCGGCGAGCGTGGGAAGCTTAAGGAAGAACGAGGGTTTTCAAGCGTTCTTCGCGATTCGTGGACGATCCGGCGGAGCATTCGCTCCATTGAGGTAGGGTGACGTTCCCTAGCTCTTCGCCGTTCTTTTCCGTGGTTTGTAGGCCGCGGGGAGGCCGAGAGAGGCATGTTTGGGCGTTTTTGGGGTTTTTCCATGTTTTGGGGTGAGCCGCCCGATCTATGGTTTTAGCCCATGATTCTATGTTTTGGTGGCTTAGATGCATGCTAGGGGTCCCCAGGGGTCTTCCCCCTTGTTTTCCCCCTCTCCGGTGGAGGTACGGGGGCGTGGTTGGTGTTTTTGGGGTTTTCCCGCCGTAGCGTGCTCTGGGGCAAGCGACGGTCACTCCAGTGACCGTCACATGCTTGTAACGCCCTTAGAGGGGTGCGTTACTTCCCTGGGCGTTGGCCTTTGGGGTCGAGGGCTGTAACGGTCCTGCGACTGGCCGCCGTTTGCTAGTGACGCCCCTGGGCTGGGCCGTCACATGCGTTTCGACCGTTGGTTTTGACCGTTGGGGGTCAGGCCATGTAACGCACCGAGATAGGCGCGTTACATGCGTGTAACGCACTGGGGCAGGAGCGTTACTTCCTGTTGTCCCCCATGTGGATGGGCCAAGCGACGCACTGGGCCCAGCGCGTTACTTACAAGCGACGCGCTGGGGTAGGCGCGTCACTTCCCTTTCCATCCCGGGCGTGAGGGCCATGCGACGCGCTGGTCTAGGCGCGTCACATGCGAGTAACGCACTGAGCCCGACGCGTTGCTTGTAAGCGACGCGCCAGGGTAAGCGCGTTACTTTCCCTGTGGTTTTGGAGGGTGTGGGGCGCCGTGTGACGGCCTGTCTCAGGCGCGTTACTTCCAAACGACGCACTTGAGCAAGCGCGTCACTTCCCCTACCCCTCTGGCTGTGTGACGGTCTGCCTTAGACCGCCATTTGTAAGTGACGGCCCTAGAGTGGACCGCCATTTGGCTGTGACGGTCCAGGGTCGGACCGCCACTTCCTGTGTTGCCCCATGAGGGTGGCAACCTCGCTTTTCTCCGACCGTGGTCTCCGTGCGACGGGACTAGTGCGTGGGGTGATTCCCACACGTTGTCGGGCTTGGGCGTTGTTTTCCGTAACTTGAGAGTCTACTCCTTCAGTGACCCTCCACTAGTCGTAGCCTACTAGTACGCGTGTGCTAGTCGCACCAGGGAGTGGTGTACGGGCTGACCTTTAGAGACGGTTTGTGGACCGGTTACCGTTGGGCCCCACGTCTTGCAGCCAGAGTCCGGCTGAGGGGAAAACCGGTCAGAGGGCCAGACCAGGGACGCGCGGTCTGTGTGTGCACACGTGGTTGGGGGCGGTTGGACCCACGTCGACGGGCGTGACCCCAGCTAGTCACTTGTTGTGGTTACTTGTACGGTGTTTGCGCCTCGGGTAGGACCTACCATGTCAGGCGGTTCACCTACGGTGCGGTGTAAGACGTCAGGGGACGCTACCGGCTGTGCTTCTAGTGGGTGGTACTCCTGTCGAGTACGGAGTGTCAGACTGTCAGTCGTGTGTTTCCGACCTTCGGGTTTTGACGGTTCGACCGTTGAGTTTCGGTCTTCTCGTACCGTGGCACGTGTGTCGGTTTGCGTGCCGTTAGGGTCTAGTTCTGTAGAGTACAGGGCTTTCCTTTCCGAGGTACCTTCCTACCG
The DNA here is from genome assembly GCA_022559845.1 of Amorphophallus konjac. NCBI lineage: Eukaryota > Viridiplantae > Streptophyta > Magnoliopsida > Alismatales > Araceae > Amorphophallus > Amorphophallus konjac. The sequence continues at coordinate 54,012 of JAHNEJ010001962.1, read as the reverse complement.
CTAGGGTAGTGGTTTCTCGTTTTTCGAGGTAGGGTTCGAGTGATCCCTACTGAGTCTTGTTCCGAGACTCATTCCCTGCGTGTTTTCACCGTGTTTCAGGTGAGGCGCCACCTTCGGGGAGCGTGTCAGGAGCGCAGCGGAAGCGTGGTGCGGGTGCCCAGAGGTAGTGCCAGAGGTCAGAGCCGGGGGATGCCCCGTGTAGCTGTACTTTTCTTTCTTGTCACTGTACTAGTCGTGGACTACTGTTGCTGTTGTTGTTATTTTATTGTGGACCATGTAAAATGTTAATTCATTTCCTGCTTAATATCATAACTGTTTAATTTCTGCAATTATTTGTGATACTTGTGTAGTTTCCACACCATCCTTTTAACCCTTCCGAGTCTTCGGACTCGTGGGTGGCGGTACGAGTCTCGGGTTATCGGGCCTTCCCGGTAATCGGATTCTCGGGTCGTTACAGCTGGTATCAGAGCGCGGTTGTGGAATTACATGAGAATCATAGGTAATTGTATTGGTCCACTAGTCCATGACGATGATGTGCAGGTGACGCTGGCATTGGGCACCGCGTGTTTTATTCTGACCTTCCGTTTCTGTGTTTTCTGTCTTGTGCTTAAGGAGCGAGGATGGCGCCGAGGAGGAGTTCTCGCTCTCAGCAGGGGCAGTCGGCTGGAGGTCAGGAGATCCAGCAGGGGGTCCAGAGGGACCAGGAGGAGCATAGCAGAGTTCCGGGAGCTACCGAGGCCGCGGATGCTGCGAGGGCTCCGGGGGCCGAGGGTTTTCTCCGTGGCATGTACCATCTCATGGCTCAGCAGTTCGGCGGAGAGGCCGGTGAGGGCTCGTCAGTCAGGGGTGGGCCAGGCCGAGCAGTGAGGGATTTCATGCAGTTTCATCCACCTTACTTTAGCGGCCAGGCAGACCCTGATGCGGCTCGTGATTGGCTTGATGAGATGGAGCGGGTGTTCAGTTCTGCAAAGAGTGCTGTCGAGGACAGAGTGGTGTTGGCCTACAACCAGTTGCAGGGTACGGCTCGGAGGTGGTGGTCTTCCGAGTGGAAGACGTCCTTTCAGCTTCGTCCGCTTGAGCAGATCGAGTGGGATGACTTTGTCAGTGCTTTCGAGCGTACGTACTGTCCAGATATTGTTGCTACGCAGCGGATGCGGGAGTTTCTGGAGCTGGTGCAGGGTGACATGTCCGTGTTGCAGTACAGGGCCCGATTTGTCGAGCTGGGTCGGTACGCACCTCATATCATGGAGCATGAGAGGGTGAGGACGACGCAGTTTGTGCAGGGCTTGAGGTTGGAGCTGAGGCACCATCTGATCGCGAATGGGGCCACTGATCTCGAGACGGCGTCTCGTGTTGCGATTTCCTTGGAGATGGATATGCAGAGGACTCGAGGACCGATCAGCCAGGGGCAGTCTGTGTCAGGTCGCAGCCAGCAGTCGGCTACTCAGCAGCAGGGTTTCTTTCAGTCTGCGTCGGGTGGTTCAGGAGTACCGGCATCGGCAGCTTCGGTGACAGGATCTGCGTCCTTTGGCACGAAGGTCAAAAAGTTCTTCAAGAAGGGGTTCGGCAAGAAGAAGCCCAGAGATCAGGGGCAGGCTTCATCGGGCAGTGTGCAGCAGCCGTTTCCTTTGCAGCGACAGGGATCGGTGGGTGGATCGCGAGGACCTTGTCCACGGTGTAGTGAGACCCACCCAGGCAGGCAGTGCACGGCGCCGATCATCTGTTTTCGGTGTGACCAGCCAGGGCACATGGCGCGCGACTGTCCTCAGAGGCCGCCGCAGCAGCAGGTTTCCCAGCAGCAGCAGCAGCAGGGACAGTATCCGCCGCTACCCAGGTCAGCTAGTGTGGGAGGCAGGCAGAGAGCTCGTGGCCAGATCACGCACTTGACCAGGGCAGAGGCAATAGCGTCGCAGCTCGTGGAAGGTACCGTTCAGATTTTGGGTTGTGCGGCTCGGGTTTTATTTGATTCTGGCGCGTCTCATTCGTTCATTTCGGAGGATTTCGCGTCGAGCGTCGAGGAGCCGGTGACCCAGTTGTCCTGTGATTTGGCTGTGGAGTTGCCTTCGGGTGACTTTATGGTCACTCCGTATTGCTTCGACCAGGTTCCGGTGTGGATCGATGGGCGGAGTATGCCAGGCAGGTTGTATGCGTTGCAGCTTCGGGATTACGACGTGATTCTAGGCATGGATTGGCTCGAGACTCATGGAGCGGTGGTGGATTGTGGGATGAAGAGGGTCTACTTCCAACATCCGAGCAAGAGGACCTTCTATTTCCAAGGTATCCGTTCCGCCTCTTCTCGATTTCTTATCTCTGCTATTCGAGCCCGTCGATTGCTTGATTCAGGTTGTCAGGGTTTTCTCGCGTCCGTGGTTGTGTCTGACCGGATGGAGCCGAATGTCGAGGACATTGCGGTGGTGTGCGAGTTTCCCGATGTTTTTCCTGAGGAGTTGCCTGGATTACCTCCCCAGCGGGAGATCGATTTTGTGATCGAGGTTGTACCTGGTACGGGACCTTTGGCGAAGGCTCCCTACCGTATGGCCCCCGCTGAGTTGAGGGAGTTGAGGGCGCAGTTGCAGGAGCTGTTGGCCAAGGGGTACATTCGTCCGAGCTTTTCCCCTTGGGGTGCGCCCGTGTTGTTCGTGAAGAAGAAGGACGGTAGTCTGCGGCTATGCATTGACTATCGGCAGCTGAATGACGTGACCATTAAGAACAAGTATCCATTGCCGCGGATTGATGACTTGTTCGACCAGCTTCAGTCTGCGCGAGTGTTCTCGCGGATTGATTTGCGGTCCGGTTACTATCAGCTGAGAATTCGCGAGTCCGATGTGGAGAAGACTGCGTTCAGTACGAGGTACGGGCATTATGAGTTTCTGGTGATGCCGTTTGGGCTCACCAATGCCCCAGCAGCCTTCATGGACTTGATGCAGAGGGTGTTCCACCCGTATTTGGACCAGTTCGTGGTCATTTTCGTGGATGACATCCTTGTTTATTCGCGGTCTGCCGAGGAGCATGCGTACCATTTGGGTGTGGTGCTGCAGACGTTGCGAGATCACCAGTTGTATGCGAAGCTCAGCAAGTGCGAGTTTTGGCTCAGCGAGGTGCACTTTCTGGGGCACGTGATTTCTGGTGATGGCATTTCCGTGGATCCCGCCAAGGTCGAGGCTGTGATGCAATGGCCGAGGCCGAGGTCGGTGACGGAGATCCGGAGTTTCTTGGGGCTTGCGGGTTATTATCGCCGGTTTATCCAGGATTTTTCCCGCATTGCGACCCCGATGACGAGGCTCACGCGGAAGGATGTGCCTTTCGTCTGGTCCGAGGAGTGTGAGCAGAGCTTTAGGGAACTGAAGAGATTGCTCACCTCGGCTCCGGTGTTGGTTTTGCCTTCTGGATCGGGAGGTTTTGTGGTGTGTACAGATGCTTCCGGCGTCGGATTGGGTGCTGTTCTGATGCAGCATGGTAGAGTGGTGGCTTATGCATCTCGGCAGCTAAAGCCCCATGAGGAGAACTACCCTACCCATGACCTTGAGTTGGCGGCAGTGATCTTCGCGTTGAAGATCTGGAGGCATTATCTGTACGGTGAGAAGTTCGAGGTGTTCACTGACCATCAGAGTTTGAGGTATGTGTTCTCGCAGAGAGATCTGAACCTCAGACAGAGGCGTTGGATGGAGTTCATGAAGGACTATGACTTCACCCTGTCTTATCAGCCGGGCAGGATGAATGTCGTCGCCGATGCCTTGAGTAGGAAGGTTGCGGTCAGTACCTTGATGCTGAGGAAGTGGAGGCTCTGGGAACAGGTGCCCGAAGTATCTTTCAGGCTCAAGATTCCCCAGAAGCCAGGGTTGGCAGTGCTTGCGAGTCTGACTGTCACTCCTGCTATTCGTCGTCAGGTGACAGAGGCTCAGCATGTGGACCCTGAGTTGCCCCGGATTTTGGCGATAGCTGATGTGGAGCTTGGCGAGGACGGTGCTGCGAGGTTTCGTGGCAGGCTGTACGTCCCAGGGGAGGAGCAGGTTCGTCGTGCGGTGTTACGCGAGGCTCATGGGAGCAGGTACACTGTGCACCCGGGTGCGACGAAGATGTATCGGAACTTGCGGAGGCAGTTCTGGTGGCCTGGCATGAAGAGAGATGTCGCAGAGTTTGTGGCCAGGTGCCTGATCTGTCAGCAAGTGAAGGCAGAGCATCAGCGACCAGGCGGTACTCTCCAGCCCTTGGATGTTCCTGCTTGGAAGTGGGACCATGTGACCACGGATTTTGTGGTGGGGTTGCCCAGAACCCCGACTGGGCAGGACAGTATTTGGTTGCTGGTGGATCGGCTGACGAAGGTGACGCGGTTGCTACCGGTCAAGGTCAGCTGGAGCGTGCCTAAGTTGGCTCGTCTTTATGTGGAGCGGATCGTTCCGTTGCATGGGGTTCCCATTTCGATCGTGTCGGATCGGGATCCGCGCTTCACTTCTGGATTCTGGAGGAGTTTCCAGCGAGCTCTTGGCACGGAGTTGGCATTTAGCTCGGCGTATCATCCACAGTCAGATGGTCAGTCTGAGAGGACCATTCAGACTTTGGAGGACATGCTGAGATCCTGCTGCCTGGAGTGGCAGGGGAGTTGGATTCATCACCTACCGTTAGTGGAGTTTGCCTATAACAACAGCTTTCATTCGAGCATCGGCATGGCTCCCTATGAGGCTCTGTATGGGCGTCCTTGTCGGACTCCACTTGATTGGTTTGAGGTGGGTGAGCGTGTTTTGACGGGACCGGAATTGGTGCAGCAATGTGTGGATGTTGTGCACCTGGTTCGTCAGAACATGTTGGCGGCCCAGAGTCGGCAGAAGAGCTATGCTGACCGTAGGCGGCAGCCCCTCGAGTTCGCCGTGGGCGATCGTGTGTTCTTGAGAGTTTCTCCGATGAAGGGGGTGATGCGGTTTGGACGGCGTGGGAAGCTGAGTCCCCGCTATATTGGTCCTTTCGCGATTGTGGAGCGCATCGGTGAGGTTGCTTACCGGTTGCAGTTACCCTCTGAGTTGGCGTCGGTGCATGACGTGTTCCACGTCTCTATGTTGCGGAAGTATATGCCCGATGACTCTCATGTGCTCGAGTTTTCCGTTTGGCCTGAGGTGACTCCAGATCTTTCTCTCCCAGAGTTTCCGATCCGCGTGGAGGATAGGCGAGAGCAGCGCCTGCGGAACAAGGTCATTCCCTTGGTAAAGGTCGTGTGGCAACGACACTCTGGTGGTGAGACTTCGTGGGAACGTGAGGACGAGATGCGTCAGCAGTTCCCGTACCTGTTTGAGTGAGTCTTCCTCTTCTTTCCCCTTGGGTTGTTCTCAATTTCGAGGACGAAATTCCTTAAGGGGGGAGGGCTGTAATATCCCGGACCTTTCGGATCCTTCTTCATGGGTCCCGGATCTGGTTTTCGGAGTGTCCGGCTCCGTTGTGTCCGAAATTTCGTTTCGGACATCTTTCGTGTTCGGATCGGCGCGATCCGGAGTCGTTTCGGAGGCCCGGAGGCGTTCCGCGGCTTTTTCCGCGTGTGTTTTCCGATTCCCGGTGTGTGTTTCGGCTTTTTCTTCGGACGCTCGCTGCGGGCGAACCGGGCAGTTCCCCGAGGCACGAGTGGTACCGTTGCGATCGGTGCGTTCCGAGGATTTCGGAAATGTATTTTCTAATTTTCGGTATTTTTCCGAAAAATCGGATTTTCTATATAAACCCTTTTTCTTTTCTCTCTCCCCCACCATCTTCTTCTTCCTCTCTTCTTCTTCCTCCTTCCTCCTCCACCGTGTCTCCCTCCCTCTCCCTCTCTTCCTCCCGGTTGGCCACGGCGAGCTCCCCTTCGGCTGCAGACGGCGGCGGGGCGACGGCGCGGTGACGTGGGCGGCGGCGAGGCGGTCGTGGGGGCGTGCGGCGAGCGTGGGAAGCTTAAGGAAGAACGAGGGTTTTCAAGCGTTCTTCGCGATTCGTGGACGATCCGGCGGAGCATTCGCTCCATTGAGGTAGGGTGACGTTCCCTAGCTCTTCGCCGTTCTTTTCCGTGGTTTGTAGGCCGCGGGGAGGCCGAGAGAGGCATGTTTGGGCGTTTTTGGGGTTTTTCCATGTTTTGGGGTGAGCCGCCCGATCTATGGTTTTAGCCCATGATTCTATGTTTTGGTGGCTTAGATGCATGCTAGGGGTCCCCAGGGGTCTTCCCCCTTGTTTTCCCCCTCTCCGGTGGAGGTACGGGGGCGTGGTTGGTGTTTTTGGGGTTTTCCCGCCGTAGCGTGCTCTGGGGCAAGCGACGGTCACTCCAGTGACCGTCACATGCTTGTAACGCCCTTAGAGGGGTGCGTTACTTCCCTGGGCGTTGGCCTTTGGGGTCGAGGGCTGTAACGGTCCTGCGACTGGCCGCCGTTTGCTAGTGGCGCCCCTGGGCTGGGCCGTCACATGCGTTTCGACCGTTGGTTTTGACCGTTGGGGGTCAGGCCATGTAACGCACCGAGATAGGCGCGTTACATGCGTGTAACGCACTGGGGCAGGAGCGTTACTTCCTGTTGTCCCCCATGTGGATGGGCCAAGCGACGCACTGGGCCCAGCGCGTTACTTACAAGCGACGCGCTGGGGTAGGCGCGTCACTTCCCTTTCCATCCCGGGCGTGAGGGCCATGCGACGCGCTGGTCTAGGCGCGTCACATGCGAGTAACGCACTGAGCCCGACGCGTTGCTTGTAAGCGACGCGCCAGGGTAAGCGCGTTACTTTCCCTGTGGTTTTGGAGGGTGTGGGGCGCCGTGTGACGGCCTGTCTCAGGCGCGTTACTTCCAAACGACGCACTTGAGCAAGCGCGTCACTTCCCCTACCCCTCTGGCTGTGTGACGGTCTGCCTTAGACCGCCATTTGTAAGTGACGGCCCTAGAGTGGACCGCCATTTGGCTGTGACGGTCCAGGGTCGGACCGCCACTTCCTGTGTTGCCCCATGAGGGTGGCAACCTCGCTTTTCTCCGACCGTGGTCTCCGTGCGACGGGACTAGTGCGTGGGGTGATTCCCACACGTTGTCGGGCTTGGGCGTTGTTTTCCGTAACTTGAGAGTCTACTCCTTCAGTGACCCTCCACTAGTCGTAGCCTACTAGTACGCGTGTGCTAGTCGCACCAGGGAGTGGTGTACGGGCTGACCTTTAGAGACGGTTTGTGGACCGGTTACCGTTGGGCCCCACGTCTTGCAGCCAGAGTCCGGCTGAGGGGAAAACCGGTCAGAGGGCCAGACCAGGGACGCGCGGTCTGTGTGTGCACACGTGGTTGGGGGCGGTTGGACCCACGTCGACGGGCGTGACCCCAGCTAGTCACTTGTTGTGGTTACTTGTACGGTGTTTGCGCCTCGGGTAGGACCTACCATGTCAGGCGGTTCACCTACGGTGCGGTGTAAGACGTCAGGGGACGCTACCGGCTGTGCTTCTAGTGGGTGGTACTCCTGTCGAGTACGGAGTGTCAGACTGTCAGTCGTGTGTTTCCGACCTTCGGGTTTTGACGGTTCGACCGTTGAGTTTCGGTCTTCTCGTACCGTGGCACGTGTGTCGGTTTGCGTGCCGTTAGGGTCTAGTTCTGTAGAGTACAGGGCTTTCCTTTCCGAGGTACCTTCCTACCGCTAGGGTAGTGGTTTCTCGTTTTTCGAGGTAGGGTTCGAGTGATCCCTACTGAGTCTTGTTCCGAGACTCATTCCCTGCGTGTTTTCACCGTGTTTCAGGTGAGGCGCCACCTTCGGGGAGCGTGTCAGGAGCGCAGCGGAAGCGTGGTGCGGGTGCCCAGAGGTAGTGCCAGAGGTCAGAGCCGGGGGATGCCCCGTGTAGCTGTACTTTTCTTTCTTGTCACTGTACTAGTCGTGGACTACTGTTGCTGTTGTTGTTATTTTATTGTGGACCATGTAAAATGTTAATTCATTTCCTGCTTAATATCATAACTGTTTAATTTCTGCAATTATTTGTGATACTTGTGTAGTTTCCACACCATCCTTTTAACCCTTCCGAGTCTTCGGACTCGTGGGTGGCGGTACGAGTCTCGGGTTATCGGGCCTTCCCGGTAATCGGATTCTCGGGTCGTTACATGTGTGTAGGAGAGAGTGGACGAGCAGATCTAGGGAATGGGTGGCTGAGCAAAAAGAAAAAAAGAGAGTGTGGGAATGAGGGTGTGTAGAGAGAAAATAATGGGAGTATGTGTTGAGAGTCCGGGAGACGTGGGAAGAATGATTGAGAGATTCAGAAATGCATAAGATGAATGTTAGGTGGTGTATCCATTGTCAGTGAGAGTGATGTGGCGAGAGGAGGGGTCCTCTCCATAAGGGGATTGGTTGAAGGGAAATAATGAGACAATGAGATGACGAGAGGAATATTGCGTTAAGAGAGAAAGATATTGGGTGAGAGAGAAGGATGGGCTCTCTCTCACGTGGGTGAGAGAGATGGGTGTGTATACATGTCGGATGGTGAGAGTGTGAAAGAGATAAGAAAGGGGGGGCAAGGAGGGAGACATAACGGAGATGTATGGATCAGAGGAGAGAGTGCAGTATGAAAAGAGATTAGGGAGGTGAGATACAATAATATAAACAGATTTATAAAATTAAGATATTAGCTTATGATGAGTTTATAATAAGAACCATATATTTACAATTATATACAATTACATGTTTATTTTTGGGTTTTATGTTTATTATTATTTATTTATTTATATTTGTATTTTTATAACTTTTATCTCTTTTTTGTATTTTTTTATAAGTCTTTCTGAGTTTTTTTTAACCTTTGTTTTTGAACCTTTTCTCAATTTTTTTGTATTTATTTATTTTTTGTAACCTTTTCTGAATTTTTTATTTTTATATTTTTCTTATGTAAAATCCTAAAAAATGACTAATCACCCACATAAATCAAATATGTAAGCCACTTTGAGGCATCGTAATATAATATGAGATTTACCCGCGAAAAACGTGAAAACGGCGTGTCTACAGCTGCCCCGCCTTGGCATCTGCTTTGTAGGGGCAGGACATGTAATTGAATGGAATGAAGTGGATTAGAATGAAATGGAGTGAAGTGAAAAGCAGGTGCCAAGGTGTGATGAGACACGCTTTCATCATTTTCCTGAGGGGAATCTTTCCCAAATTTTACTGAAGTAACCTTGAAGAAGGCTCTCCGAAATCAACCATTGTTTGGATGATAAACAAACAAGGAAGACAAAGTGTGCTCTGGGGCACAAACAACTAAAAGAGGACCAACTTCGCGGTGCGGAAGTACCTGGGTCGTAGGCCTGCAGGTTTCACCATTGGAGAGCGGTTACCAGCCAGTGGACGTGCTACAGCCAAGGTGGGTCCGAGGGGAATAAAAGATGAACTGAAGACAAATACAAACAATGGTTTCTTCCAGAGAAACATCCCAAGGCGACCTCAGGAAAACTCAGTACTCGACTCAGAATGGAATATCTCATATTTCAGAGTGTTTAAACACAGTGGCTTACACAATCGACTTAAGTGAATGATTTCCACAATGAGATCAACTAGCCAAGGTTAAGCTGTGGAGACTGGGTCAGGATACCGATTCGATGAGCCGGTAATGAGCCGGAGCCCGTTTATCGACAAACCGAACAGAACCGTCGTCCCCATACTAGCACGACTTAACGACATATCCATATGGCTTGGACTAAATGCAATGCAGGACATAATGCGGAGATATACATGTGGGGCGATGATGATCCATTTTCTCTTTTTTCTTTTTTATCTTTTTTTTCCTTTCTTCCTTTTTTTCTTTAAAATTTACATAGAACAATTTCACAACGGTAACAAAATACAATCATGGAGACAGAGTTATTTAAGGCAATCATGATAGGACAGAATTATCAACACAATCATGACAAGATAGAATTATCAACACAATCATGAGAAGACATAATTATCAACACAATCATGACAAGACATAATCATAACATGACCAATCATACAGGATTAATAATCATAACACGACAAACTGTTGATTATGACCTTGATTCCTTTCTATTCTATAAGTAGCTCACATGCGAATTAGGAAGAAGCAGAAGCACGAATTCCCTACGAGAAGCAAGGGAGAGAAAGAGTGATCTTAGCCCTTTGACTTGAGATGAAAGGCGAATTCTCGCGTCCCGTGAAGAGAAGCAGGGCTAACAATGAGATCCAACGACTTAGGGACCTTGAAGGGCATCTAAGTGAAAGAATTCACTCAGGACTGGTGAGTTGACTCATTTTCTAGTTTCTGTATGACTTCTCCTTCACCTTCTCGACATTTCCTTTCCTTTTCAGCCATATCCTCTCTTCCCGGGCCCAAAGAAATTCTCAAAGCTGCCCTGGCTATCGAAGCTCACTTCGAATATAACCATTGGCATGAGAGCTGTGATTTCAAAATGGCATCTCCAAGGACTGGTGATTCACGCCAAACACTATGACAAGATTTACATGGATTGGGCAGCCATGGGCGCACTGGTAGAAATTTGGCACCCTCAAACTCACACCTTCATCTTCCCCACTTTTGAAGTAACAATTCGTCTTGAGGAGGTGGAGCTGCTGCTCGGTTTGAAGGGATTTAAGAAGGATGGCAAGATAAAGATCTCGCACATGCTGAAAAATGTGACTTCTGAGGAGGTTCTCGGAAGTTTCATGCCGTCGAAGGCTATCAAGGCGGTCCAAACTCGATAGGGAATTAACTTACAACAGCTTGCGGAATGGACCATGAGTGCCCTGGAAGAATCGACAAGTGATGATCAGCTGGAGAAACTGAAGAAGGGGTTCACAATCTGCTTAGCGGGAGCTCTCCTATTTCCTTATACAGACAACATAGTGGAGGAGGACCAATTGAGCGCTATTTGTGGGATTTGGAATGGAAAGAGAGTGGGGCCCGCCATCCTTGCCTATCTCTACAGCGGTCTCACAGCTTCCAGCATGGGTAAGTCTTCTTTCGGTTGCATACTCCTTCTAAATTGCTGGATTGACTTGCATTTCAAATTTGACCACAACGAGGGGATGACGACTACCTCAAAAATCTTCCAACAAAGTCCACTTTACCACATAGCCGATGTGTTAGGCTTTAGTGGTAATGTGGTAAATCGCGCTCCTTGGTTGAAGAAACGCGAAGACTGGAGGAATCACTACAGCACTATGATGCAGAACATGTGCACTTATGCGCCAACATGTTTACTGTCATGTAAATTCTTCACGAGGTCTTTCCCAGATGTAGAGCTGCAGCTTGTTGGCGCGACTGATTTTGTTCTGTACAATGCACATCGGTGTTATACTCAGATCGGCCTCCCTCGCCATTCATTCCCAATGTTATCTGAAATTCCTCCTCTGAGGAAGAGAGAGCTAGGCACGGAGGGAGATGCAAACGATGTGAAGGCAATTAAAGCATCATGGAAGGCAAGTGTTCCACTGAAGGTAATGGTGTTTGTAAATGAGGACATGGAACTGTGGAAAGCTTATGTAACCCAATTGGGGAATTTGAGGCCCGAAGTGCCTAAACCCCTGGTGTAGTCCTCATTTTGGAATGAAATAAGGCCTTAATGCCCTTGCACATGCTTTGAATCTCCTCCATCCCTTTTCCGTAAGCGGCTAAGATGGCAGACGCCAAGCGACAGCTGACCATCACAGAATAAGAGATGAAAGATCAGAGCAACTACAACATGAGGGATTACCCCGAGATGCCTTGACGCTAAAGGTTTCTCTCCAAGTGGCGAGGAGAGAGGTAAAGCGAGAGAAGATGAAGAGAAAGGCAAAGACAGAGTTATGCGACAGAGAGAGAGAGTTATGCGGGGCTTCCCCAAGCCGGGGATACGCGCGACGTCGACGGGTCGCGTGCCCAATTAGCCGAGGTCAGGCGACAGCTGGCCGCCACTCAACAGGAACTGTCGCTCCTGGTAAGCTAAGTGCTGCATTTTCTATTTTTAAATGTGGAGCTTAGCTGACGGCTGTTGTTTGTTCGTTCCAGCATGCCCAGCATGCAGACAACGATGGTGGGAGTGACTGGCGGCGCATCTTCCAGTTCCTCGGCCCCTTTTCTCGAGATTGTCTCCCTTCGGGAGTAACTTGCTGGTGCGGTGGCTCGGGCTGCCCGGGCGGAAGAGGAGCGTGATGCCTGGGTGGCGACTGTAGCAGAGCTGCGACATCGCGGTGAGGAGAGACCTTCTCCAGACATACTGGAGTTAAGGGTTCTTCTGCAGATGATGAGGAGATAGGCAGAGAGAGAAAAAGCCGAGAGAAGGTCCGAGCGACAGCGGGATCAGACCGAGAGGAGGGCCTTGGAGGCCCAAGTGAGGAAGCTCCAGCTGGGCCTTCAAGCCGTCGTGCAGAGGCTAGGAGGGATGGAGACGCGCTACGAGAGAGCGCGAGAGTTCGGGGAGCGACTACGCCAGTCTGGTCGCTTTGCCGCTAGTGGCTTCTTTGCCACGCCAGGGGAGGAGCAGCGAGTCATTGCTGTGGAGCCGGCGCCACGAGGCGAGGCGGGTGCTACTGCACGGGGATCGCGGAGGCTTCTGAGGGACCCTCACCTCAGGGGAGAGGAGAGGGACGCCTAGAGGGACGAGCATGAAGATAATGGCACGAGTTGGCGAGCCAGTGGACCCGCCTCATCTCCATGATTGTAGTGTTTATGACAGCTTATGTAGAATTATGAATGGAGTGATTTGATTTTTTGCTGCTTGTTTGTTTGTTCTCTTGTGTCCTTCTTCCCAACACTTCTTCTCCTTTGCAATGTTTCCATGTGATGGGTCTGTCGAGACTCCACCCCGAGCGGAGAATCGCGTCTTGTTGTGACCATTTTTCACGGGAATCTGCCGTCGAAGTCAATAATGACGGCCCTAGTCCCTTTTTCCGGATGTTGTGTCAAATTTTGCAGACGTCCTCCAAAACATGATAGGGTATCCCTAGACAACATAGGGGGCTAGTCGTCATATTCTTCGTCCAATCAATCACCATGTGCGAGCGGTGAAGTGACACACGGGACCGCATGGTAGGTGCCTCATTGCGAGGGCTATCATTAAAGGTCATGGAGGCAATCTTGGCCTGTACTCCTTCCATTTTTATAAATTCTTGTCCCTTTTATCCTCCCAGGTATATCGAGAGCTAACTCGGGGAGCACAAGTTCTCACGGGAGAGGAGGAGTTCAAAATTCCGAGAGTTGGATGGAGGGCGAATCTTCCCACTCCTCGAAGAGAAGCAGGTCCAGTGGTAGTAGTTCCAGGAGGCTTTCGGACCTCGAAGGGCACTTTAGCGAAAGGGCCCAATCATAACTCGTAAGCTGAGCTTTCCTGCCCTTTTCTCATTCTTTCTTCCTTCCTCTTGACAACACACTTCTCCATTTCTTATGCACGCACAGAGTGTGATGAAATCACATATTTCATGGGAGTTAGCAGTGTCCGCATACAGGGGTCTCCCGGATTTTCAGAAGGCCAGGCTAGACGTGATGGGATTTGGTGCCTTTCTTCAGATCGAGCCGATCCAGCTCGACCTGGTCCTGATCCAAGCCTTGTGTGAGAGATGGGACCCAGTGAGTCGGACATTCCTGATGCCCTGGGGGCACATGGTGTCCAGCTTGGAGGATGCGGTCCGGATCACAAGCCTGAAGGTGGAGGGCGAGGCAGTGACCGGGGTCACTTATGCGGATTACCGAGAAGGTGCTCGGAAGCTACTGGGTTTGGACCTAGATGGTCAGAAAAATAGGTCGGTAGCTAGGGCGTCCCTCATGGATGCATTAGGGCTCACCGACACTCGTCGGCGGGACGATGAATCCTCAGAAGAGTTCATGGAAAGGATGGAAATATGATGCCGTGCCGTGTACTGCACAGATTTCGGCAACTGGGAAAGATGCAACATAGATTTAAGGAGATTTCTCCTCTTCCTTTTGGGGAGATTGGTACTGAGCTCGAAAGGGGACGGTATCCAATGTCGCTTCCTGGAGCTGCTGTCAGACCTTGAAAGAGTAGGGTACTACGCCTGGGGAGCTGCCATGCTGGCGCACTTGTTTGCAGGCCTGTTCCAAGAAGCGGATCGTGAGATGGCTGTGAGTGGTTTTACACCATTTATCCACGTATTTTTGGTTTTGCTTGTTTTGTATTTTTTTTTGTGTTTTTGCAAGGTACTGATGACCTGCGCCGAGCAGCTGTGGAGCTATTATTACCTCCCCATGGGGAGAGCTTGGCATTGGCGACCCGCGATGGTGCCGCTAGCCAGGCGGTGGGAACCCATCATGAGTGCGGCACCCCTGACTTACCAACTGATGGTGCTAAGGCGGGAGCTACAGGAGTTCCCTGCAACGATGGTAAACTGGAGACCCTACTCAGACATGGTCGATGCCGACCAGCCGTGGGTTCTAGCAAGTCGTGCCCGGTTCGGACGGGAACTGTGGATGCATTGCCTGAATGAAATCGAGCCGCTTCGGCTACGATTGGTTATGAGGACTTTGGGACTGGCTCAAGAATGGGTGGATTCAGCTGCGCCACCTCGCGTTGGGAGAGAGACGCGAGGACCGGCGACCTGCATTGACTGGCGTGTGTGATTCCCCGAACAGTATGAAGACTGGCAACGGGGTGGCATAATCGTGGTATCGCAGGCACGGGATAGCGAGGATTACCTGCGTCTATACAAGACAAGGTACGCAGAGCGGTTCCAACCCCGGGGACTTGCGGAGGTAGGTCTCCCCTTTTTCTCTTTTCTTCTTTCTCCTTTTTTTTTTGGTTTTCTGGTGGAAATGCCGACTTGTATGGCTGCAGGATATCCGTGATACGATGATAGCAACTTTACGAACTCGGTTGACAGAGATGGAGCAACGATTGGGCGATGCCCGCGGAGCTACGAGTGCCTTGGTAGGTGTACAGTGCGTTCCTAATTAAAATTCCAGATTCCAGATGTTGGCTGCTAATTTACACGGTCGTAGCATGCCCAGATTGGCGCGGCTTCCCCAGCGATGGGAGTAGGTGGTGCCTCTTCCATCTTGTAGATTCCCACCTCAGAACTTGACTTACTTCATGAGCAACTTGCTCACGCCACGCAGCGTGCTGCGGAGGCAGAAGGGATGCGGTAACGACCCGAGAATCCGATTACCGGGAAGGCTCGATAACCCGAGACTCGCACCGCTGCCCACGAGCCGGGAGGGCTCGGAAGGGCTAAAAGGAGTGTGGAGGCACAAAGAAATAGGAAATAAAGCAGGACAATTCAACAATTAACAGAAATAAATAAACAATTACAACAGAGTCCAGTCCAACAGAAAGTACAGTCTAAAGCAGTAAAGCGTACCACGTGCCAAGTGAACACTCGGCCCGGCAAGCTGGCAACTGAGAACCTCCGCTCCGCACCCTCGAACCGCGAGGAAGAACCGCTACACCTGAAAAGCAGGGAATGAGTCTCCAGAATAGAGACTCAGCAGGGATCCCGCGGAACCCCAACCGGAAACAACGGCGGTAGCGGAAAGGAGAGCTACAACTACAGCAGGAACAGCAAACCGGTGGCCGGTCAAAAACTCGGCACTACAGCTACTCCTACTGCCAGAAGGCAGACCTCGATCACGCAGTCGAAGCTACCAAACCATGCTAGTACCACCTACCGAAGTAAGAACACACGGCAACCACGCCGTAGAGGCCTGTCCCCCGGACACAGCCAACCTGGACACGCTGTCCAAGTGCAACCCCGACCATCCGATCGCTGGTACCGCACAATGAGACCCAACCTCAGTAAAGCCGCTAGCACTAATCTCATGACGCGAAAACCAACACACGCGCCACGGCAAACCATCCGAAATTCACGGTCAACACGACCGAAACCCGAAGGTCAAAGTCACGGAAACTGACAGTCTGTCACTCCCGACTCGACAGAAGTACCTCCCACTAGAAGCACAGCCGGTAGCGTCCCCTGACGTCTTACACCGCACCGCAGGTGGACCGCCTGACGTGGTAGGTCCTACCCGAGGCGCGAACACCGTACAAGTAACCACAAACAAGTGACTAGCTGGGGTCACGCCCGTCGACGTGGGTCCAACCGCCCCCAACCACGTGTGCACACACAGACCACGCGTCCTAGGTCTGGCCCTCTGACTGGTTTTCCCCCGCAGCCGGACTCTGGCTACGACGAGGGGCCCGACGGAAACCAGTCTAACCGTCCTCAGGGTAAGCCCGTACACCACTCCCTGGTGCGACCAGCACACGTGTACTGGTAGGCTACGACTAGTGGAGGGTCACTGAAGGAGTAGACTCTCAAGTCAACGGAAAACAACGTCCGAATCCGACGACGTACGGGGACTACCCCACGTACCGGCCCCGTCGCACGGTGACCACAGTCGGAGAAGAAACGGGACTCACAGTCCACGGCCACGCACGCACCGTGCGCTAGAGTCGAGAAAACTCAAGTTGCGCTAAGCCACTGGACTCTGGATAGTCCTCTAGACACACTACACCCAACAGTCCTTGAGTCAGAAGACTCAGGGTCAAGACCGTTGTACACAACAGCAAAAGGCCGTCAATCTAGTCCAATCTCTAGGTCTAAAACTACGGTAGCAGGAGTACCGAGACAACTCACGAGTCGCCAAGACCACTCCCTCTGGAAGGGAACGCAAGGGACAAAGGCCACTCACACGGGCCACACGGAAAATACAGAAGCACGATTCCCAAGGCAGCACACAAGCCGCCACGACGATTTCCCATCTTGAAGCAAGCGGGAAACCTCCAGCCCCAGGCCGGACAACTGGACTCACAGTCCAAGGCCAAACACATGGCCCACACGGGAATCACCTTCCAAAGGAACCCACGATATGCGGGGGAGGCCCCACCGCACACACACCGACACACGGTGACTTGTTCAAGCGTAACACAAGAGCCCGAAACGCGTGGGGTCACCCGGACCCACCACACCTATGGGCACGCTAATCGAGGTAACACGGTCCCTCCTGACACCCCAAAAAAATACAGACACAGAACCCATGGGGTGTCCGGGATACTCACAAGGCCATAGGTCGACCACTGGGTCCCAACCGGGTCGACCGGAGACCAACACAATGCGAACGGAACGCTAAAGGTCACCCGGACCCTTAAGCTCACGGGCACGCAAAACGAGGTAAGCAGAACCTCCAGAAATCCCAAAACACGGTCACGGAACTCCACTGGGTGTCCAAGGCACACACGGCCCACGAGGAGCACGATCAGCCGCAGACCGCCCGCCCCGGGCAGCCCGGCTTGTAATGCCCCGGATTTCTCGGATCCTCGTTCGTGGGTCCCGGATCTGGTTTCTCGGAGTGTCCAGCTCCGTTGTGTCCGGAATTTCGTTTCGGACATCGTTCGTGTTCGGATCGGCGCGATCCGGAGTCGTTTTGGAGGCCCGGAGGAGTTCCGCGGCTTTTTCCGCGTGTGTTTTCCGATTCCCGACGTGGGTTTTGGCTTTCCCTTCGGAACCTCGTTGCGGGTGAACCGGGCCGTTCACCAGGGCGCGAGTGGTACCGTTGCGATCGGTGCGCTCCGAGGATCGCGAGGGTGTAATTTTCTATTTTTCTGGATTTTTCTGATTTTTCGGATTTTCCTATAAATAGCTTTTTCTCTCTCTCCCCCTCTCATTTCTCATTTCTCTCCCTCTCTCTTCTCACGCTCTCTCCTCTCTCCCTCTCTCTCCGGCGGCCGACGGGGTGGAGCATGGGCGAGGCGGGGACGGCGCGGGCGAGGATGGATGAGGATCGAGGCGGTGGAGACGCGTGGAAGATCGGCCGTGAGTTCGTGGAATGGCGAGGCTTCAACGGCGTTTTCTTCGTGGATCGGCGTCCACGGTGCGCGTAATCTTCGGTGGAGGTAGGGTGATGGACCCTCAGCCCGTGTACTTCCTTTCCCGCGAGTTTCGTAGGCCGTGGTGAGCCGAGCGGGCTAAACGGGGTGTTTTAGGCAAAATGCATGATTTTGGAGTGTGAGCCGGATCTCCCGTTTTATGGTGTTTTTGGGCGATCCAGGGGTTTAGATGCATGCCTAGGAGCTTGGGGGAGGTTTCCCCTTTTGTTTCCCCTTCACCTGGGGGTGAACGGGGCGTGGCATGGCTTTTTCCGCGGTTTCTACCGTTTTCGGGCGCGGACTGAGAACGCGCTATACTCCAGTAGCGCGTTCTTGATAGTCGCGCTGCACCGACCGAGCGCGTTCATCGGAGAAGATGAACAGTTTGGCGGTTCCTGTCACGCTATAGGGTTATGGCGCGTTCTGGATTGTCGCGCTAGGGGTCCCTAGCGCAACCTGCCTTGTCGCGCTGGGAGGCCCTAGCGCGATGGTCCCTGTCGCGCTAGGGGATCCTAGCGCGATCTGCCATGTTGCGCTAGGGTTCCCTAGCGCGTTCTGGCTTGTCGCGCTAGGTGATCCTAGCGCGATCTTCGTGTTGTCTCGTGCTCCCCTTGGGCCGTGGGTGTCTCGGACACCCCGTGGACTTCCGTGACCGTGTCTTTGGGTGTCCAGAGGGTTGGTTTACCTCGATTAACGTGCCCATCGGTTTAAGGGTCCGTGAGACCTTCTGGTGTTCCGATTGTGTTGTGTTGGTCCCCGGTCGACCCGGTTGTGACCCAGTGGTCGACCTTTGACCTTGTGAGTGTCCCGGGTACCCCGTGGGTTCTGTGTCTGCGTTTCTGGGGTGTCAGGAGGGACCGTGTTACCTCGATTCGCGTGCCCATCGGTGTGGTGGGTCCGGGTGACCCCACGTGTTCCGAGCTCTTGTGTTACGCTTGATCGAGTCACCGTGTGTCGGTGTGTGTGCGGTGGGGTCTCCCCCGCATATCGTGGGTTCCTTTGGAAGGCGATTCCCGTGTGGGCCATGTGTTTGGCCTTGGACTGCGAGTCCAGTTGTCCAGCCTGGGACTGGAGGTTTCCCGCTTGCTTCAAGATGGGAAATCGTCGTGGCGGCTTGTGTGCTGCCTTGGGAATCGTGCTTCTGTGTTTTTCGTGTGGCCCGTGTGAGTGGCCTTTGTCCCTTGCGTTCCCTTCCCAAGGGAATGGTCTTGGCAACTCGTGTGTTATCTCGGTATTCGTGATACCGTGGTTTTGGACCTAGAGATTGGACTAGATTGATGGCCTTGTGCTGTTGCGTGCAACGGTCTTGACCCCGAGTCTTGTGACTCAAGGACCGTTGGCTGTAGTGCGTTTAGAGGACTGTCCAGAGTCTAGTGGCTTAGTGCCACTTGAGTTTTCTCGACTCTAGCGCACGGTGCGTGCGTGGCCGTGGACTGTGAGTCCCGTTTCTTCTCCGACTGTGGTCACCGTGCGACGGGGCCGGTACGTGGGGTGGTCCCCGTACGTCGTCAGATTCGGACGTTGTTTTCCGTTGGTTTGAGAGTCTACTCCTTCAGTGACCCTCCACTAGTCATAGCCTACTAGTACGCGTGTGCTAGTCGCACCAAGGAGTGGTGTACGGGCTTACCCTTCGAGACGGTTTTGGACTGGTTTCTGTCGGGCCCCACGTCTTGCAGCCAGAGTCCGGCTGAGGGGAAAATCGGTCAGAGGGCCAGACCAGGGACGCGCGGTCTGTGTGTGCACTCGTAGTTGGGGATAGTGGACGCACGTCGACGGGCGTGACCCCAGCTAGTCACTTGTTTGTGGTTACTTGTACGGTGTTCGCGCCTCGGGTACGACCTACCACGTCAGGCGGTTCACCTGCGGTGCGGTGTAAGACGTCAGGGGACGCTACCGGCTGTGCTTCTAGTGGGTGGTACTCCTGTCGAGTACGAGTGACAGACTGTCAGTCTCTGTGTCTTTGACCTTCGGGTTTTTGGTCGTGTTGACCGGTGAGTTCGGTTGTTTCACCTTGGCGCGTGTGTCGGTTCTTGCGCCGTGAGATTAGTGCTAGTGGCTTTACCGAGGTTGGGTCTTGTTGTGCGGTACCCGCGATCGGATGGTCGGGGTTGCACCTTGGACAGCGTGTCCAGGTCGACTGTCCGGGGGACAGGCCTCTACGGCGTGGTTGCCGTGTGTTCTTACTTCGGTAGGTGGTACTAGCGTGGTTTGGTAGCTTCATCTGCGTGATCGAGGTGTACCTTCCGGTACAGTAGGAGTAGCTGTAGTGCCGAGTTTTGACCGGCCACCGGTTTGCTGTTCCTGCTGTAGTAGTAGCTCTCCTTTCCGCTACCGCCGTTGTTTCCAGTTGGGGTTCCGCGGGATCCCTGCTGAGTCTCTGTTTTGGAGACTCATTCCCTGCTTTTCAGGTGTGGCGATTCTTCCTCGAGGTTCGAGGGTGCGGAGCGGAGGTTCTCAGTTGCCAGCTTGCCGGGCCGAGTGTTCACTTGGCATGTGGTACGTTTTACTGCTTTAGACTGTACTTTCTGTTGGACTGGACTCTGTTGTAGCTGTAGTTGTTCTTTCTTTCAGCTTGTTGTTGTTGGTTGTCCTGCTTTATTTCCTATTTCTTTGTGCCTCCACACTCCTTTTAGCCCTTCCGAGCCCTCCCGGCTCGTGGGCGGCGGTGCGAGTCTCGGGTTATCGGGTCTTCCCGGTAATCGGATTCTCGGGTCGTTACAGCTGGTATCAGAGCGGTGGTTGTGGACGTACATAGGAATTCGAAATATTGCAGTGATCAGAGTCCATAAGTCCAGTACAGTCGGCAGCTGGCTTAGGGTTTTGTGCTTGTTTTCCGCCTTGTTTCTCGCTTGAGAGCTTGGGTGCGCTGTGCGGCGCTGTGAAGGTGGTTGTTGTCCGCAGCTTTCGTGCCAGCTTGGGGTCTAAGGATCGAGGTCGAGAGTCTTCTCCCTCATCGGTGGTGGCCCTGGTTGTGCTGCGTTGGGCAGAGGTTGCTGGCAGGCGTGAGTTCGCGGTGCTGCGTTTGAGGAATCTGCAGCGTGGTCAGGTGGCTGGTGCGGACTGCTCATGGTTAAGTGGCCGTGAGCGTGCTTCGAGGGAGCTGCTGTCGATTTTGGCCACTCCAGCTTGAGGTTTGTCCAGCTCTTGAGTCGTTCTGATCGAGAAGTGTGCTCGGGTGAGCGGAGGATCTTCTCGGTGGGCTGCTGTTTCGTCGAGCCTGATGTTCTTGTCGCGCTCTGTGGCGTCAGAAATGACGTGTCGGTCCTGATTGTTCTGCTGATTTCGAGGCAGGATTTGGCAGAGATGTCCCGTTAAGTCTTTGCTCCTGCGCTTATGTCAGTGGATGGGTTGTGTTCGCTCTGGAGTTGGCTTGAGATGTGAAGGCTCCATGGCGAGTTCGGGACTCGAGGATGAGCGTCGGCGGTTGTTGTTATGGCTCGTGTTGCGGCTCTTGGCATGCCGTGTTGCAATTCGAGGAATTGCAGCGGTGATGTATCGAGAGATGCTGTGATTGTGGTCCGACGTGACACTCGTCGAGTGTGTCGGAGGCGCTGACCTGATGGAAGTGATGGTTTTTCTTGGTGTTGGATGGTGCTGTTTCCAGTGTGCGCGAGGTTTGAGGTCAGGTCGAGCATGGAGTCCTTCCGTTGGTCGGAAGTGCGTTTGGTCTCCCCTTTGGTTGGAGAGATTGTGTTGGGTTAAGGTTCGTCGTCTTACATTGCGTGTTCGGATTGGTTGGCCTTGTATTCCATGAAGTCCGTGCGAGACGTGCTCCTTGTCTTGGCAGGGTGGTTGCCTGTGAGAAGTCGTGCCCATTCCCTTGTTGTGTGAGGGTGCTGGTGCTGTTCCGGAATGACGAGTGCTGGTTAGGCGGTGTTCGCTTTCTCGGCTGTGCGTGTGGATTTGAGTGCGCAGCGGAAGCGTGGTGGGCCCATAACCCACTGGTTCAGGATCGTAGCGTTGGTTGCTACGGGCGGAATCCTGAGTTTGCGTTGAGCATCGGAGGATTGGTTCCTTGGTGTGAAACGTGTTGTTGCCGTGCCGTTGCTCGAGGTTTTGTGGTTCTTGGCACTGGCATGATGGAGTGTTGGGAAAAGTGCTGGCTAGTGCGCCACATGAGTACCCTGTTCCTGTGATGGAAGCCGTGTCAGGCGTCGGTGTTGGACCTGGATGGGGTTGTTGAGAATGTCGCCTGACGGTGGGTGAGGACGTGTTGGTCGGAGTCGGTGGCTTGGTGTCCGACTTGTGTTCCCAGTCGTGCCCTCGGATGAGATCTTCTTTTGAGGAAGTGATCTCTGGCAGGATGTGGGTTCCTGTTGGTAGCTGCGAGTGACTGGTAAGGCTAGTCTCGTAGCCGACCACGGTGAGATGTTTCTTGCTTAGGGACCCGTGAGCACTGTCTAGGTGGTGTCCCGTGGCTCTGTGGTAAGGGCGGAATCGGGATTGGCAGGTGTCCACTTGGATTGATCGAAGGATTTGATGAGACCAAATGGAAGAGTGACGCTTTAGGGCGGAGGCCTCCTGTGAGGTTGGCGTCGGCTTGGTGGTCCCTGATAGGACATTGGTGTCGCAAGGTTATCCCTGGTTGGGTGACTAGCATGGGGTGGTTCCCTATAAGTCTGAGTCCCGTGAGGTGATGATTGAAGACACCAGGATCCGTCATTTGGTTTCGTCGTGCTCCCCGAGAGGGTCGAGTTGGCGAGCAGTTGGTGACCAGTGGATGGTCTTTTCAGAGACAGAACATGCTGGTTGTTGGGGCTCGAGCGTGGCGAGAGCCGTGTGCCAGCGAGACCTTTGGTGGTCGTTTCTGTGATGTGCCTTTCCGGATGGGATCTGGACTTTGTCGGAGTTTATCTTCTGACGAGAGTTGGCATAGTGTTATGTCCGGCTTTCGGCTTGCCATGTGCGGGGTGTTTCTTGGTGCTGAGCCGATGTTCTGGTTGCGGTCTGCGGAGATGACTGCTTGAGCTGGTGGAGGCTCTGTTTTGGTTGCTCCCTTGAGGAGGGTGTGCGACCTGTCAGCTGGTTGCGAAGGTGATGTGTGTTTTGTCTGCTGACCATTGGGTGGATCAGTAGCTGTTGCTCGTGTCGAGGGTTGTGTTTCCTCGGTGAGCGAGATTGTGGCTGCGGTGCCATGGTGGATTCTCACGTTGACTGAGGTGATGCCGGACTGTGTCCTTTGGTATATACCTGCTCTGTTGGCCAGTGTGCTCGGCGCGAGGAGCGAGGTGTTGTTTGCGACTGTAAGTCTGGCTGTGTCCCTCATGATCGGTTTTTTTCGTGAGAATCAAGGTTTTCTGTGCTGGGGCTCTGGCAGCGTGTCAGTTGGTTTAGTGTTCTTCCCCTGTGACTTTGTGCTAGGTCCTGAATTTCGAGGATGAAATTTCTTTAAGGGGGGAGGGCTGTAATGCCCCGGATTTTTCGGATCCTCGTTCGTGGGTCCCGGATCTGGTTTCTCGGAGTGTCCAGCTCCGTTGTGTCTGAAATCTCATTTCAGACATCCTTCGTGTTCGGATCGGCGCGATCCGGAGTTGTTTCGGAGGCCCGGAGGCGTTCCGCGGCTTTTTCCGCGTGTGTTTTCCGATTCCCGACGTGGGTTTCGGCTTTCCCTTCGGAACCTCGTTGCGGGTGAACCGGGCCGTTCACCAGGGCGCGAGTGGTACCGTTGTGATCGGTGCGCTCCGAGGATCGCGAGGGTGTAATTTTCTATTTTTTTGGATTTTTCTGATTTTCCAGATTTTCCTATAAATAGCTTTTTTTCTCTCTCCCCCTCTCATTTCTCATTTCTCTCCGTCTCTCTTCTCACGCTCTCACCTCTCTCCCTCTCTCTCCGGCGGCCGAAGGGGCGGAGCATGGGCGAGGCGGGGACGGCGCGGGTGAGGCGCGGGCGAGGATGGATGAGGATCGAGGCGGTGGAGGCGCGTGGAAGCTCGGCCGTGAGTTCGTGGAACGGCGAGGCTTCAACGGCGTTTTCTTCGTGGATCGGCGTCCACGGTGCGCGTAATCTTCGGTGGAGGTAGGGTGATGGACCCTCAGCCCGTGTACTTCCTTTTCCGCGAGTTTCGTAGGCCGTGGTGAGCCGAGCGGGCTAAACGGGGTGTTTTGGGCAAAATGCATGATTTTGGGGTGTGAGCCGGATCTCCCGTTTTATGGTATTTTTGGGCGATCCAGGGGTTTAGATGCATGCCTAGGAGCTTGGGGGAGGTTTCCCCTTTTGTTTCCCCTTCACCTAGGGGTGAACGGGGCGTGGCATGGCTTTTCCAGCGGTTTCTACCGTTTTCAGGCGCGGACTGAGAACGCGCTATACTCCAGTAGCACGTTCTTGATAGTCGCGCTGCCCCGACCGAGCGCGTTCATCGGAGAAGATGAACAGTTTGGCGGTTCCTGTCGCGCTATAGGGTTATGGCGCGTTCTGGATTGTCGCGCTAGGGGTCCCTAGCGCGACCTGCCTTGTCGCGCTGGGAGGCCCTAGCGCGATGGTCCCTGTCGCGCTAGGGGATCCTAGCGCGATCTGCCATGTTGCGCAAGGGTTCCCTAGCGCGTTCTGGCTTGTCGCGCTAGGTGATCCTAGCGCGATCTCCGTGTTGTCTCGTGCTCCCCTTGGGCCGTGTGTGTCTCGGACACCCCGTGGACTTCCGTGACCGTGTCTTTGGGTGTCCAGAGGGTTGGTTTACCTCGATTAACGTGCCCATCGGTTTAAGGGTCCGTGAGACCTTCTGGTGTTCCGATTGTGTTGTGTTGGTCCCCGGTCGACCCGGTTGTGACCCAGTGGTCAACCTTTGACCTTGTGAGTGTCCCGGGTACCCCGTGGGTTCTGTGTCCGCATTTCTGGGGTGTCAAGAGGGACCGTGTTACCTCGATTCGCGTGCCCATCGGTGTGGTGGGTCCGGGTGACCCCACGTGTTCCGAGCTCTTGTGTTACGCTTGATCGAGTCACCGTGTGTCGGTGTGTGTGCGGTGGGGTCTCCCCCGCATATCGTGGGTTCCTTTGGAAGGCGATTCCCGTGTGGGCCATGTGTTTGGCCTTGGACTGCGAGTCCAGTTGTCCGGCCTGGGGCTGGAGGTTTCCCGCTTGCTTCAAGATGGGAAATCGTCGTGGCGGCCTGTGTGCTACCTTGGGAATCGTGCTTCTGTGTTTTTCGTGTGGCCCGTGTGAGTGGCCTTTGTCCCTTGCGTTCCCTTCCCAAGGGAATGGTCTTGGCAACTCGTGTGTTGTCTCGGTATTCGTGATATCATGGTTTTGGACCTAGAGATTGGACTAGATTGATGGCCTTGTGCTATTGCGTGCAACGGACTTGACCCCGAGTCTTGTGACTCAAGGACCGTTGGCTGTAGTGCGTTTAGAGGACTGTCCAGAGTCTAGTGGCTTAGTGCCACTTGAGTTTTCTCGACTCTAGCGCACGGTGCGTGCGTGGCCGTGGACTGTGAGTCCCGTTTCTTCTCCGACTGTGGTCACCGTGCGACGGGGCCGGTACGTGGGGTGGTCCCCGTACGTCGTCAGATTCGGACGTTGTTTTCCGTTGGTTTGAGAGTCTACTCCTTCAGTGACCCTCCACTAGTCGTAGCCTACTAGTACGCGTGTGCTAGTCGCACCAGGGAGTGGTGTACGGGCTTACCCTTCGAGACAGTTTTGGACTGGTTTCCGTCGGGCCCCACGTCTTGTAGCCAGAGTCCGGCTGAGGGGAAAACCGGTCAGAGGGCCAGACCAGGGACGCGCGGTCTGTGTGTGCACACGTGGTTGGGGACAGTGGACGCACGTTGACGGGCGTGACCCCAGCTAGTCACTTGTTTGTGGTTACTTGTACGGTGTTCGCGCCTCGGGTACGACCTACCATGTCAGGCGGTTCACCTGTGGTGCGGTGTAAGACGTCAGGGGACGCTACCGGCTGTGCTTCTAGTGGGTGGTACTCCTGTCGAGTACGGAGTGACAGACTGTCAGTCTCTGTGTCTTTGACCTTCGGGTTTTTGGTCGTGTTGACCGGTGAGTTCGGTTGTTTCACCTTGGCGCGTGTGTCGGTTCTTGCGCCGTGAGATTAGTGCTAGTGGCTTTACCGAGGTTGGGTCTTGTTGTGCGGTACTCGCGATCAGATGGTCGGGGTTGCACCTTGGACAACGTGTCCAGGTCAGCTGTCTGGGGGACAGGCCTCTACGGCGTGGTTGCCGTGTGTTCTTACTTCGGTAGGTGGTACTAGCGTGGTTTGGTTGCTTCGTCTGCGTGATCGAGGTGTACCTTCCGGTACAGTAGGAGTAGCTGTAGTGCCGAGTTTTGACCGGCCACCGGTTTGTTGTTCCTGCTGTAGTAGTAGCTCTCCTTTCTGCTACCGCCGTTGTTTCCGGTTGGGGTTCCGCGGGATCCCTGCTGAGTCTCTATTTTGGAGACTCATTCCCTGCTTTTCAGGTGTGGCGATTCTTCCTCGACGTTCGAGGGTGCGGAGCGGAGGTTCTCAATTGCCAGCTTGCCGGGCCGAGTGTTCACTTGGCATGTGGCACGTTTTACTGCTTTAGACTGTACTTTCTGTTGGACTGGACTCTGTTGTAGCTGTAGTTGTTCTTTCTTTCAGCTTGTTGTTGTTGGTTGTCCTGCTTTATTTCCTATTTCTTTGTGCCTCCACACTCCTTTTAGCCCTTCCGAGCCCTCCCGGCTCGTGGGCGGCGGTGCGAGTCTCGGGTTATCGGGTCTTCCCGGTAATCGGATTCTCGGGTCGTTACATGGCTGGTCCCTCCAAGAATGCGCTACACGTGCATAGCGCGTTCAGCCAGAACGCGCTATACGTGCCTAGCGCGTTCAACACGAACGCACTACATGACCATAGCGCGACCAGACCAGGTCGCGCTATGATCCTATAGCGCGACAACCAGAATGCGCTGGGGCCATAAGGCGCGACCCGAACCGCCTTACTGTTCATCTTCTCCGATGAACGCGCCCTATCGGGACAGCGCGACATTCAAGAACGCGCTACTGGAGTATAGCGCGTTCTCAGTCCGCGCCCGAAAACGGTAGAAACCACGGGAAAAGCCATGCCACTCCCCGCTCACCCCCAGGTGAAGGGGAAACAAAAGGGGAAACCTTCCCCAAGCCCCTAGGCATGCATCTAAACCCCTGGATCGCCCAAAAACACCATAGAACGGGAGATCCGGCTCACACCCCAAAACATGCATTTTCCCCAAAACGCCCCGTTTGGCCCGCTCGGCTCACCACGGCCTACGAAACTCACGGGAAAGGAAGTACACGGGCTGAGGGTCCATCACCCTACCTCCACCGAAGATTTTGCGCACCGTGGACGCCGATCCACGAAGAAAACGCCGTTGAAGCCTCGCCGTTCCACGAACTCACGACCGAGCTTCCACGCGCCTCCACCGCCTCGATCCTCATCCATCCTCGCCCGTGCCTCGCCCGCGCCGTCCCCGCCTCGCCCATGCTCCACCCCGTCGGCCACCGGAGAGAGAGGGAGAGAGGAGAGAGCGTGAGAAGAGAGAGGGAGAGAAATGAGAAATGAGAGGGGGAGAGAGAGAAAAAGCTATTTATAGGAAAATCCGAAAAATCGAAAAAATCCAAAAAAATAGAAAATTACACCCTCGCGATCCTCGGAGCGAACCGATCGCAACGGTACCACTCGCGTCTAGGTGAACGGCCCGGTTCACCCGCAACGAGGTTCCGAAGGGAAAGCCGAAACCCACGCCGGGAATCGGAAAACACACGAGGAAAAAGCCACGGAACGCCTCCGGGCCTCCGAAACGACTCCGGATCGCGCCGATCCAAACACGAAAGATGTTCGAAACGAAATTTCGGACACAACAGAGTCAGACACTCCGAGAAACCAGATCCGGGACCCACGAACGAGGATCTGAAAAACCTGGGGCATTACAGCCCTCCCCCCTTAAAGGAATTTCGTCCTCAAAATTCAGGGCCTAGCGCAAAGTCTCAGGGGAAGAACACTGAACCAACTGACAACGCTGTCAGAGCCCCAACACAGAAAACCTCGATTCTCACAAAAAACCGATCCTGAGGGACACAGCCAGACTCACAATCACACACAACACCTCGCTCCTCGCGCCGAGCACACCGGCCACAGTGCAGGCATATACCAAAGGACACAGTCTGGCATCACCTCAGACAACGCGAGAATTCACCATGGCGCCGTAGCCATGATCTCGCTCACCGAGGAATCACAACCCTCGACACGAGCAACAGCTACCAATCCTACCTATGGTCGGCAGACAAATTGCACAACAGCTTCACAGCCAGCTGACAGATCGTACACCCTCCTCAAGGGAGCAACCAAAACAGAGCCTCCACTAGCTCAAGCAGCCATCTCAACAGACCGCAACTAGCACATCGGCTCAACACCAAGAAACACCCCACACTTGGCAAGCCGAAAGCCGGACACAACACTGTGCCAACTCTTGTCAGAAGACAAACTTTGACAAAGTCCAGATCCCGTCCGGGAAGGCACATCACAGAAACGACCACCAAAGGTCTCGCTGGCACACAGCTCTCGCCACGCTCAAGCCCCAACAACCAGCATCTTCTGTCTCTGAAAAGACCATCCACTGGTCACCAACTGCTCGTCAACGGAAAACCTCCGCTTGCTCAGCTTCTTCCTTCTTTCCTGGTCCTTGACCGGGTCCGAAGAAAACATTCCAAACCTCGGCAAGCCATCCGTCGACTCACACACAGACTGATGCCAACCTCTCCGAAGGCCTCCGCCCTAAGACGTCACCCTTCCACCTGGTCTCATCAAATCCTTCGATCAATCCAAGTGGACACCCGCCAATCCCGATTCCGCCCTTACCACAGAGCCACGGGACACTTCCTGAACAGTGCTCACGGCGACCTAAGCAATAAACATCTCACCGTCACAATCCGACAAGACCGTAGAACCAACGGGAACCCACAGCCTGTCGGAGATCACTTCTCCAAAAATGATCTCATCCGAGGACACGATTGAGAACACAAGTCGGCCACCAAGCCACCGACTCTGACCATCACGTCCTCGACCACCGTCAGGCGACATCCTCAACAACCTCATCCAGGTCCAACACCTGATGTCGAACACGGCTTCCAACACAGGAACAGGGTACTCATGCGGCACACTAGCCAGCACATTCCCCAACACTCCATCCTGCTAGTACCAACTACTATGACTTCTCGGGCAACGGC
Source organism: Amorphophallus konjac (assembly GCA_022559845.1). Taxonomy (NCBI): domain Eukaryota; kingdom Viridiplantae; phylum Streptophyta; class Magnoliopsida; order Alismatales; family Araceae; genus Amorphophallus; species Amorphophallus konjac. Next base: position 25,099 of record JAHNEJ010001962.1, on the reverse strand, counting down.
ACGACAACAACACGTTTCACACCGAGGAACCAATCCTCCGATGCTCAATGCAAACTCAGGAATCCGCCCGTAGCAACCAACGCTATGATCCTGAACCAGTGGGTTACAAGCCCACCACGCTCCCGCTGCGCACTCAGATTCGCGCGCACAGCCGAGAAAGCAAACACCGCCCAACTAGCACTCATCCTTCCGGAACAGCGCCAGTACCCGCACACGACAAGGGAATGGGCACGACTTCTCACAGGCAACCACCCTGCCAAGACAAGGAGCACGTCTCGCAAAGACTTCATGGCATACAAGGCCAACCAATCCGAACACACAACGCAAGACGACGAACCTTAGCCCAACACAATCTCTCCAACCAAAGGAGAAACCAGCACACTTCCGACCAACGGAAGAACTCCATGCTCGACCTGACCTCGAACCTCGCGCACGCGGGAAACAGCACCATCCAACACAAAGGAAAACCATCGCTTCCATCAGGTCAGCGCCTCCGACACACTCGATGAGTGTCACGTCGGACCACAATCACAGCATCTCTCGATGCACCACCGCTGCAATTTCTCGAACTGCAACACGGCATGCCAAGAGCCGCAACACGAGCTGTAACAACAACCGTCGACGCTCATCCTCGAGTCCCGAAACTCACCGCGGAACCTTCACACCTCAGACCAAATTCAAGGCGAACACACCCCTTCGCACACAAGAGCGCAGGAGCAAGACTTACTGGGACACCACAGCCCAATCCTGCCTCGAAATCCACAAAATAATCGGGACCGACACGTCACTTCTGACACCACAGAGCACGACAAGGACATCAGGCTCGACAAATCAGCAGCTCACCGAGAAGACATTCCGCTCACCGGAGCACACTTCTCGATCAGAACACCCGCTCTGCCACCTTAAACCACGACCTGAACACCTCAGGGGTTGGACAAACCTCAAGCTGGAGTGGCCAAAACCGACAGCAGCTCCCTCAGAGCACGCTCACGGCCACTTAACCACGAAAAAAAATCCTCTCCAGCCACCTGACCACGCCGCAGGTTCCTCGAACGCAGCACCGCGAACTCACGCCTGCCAGCAACCTCTGCCCAATGCAGCACAACCAGGGCCACCACCGATGAGGGAGAAGGCTCTCGACCTCAATCCTTAGACCCCATGCTGGCATGAAAGCCGCGGACAGCAACCACCTTCTCAGCGCCGCACAGCGCACTCAAGCTCTCAAGCGAGAAACTAGGCGGAAAGCGAACACAAAACCCTAAGCCAGCTGCCGACTGTACTGGACCTTATGGACTCTGATCACTGCAATATCTCGAATTCCTATGTACGTCCACAACCACCGCTCTGATACCAGCTGTAACGACCCGAGAATCCGATTACCGGGAAGGCCCGATAACCCGAGACTCGCACCGCCGCCCACGAGCCGGGAGGGCTCGGAAGGGCTAAAAGGAGTGTGGAGGCACAAAGAAATAGGAAATAAAGCAGAACAATTCAAAAATTAACAGAAATAAATAAACAATTACAACATAGTCCAGTCCAACAGAAAGTACAGTCTAAAGCAGTAAAGCGTACCACGTGCCAAGTGAACACTCGGCCCGGCAAGCTGGCAACTGAGAACCTCCGCTCCGCACCCTCGAACCGCGAGGAAGAACCGCTACACCTGAAAAGTAGGGAATGAGTCTCCAGAACAGAGACTCAGCAGGGATCCCGCGGAACCCCAACCGGAAACAACGGCGGTAGCGGAAAGGAGAGCTACAACTACAGCAGGAACAGCAAACCGGTGGCCGGTCAAAAACTCGGCACTACAGCTACTCCTACTGCCAGAAGGTAGACCTCGATCACGCAGTTGAAGCTACCAAACCACGCTAGTACCACCTACCGAAGTAAGAACACACGGCAACCATGCCGTAAAGGCCTGTCCCCCGGACACAGCCAACCTGGACACGCTGTCCAAGTGCAACCCCGACCATCCGATCGCGGGTACCGCACAATGAGACCCAACCTCGGTAAAGCCACTAGCACTAATCTCATGACGCGAAAACCAACACACGCGCCACGGCGAACCATCCAAAATTCACGGTCAACACGACCGAAACCCGAAGGTCAAAGTCACGGAAATTGACAGTCTGTCACTCCCGACTCGACAGGAGTACCTCCCACTAGAAGCACAGCCGGTAGCGTCCCCTGACGTCTTACACCGCACCGCAGGTGGACCGCCTGACGTGGTAGGTCCTACCCGAGGCGCGAACACCGTACAAGTAACCACAAACAAGTGACTAGCTGGGGTCACGCCCGTCGACATGGGTCCAACCGCCCCCAACCACGTGTGCACACACAGACCACGCGTCCTAGGTCTGGCCCTCTGACTGGTTTTCCCCCGCAGCCGGACTCTTGCTATGACGAGGGACCCGACGGAAACCAGTCTAACCGTCCTCAGGGTAAGCCCGTACACCACTCCCTGGTGCGACCAGCACACGCGTACTGGTAGGCTACGACTAGTGGAGGGTCACTGAAGGAGTAGACTCTCAAGTCAACGGAAAACAACGTCCGAATCCGATGACGTACGGGGACCACCCCACGTACCGGCCCCGTCGCACGGTGACCACAGTCGAAGAAGAAACGGGACTCACAGTCCACGGCCACGCACGCACCGTGCGCTAGAGTCGAGAAAACTCAAGTGGCGCTAAGCCACTGGACTCTGGATAGTCCTCTAGACACACTACACCCAACGGTCCTTGAGTCAGAAGACTCAGGGTCAAGACCGTTGTACACAACAGCACAAGGCCGTCAATCTAGTCCAATCTCTAGGTCTAAAACTACGGTAGCACGAGTACCGAGATAACTCACGAGTCGTCAAGACCACTCCCTCTGGAATGGAACGCAAGGGACAAAGGCCACTCACACGGGCCACACGGAAAACACAGAAGCACGATTCCCAAGTTAGCACACAAGCCGCCACGATGATTTCCCATCTTGAAGCAAGCGGGAAACCTCCAGCCCCAGGCCGGACAACTGGACTCATAGTCCAAGGCCAAACACATGGCCCACACGAGAATCGCCTTCCAAAGGAACCCACGATATGCGGGGGAGACCCCACCGCACACACACCGACACACGGTGACTTGTTCAAGCGTAACACCAGAGCCCGGAACACGTGGGGTCACCCGGACCCGCCACACCTACGGGCACGCTAATCGAGGTAACACGGTCCCTCCTGACACCCCAAAAAAATACAGACACAGAACCCATGGGGTGTTCGGGATACTCACAAGGCCGTAGGTCAACCACTGGGTCCCAACCGGGTCGACCGGAGACCAACACAATGCGAACGGAACGCTAAAGGTCACCCGGACCCTTAAGCTCACGGGCACGCAAAACGAGGTAAGCAGAACCTCCAGACACCCCAAAACACGGTCACGGAACTCCACTGGGTGTCCAAGGCACACACGGCCTACGAGGAGCACGATCAGCCGCGGACCGCCCGCCCCGGGCAGCCCGGCTGGTCCCTCCAAGAACGTGCTACATGTGCATAGCGCGTTCAGCCAGAACGCGCTATACGTGCCTAGCGCGTTCAACACGAACGCGCTACATGACCATAGCGCGACCAGGTCAGGTCGCGCTATGATCCTATAGCGCGACAACCAGAACGCGCTGGGGCCGTAAGGCGCGACCCGAACCGCCTTACTGTTCATCTTCTCCGATGAACGCGCCCTATCGGGACCGCGCGACATTCAAGAACGCGCTACTGGAGTATAGCACGTTCTCAGTCCGCGCCCGAAAATGGTAGAAACCGCGAGAAAAGCCATGCCACTCCCCCCTCACCCCCAGGTGAAGGGGAAACATAAGGGGAAACCTTCCCCAAGCCCCTAGGCATGCATCTAAACCCCTGGATCGCCCAAAAACACCATAGAACGGGAGATCCGGCTCACACCCCAAAAACATGCATTTTCCCCAAAACGCCCCGTTTGGCCCGCTCGGCTCACCACGGCCTACGAAACTCACGGGAAAGGAAGTACAAGGGCTGAGAGTCCATCACCCTACCTCCACCGAAGATTTCGCGCACCGTGGACGCCGATCCACGAAGAAAACGCCGTTGAAGCCTCGCCGTTCCACGAACTCACGGCCGAGCTTCCACGCGCCTCCACCGCCTCGATCCTCATCCATCCTCGCCCGTGCCTCGCCCACGCCGTCCCCGCCTCGCCCATGCTCCGCCCCGTCGGCCGCCGGAGGGAGAGGGAGAGAGGAGAGAGCGTGAGAAGAGAGAGGGAGAGAAATGAGAAATGAGAGGGGGAGAGAGAGAAAAAGCTATTTATAGGAAAATCCGGAAAATCGGAAAAATCCAAAAAAATAGAAAATTACACCCTCGCGATCCTCGGAGCGCACCGATCGTAACGGTACCACTCGCGCCCAGGTGAACGGCCCGGTTCACCCGCAACGAGGTTCCGAAGGGAAAGTCGAAACCCACGCCGGGAATCGGAAAACACACGAGGAAAAAGCCGCGGAACGCCTCCGGGCCTCCGAAACGACTCCGGATCGCGCCGATCCGAACACGAAAGATGTCCGAAATGAAATTTCAGACACAACGGAGTGAGACACTCCGAGAAACCAGATCCGGGACCCACGAACGAGGATCCGAAAAACCCGGGGCATTACAGATGCTCTGTATACAGGTAAAAGTTTCAGTGTTGAGTTCTCTTTGTTTACGCCTTATCACGTATCTGAGATGGTACACTCGGTAGGAAAAGGATACGGAAGAAGCGTTTGCCCAAGCTGCGCAGAGGGAGGCTAGGATAGTAGAACTGGAGAGGGAACTGTAGCGTCATCCTGATGATGACTCCTCTAGGGATGCAGTGGAACTGAGGATCACTCTCCAGTTGGAGAGGGAAGACCGTGAGAGAGAACGGGCAGAGAGAGAAAGAGACGCAGAGAGAGAAAGAGCCAACAGATTGACTGAAAGGGAGGAACGATGGGCCATGGAGGCCCAATTGTTCGAACTCTGAACCAGCCTTGGTCTTGCTAAACAGTGGCTGAGAGATGGTGAGGAGCGCTACCGAAGAGCACGAGAGCGTGGCTTTCGTGTTGGTAGCTTCTCTGCTGCTTCCGTGGATCAACGCCGGGGTGTGGGAATAGGAAAGGGAGTACAGAGCGGTAGGAGTACCGCTTTTCGTAGTTGTGTAGCACCTTTGAGAGCATTTTACCCGGAGAGTAGTGGGACGAGTAATGCAGAGAGAGAGGGCGGAACTTGATGTAATTTTTTTTTGTTTTTGGAATTTTACCCTAGGTAGTTTTCACCCTTCAGAAACTCCATCGAACCTTCATCTTTAGAGGGAGAAGGAAGAGTGTAGGGGATAAACCTCCTGAGAGGACCGGCAAAACCGTTAACCCGGCGAGCGAATAAGGGCCCATTAACTCTTTCCTTTCGGACAACTTCGGACCAAATCTCGAGCATTTACATTCCATAGCCCCCCCCCCCTTTTTGTGGATTCAAACTTTTGCTTTGAGGGGTTCCATTTATCGCATCAGGCACGGTCACGACCAGGCTCTTGATTTTGATTTTGTATTTCTTTTTGTGAGGGAGATACAGTCGTTTGACGTTTGTGGGCTCCCTTTCGTATGCCTGCGGGGACACTGCCCTCTTCTTGTGCTCTGATCGATGCTCGAGGAAATGGATCCTACTTTTGCCTTTGGGGTTTGAGTTTCGGTTTCTCATGCTCAGCGTTTTAAGGGCGCCGACTGTCTCATTTGGTCGAAGAGAAAAGAATAAAGATTACAGCTTCCGGAGATCTTCTGGGTGGGGCCCCACCGTAGGTGATGCTACCGACTTTTTTTGAATAAAATACATAAGTGAGCCCATGTTAGCTTCCTTCGAGCGAGCATAGGCCGACGTGGCCGGACAGGGATCTCCACGGTTCTGGCAAACCAAGACCCGGTGTCTACCAAGCCTTAAAGGGCCCTATCCTAACATGAAGGTTAGATGTAGGGACTTAACTACATGGTGACTGCCAGGCATCGACATTTTGAATTTTCCATATTTTAGTGGTTTTCAGTATTTCTTTGTTTTTGATTATTTTTTATCTTTTCATCATTTTTTTTTGTTTTGTGCTAAGGGTAGTATTTCTTAAGATAAAGCCCATTCCAAGGGTGGGATAACTCGGTCCCTTCGGCGTTGACTAGCTTGTAGGCATTGCCAGGGTACACGGCTTGAATTACAAATGGTCCTTCTCAATTGGGTTGGAGCTTAGAACGCGGCCCTCCAGGTTTGACAAAAATTCTTTTTACGACCATCTCACCGACTTTGAATTTTCTCTCAATGACTTTCTTTTGGTAAAAGCGAGCGAGTCTATTTTGATACACACGCGCGTGTTCGACAGCGGCCAGCCGCTTCTCATCCAAGAGTTCCAACTGGGCGAGGAGTGAATTACGACGATCATCGAGGGGAAGTTCCTCGTCCAATTGTACCCTGAGAGAAGGGATCAGAGTCTCGTACGGGACTACCGCTTCCATACCATAAGTAAGGGCAAATGGAGTCTGCCCAGTGGGGGTACGGATTGAAGTGCGATAGGCCCATAGGGCTTCGATAAGTTTTTCTGGCCAGTCTGAAAACTTACTAGACTCGCAGGTTTTTTTGATGATTTTGAGCAATGTTTTGTTGGTGGCCTCCGCTTGGCCGTTACCTTGTGGGTAATAAGGCGATGAATGATGCAATGCAATTGCGTACCTTTTGCAGAGGTCCTGTAGGTCCTGAGAAATGAACTGTGGCCCATTGTCGATGACGATTGTGCTTGGGACGCCGAATCTGGCGAGGATGTTCTTCATGATGAACTTGCAGACTGTTAACGCCTTGATTTTCGCGTAAGCTTCAGCTTCGGCCCATTTGGTGAAGTATTCCGTCGCAGTAAGGATGAAAGATTTCTGCTTGGTGAGGGAATTGGGATCACCTAGGGGACCAATGATGTCGAATGCCCACATGGAGAAAGGCCACGGGGAGGATATTGGATGAAGTGAGGAAGATGGTGAATGGATTTTATCGGCGTGAAGTTGACACTTGACACACCTACGAACATAGATAGCGCAATCCTCTTTCATAGTGGGCCAGTAAAAGCCTTGCCGAATGATCTTTTTGGCGAGCATCTGACTATTCACGTGGCCACCGCACACACCCGAGTGCGTCTCCTCTACACATTTTTAAACCTCATCGTCACCAAGACATCTTAACAGAATACCAGTAAGGCTCCTCCTATAGAGTAGACCTCCAACCAATGTATATTTCTGAGCCACCCTTCTTATGGCTTTCTTGTCCTCTGTGGTGGCCCCTTCAGGATAAGACTGATCTTGGCAGTATTTGACGATTTCATAGAACCATGGTTTCTCTTCATCAGCCAGTTCTTCTTCAGCCTCTGCCAACATGATTTCCCTCTTCTCAATGATATCTTCCTGCAGGATCTTCCTTGCTATCCTGTCTTTGATATTTACGTAGGAAGCATCATCGATTGCAGGGGCGTGAAGTTTGTAGATGGAAATGGACTCAAACCATCTTCCTAGAGGGAACCTTATGGATGATGCCAACGAGGCGAGGGCATCGGCGAGAATATTCTGATGACGAGGGACATGAACAAAGATCAGTTTGGTGAACAGTTTGGCAAAGGCAGTAGTGAGTTCTTGGTATGGCTTGAGTTTGGGATCGCGAGTGTGATATTTAGTGAGCACCTGGCGAAGGATGAGTTGACTATCACCTATGACTCGCAACTCAGTGATACGAAAAGAATGAGCGAGTTCTAGGCCAGCTAGAAGAGCTTCATATTTGGCTATATTGTTGGTAACTGGAAATTTGAGCTGGTATGCCAATGGGAATGTGAGGCCTTCAGGCGACAGGAGGGCGACGCCGATTCCTCTCCCTTGAGAATTCAGAGCTCCATCAAAATATAGCGTCCATATTGGCTCATCTAATTGGTTGACGGACATTAGTTCTTCATCTGGAAACTCTGATTGGACGGGATCGAACTTGGGAAGAGGATGGTGAGCGAGATGCTCGGCTATGACATAGCCTTTAATCGCCTTTTGCTGGATGTAGGTGATGTCGAACTGAGAGAGAAAACTTTGCCAGCGTGCTAGCCTATCCGTAAGGACGGATTTCTCCAGAAGGAATTTGATAGGATTCATTCGAGCAATCAAGTGGACCTCATGAGCCAAGAAGTAGTGCTTCAATTTCTGCACTACCCATACGAGGGCATCACAGGTTTTCTCCATGACGGTGTACTTCTGCTCACAGGGATTGAGAAGTTTGGACAAGTAATAGGTTGCCCGTTCCTTGCCTTCTTCATCAGCTTATGCGAGGACGGCTCCAACGGAGTCATCCAAGACTGAGACGTAAAGGATCAGAGGTTTTTCTGGTGTGGGTGGAATGAGAACGGGTGGACTAGCCAGATATTCTTTCAACCCTTCAAAAGCTTTCTGACATTTAGAATTCCAGTGGAATTCTACTCCTTGGTCAACTCGTAGAGAGGTCTACACCTTTGTGAATGTTGGGACACGAATCGACGAATAAACTGCAACCTCCCGATTAAACCTCGGACTTCCCTCAAATTCTTGGGAGGCGGCATATCCCTGATGGCCTTAGCTTTGTCAGGATCTATCTCGATCCCTCTTTTACTCACAATGAACCCCAGCAATTTATCCGATGACACACCAAACTCACACTTTTTCGGGTTCATTTTCAATTGGAACTCCCTTGACCTTTGCAAGACCTTAGCCAAAACTTCTGGATGTTCCATCCTGGTCCTTGATTTCACCAATAAGTCATCCACATACACTTCCAGATATATGTGCATCATGTCATGAAATATGGCCATCATCGCTCTTTGGTAAGTAGCTCCAGCATTCTTTAATCCGAATGGCATGACCACGTAACAATATGTTCCCCAAGGGGTAGTGAATGACGTCTTTTCTTGATCCTCTTCTGTCAAACGAATTTGATTGTATCCTGAAAATCCATCCATGAATGAGAGGGTCTCATATCCTGCTGTGTTATCGATCAACACATCAATGTGAGGCAAGGGAAAATCATCCTTCGGACACGCGCGGTTAAGGTCCCGGAAGTCGATGCAAATCCTAACTTTCCCATCTTTTTTCATGACCGGGACAATGTTCGCCACCCATTGAGGATAAAGAACGACTCTAATGAACCTGGCTTTGTGGAGCTTATCGACATCTTCTTTCATTTTCAAAGCCATCTGAGGGTGGAAACGCTTTAACCTTTGTTTTACTGAGACGGACCCTGATTTTAGGGTTAAACGGTGTTCGACCAAGGTTGAATCTAGACCCGGCATATCCTCGTAGCTCCATGCAAACATGTCCTTATATTCCTTGATAACCTCAATTAATGATTCTTCTTCAGAGGGTGGTAAGTTGTCACTTATGAGGATGATCCTAGGGTCTTCCTCAGTTCTCAAGTTGACTTCTTTGGTGGATTCTTCTACGGCGGTTGACGGCTCGTCGAATCTCCTCATTCCACTAGCGTATGCGCCCGCCGCATCCTCATATTCTTCACCCTCATCTTCAGTGGGACATTCTTCATCCATGATCTCGTAGACTCCATACCCTTCATCCAATGCACAGTCGCCCTCACATTCTATTTCCGGTAGCTGGATGGGATTTTCTAACAACTGGGGGATGGCAAGAAGGGCCTGACACCTGGCGGCTAAATCCAGAAGGAATCGACGAGGGATCTGCCTACCCTTGGATTTCTTCCTAGGTACTACCCTTGGCCTATCATTCCTAGATTGACTGACAATATTTACAGAAGAAGAGGAAGACGAAGAGGATGGTGTAGAATGTACAGGAGAAGACCCCACAGAGGAGGGGTAGAAAAGGTCGCTCATCGGACCTTGGACGGGTGGTCCGCAGGGCGGTACGCACCCGTGGGAGATGTAGGAGGTTTCCTCAACGAAGATGTGTTGTTGGGGAGTTTGAAATTTGACGTTTTTTTTTCGTTTTAATTTTTAATGACAAAGCAGTGAAAAGAGATTGGAGGAGAGAGAAAAGTGGTTATGGCTGGAGAATTATGAGGCTCATAGAGCAGATCATGGTTGAAGACCTGGCGTGGGTTGAGAAGCCCGCGTAGGTATGTAAGCAGAGAAGGGGATCTGGGAAGATCATCAGACAATTGTCTGGCCCAGGAAGAAGATATCAACAAAGGCTGAGACGAGTGGATGGAGAAGATGGCGGCTAATGAGCCGTCGACGGCAATGTTGAGGACGGATGAAGATCCGTCGATGACAGGGTCCTTCTGGCGAGGACGAGGATAGTTTGGAACCTTGGCAAGAGTGGTAATATTCTCTGGTATTCCGGAGATCAATGGTGGTCCTTCAAGCTGCGAAGACGAGAACATCCTTTCCAGTGCAACGGAAATGTCCCGTATGTCGAACCATTTGTTCCACTCGCATTCCGGATCTTTGATCTTACCTCTTTTGGTGATCCTCGGACATTTTTCAGCCAAATATACAGCATGTGATCTCCCATATGCTTCTCGCGGGTAATCTCCCATCTGAACAACGGGCCCTCTGTTGAAGTGGTTTGATAGAGTCCATGTGAGGGGCTTCCAATCCGCCTTGAACGGTCCTTTGAAGCCTAGGCCAAACCTGCGGTTCGGCCTAATTTCCTTTGGCGGTTTGAGCCTACCATGTAACTGTGCGCCCAAACCTTTACCCTGTTGGTAGCCGATGTTCCTCATAATCTCCCACCCTTTGGAGTGAAAAGGGAGATATGATGTTGCGGTTGTCCTGATCGGCTCCTTTGGTGCTAGTAGAACGTGAGATGAATCACGTACGTCCAGTAGTGACAATATGTGCCGATGAGACGGCCAAATAGAGGGCAGAGAGGTGTTGATAGCATCCACTGTGTGAAGGACAGGTGTACTGACCACTTTAATAATCCTCCCATTGTAAGGAAACTTCAGGCACTAATGGTTGGTGGAAGGCACAGCGTCCATGGTTTCGATGTAAGGGCGACCCAGTATAGCCTTGAATGTGGGGTCCATGTCGAGGACATGGAATTCCGTGAGAATTGACATGGGGCCTAGTTCTGTCTTCAGAATAATCATCCCCTGCGGTGGCCTTTTGCTATTGTCATAAGCCGTGACCGTGATCGAGGAAGGTCTTATTTGTTCCTCGTTGACCCCACACAACTGAAGGGTGTCCATGGAGATCACATTTATGGACGCACCCATGTTCACAAGACACGGATTTATGGATACCCCATTAATTTTTATTGAAATGCACAATGCATATTTTCGAGCTTCCTTGGGAGCGAGCTCGTAGTTGTGGAACATGATGGCCGGTTGTGTGTCTGTTGGGGTCAGGACGGTAGAGATCTTTTCTACAGGGAGGTCCTCATTCACCATGACCCTTTGAAGGTACTCCATTAAGGCTGCCTGGTGGGATGTGGATCTTTGAAGTAGCTCCAGGGTGGAGATCCGAGCAGGCGTCTTGTCCAAGTGTTTCAATAGATCATACTGTGTTCCAAGGATAGCTCTTTCTGGTTGTTCTCCATCATCCTTCTCTGGCTGAGATTGCTCAGGATTCTGACTGTTGTAGGGGAAAACCCTGTGGAAAATCCTTCCACTCCGGAGCACCATTTCCTGCGGCTTTTGTACCTCTGTGGGGGTAGCAGTGGGTTTTAACAGGGATTTGAGGGGTAGTGGTGGAGGAATGGTTGATGAAGCAGGGGTGATGACGGGAGCAGGGATTCTGATGAGGGGTTTGTTAGGTGGAGGCATGGTGGAGGTAGAGGGGATATCGCGCGGATTATGAAGGATAAGGGGTCTGGAAGGTGGAGGTGGAGACGAAGTAGAAGTGGGTAGAGCTTGAAGCGGGCAATGATTTTGAGGTGGGTGATGGGTAATGAGTGGTTTTGAAGGCATTAGTGGTGATTTGGTGGAGAAAGACGGGGTTATGTATGGTTGACGGATGATAAGGGGTTTAGAAGGCGTAGGGGTAAATGTGGTAGAGGTGGATGGTAAAGTGGGGGAGTGGGAGAAGATGAGATGGTGTGAAGGCGTAGTGGAGAGTGTCGGTTGATAGGGGATCGGGGTACGGATGAGAGGGGGTAATGGTAGAGGAAATGGTGAAGGCGATACTGACGCGGGTTGATGAGAGAGAGGTGCTACCCGGGCAAGGTAAGGGTGTTGCGTGATGATAGGATTGGCTGTAGAAAGAATGGAGGTACTTTCCTGGTGCCACACCTGCTCTCTCCCGACTTCCGGGAAGGAGGAGATGGGGTTAACCTGATGATTGGGCTGTTGGTGCTCCGGTAATAGATTCTGGATTATGCCCATGTTGGGCTGTTGTTGTGGGGCCTGCTGAGGCTGTTGTTGTTGTTGTGGTTGCTGCTGCTGCTGCTGCTGTTGTAACTGCTGCTGTGGCCTATGAGGAGGTCTCCTAGCCTTGAGAGTGGCGACGTATCGTCTCATTTCATCCCAATCTATTTGATGTTCATCATTCATATCGTGGATGTAATCTTTGAAATGGAAGCAGTAATCTACTGTGTGTTCTGGCTGCCTGTGGTAGACGCAGTATTTGGAGGTATCAACATTCGGGGGCCACACGGGCCTTTCTTTGGGTAGGGCGAGTTGGTTTGATGCCATGAGGGCATTAAAAATATCTGCTAAGGTTTATGGCAATGGTGGATAGTAGGCTATCTTGGGACCGACCGGCCTCCTTTGTTGCTGTTGGGGACCATAGTTCCCCGGGGGTGGAACTTGGTTGTACTGAAGCGGTGGTTGTTGTTGCTGAGGTTGTGGTCGTTGTTGCTGGGGTTGACGTAATGGAGGCATATTATCCTAGGGTGGATTATTTTGGGGTGGAGGACGAAGAGGGAAAGGACCTGGTTGGAGGGGAAGTCGGGGCATTTGTGGAGGCCTTGGGTTGACTGCATAGTTGGCATTGTTGACTGCACCCACTTGCTCATTTGTCACGACCCCTTCTGTGGCTCCGCCCGGGACACCAGCTCCTGTCTTTCTGACCACTTTGGGCTTCGGTGACTCAAACATGTTCATATTGGGGGAGTCTTTTAACTGGGTTTAGATGTACCGGGCCCTTTCATAGAGTTCCTCCATTGTAGTAAGTTTATTCATGGCCAGGACGTGTCTGAACTGTGGGATTGCATTAGACACGATCATCTTCACTTGTTCGGGCTCGGAGAGGGTATCCCTTATTCTTTCCGCCAGAGACCTCCATCTATCAGCATAGCGGACAAAATCTTCGTCGGGCTTCATCTTTTCGGCCACTAGGTCGGTAATGGAGAGTGAGGGACCGACCCTATCCCTATATTTCTGCAAGAACCTTCTCTCGACTATTTCAAAATTCTCGGCCTCCGGGGCTCCAAGGAATAGAACCACTCAAGCGCGGGACCATCCAATGATCTCCGAAAGAGGTATGCCAGGGACCTCTGATCGTTTTGCCAATAGGAAGACTCATACATGAAATCCTTGAGGTGAATGAAGGGGTTGCCGATACCATTGTATCTGCGGTACGTGGGCATTTCGGAGGGAGGAAGATGAATGGCGGAAAGGATTGGCAAAGCAACCTCCGGGGTGGCTTTCACGTCCACCATCCTTCTCAGATTTTGAAACTACTCGTCCATGCGATTGAACCTATTGAGGAGCGATTGGGCGAGCTCCTCTAGAGGTGAAGGTGGTACTTGCCACTGGGGGAGAAACTGTCTCCCGGAGACTTGAGGGTGGAACCCCGAATGAGAGGGAGCTGCCGGACCGCCGACAGTCGGCCCCGGCTGAAGCGGTATGTGGGGAACAACGGGAGTTTGAGATTGTGACGGGAACTGGAATGAGGGTGGTTGTTGGCTCGCTTGTCCTTGAAGCGAGGGAGACTGGATGGCTTGCGCCAATGAAGGAGATGGAATGGCTTGCACGGACTCTTGGAGAGGTGCGATGGCCGAAGTTGATTCCTGGGGCGTGGGGGACCCTTCAGAATGGCCTGGAAGGCCCGGAGCTGTTCAGAGGTAAGCTCCGTATTGGCGAGGACGCCCAGTAAGGAAGAGATATCCTGTGGTGGGGACGTGTCCCCGGCAGTAACCTGCACCTCATGTGAGGGCTCATGAGAAGGACCCGAGTCCATAGCATAGACTCGTGGGTCGGCTGACAAACCACGACTAGGGTGGTTCTCCTCAAAAGACTTGTGAGCCATGCTCACAGTTTTTCCAGAACGTAAAAACATCACTAGCAAGCAGGTAGCAGAGATTATCAAACAAGTGGATGCCTTTACGCTTTTTTTTGTGTTTTGATTTTGATGATTTTTTTTGTTTTTAGCGAGATCCGAAGTTCACACAAAATAGGGACCTTAGTTTATTTTTGTTTCACCGCCGTGTCAGCTAGGGTCTCTCGTCTCACCACGAATGGGATGACTAACTCCGAGGAACTTCAATGGTACAACCAGCCCAGTGAACGAAGAGGAGATTCTTCGATGTCGGGGACTTACGGAGGTTCCAGTGGAGGAGATTCTAGTCCGTTGAGAGGAATTCTCAAACGGAGAGTCCTTCCTTCACCGGGAAAGGGTGATCCTTAGAAAAAATGAAAAAGGATATAAAAGAGGGATGGATGTATGCAATGGAATGCTGACAAAGATATAGAGTAAGAAAACAACAGAAATAACAAACATATAATAAACACCCAACCAATCAAATTGACAGTGCTGTCGTGAGCACAACGGGGGCGCGCGAGGGCCCCAAGGTGGAGAGGCACGGACGGTGCCGAACTTGCAAGGGTAGCCAAAAGGAAGCAGTAGAGGTCCCACCGTGATCGCCAATCTGTGAGCGACGTCACGCGGTTCGGGGAGCGAAGAAGACGCGGAGCGCGCGGGCTCCTCTTTGTTTGCTGCAACACAGAAATAAAAGAAAAGAGAAGGGGCTACCACGGGAGATTGCTCCGGCGGGGCGAGCGGGACAAATGTAATATAGAATGATATGGGGGTTAAACGGCCATAGCGGGAAGTGACTCGCCGCGGCCTCGGGGGGACGGGAATGGTGCGGAAATTAAATAGCAAGAATTGAAACGGCCATTGGGGAAGTGACTCGCCGCGGCCTCGAGAATATGAGTAGATAAGAATATAACAGAATATAAGGAGAATATAAAGAACGGGAATTTAAACGGCCATTGGGGAAGTGACTCGCCGCGGCCTCGAGAATATGAATAGATAAGAATAAAACAAAATATAGGGAGAATATAAAGAACGAGAATTTAAACGGCCATTGGGGAAGTGACTCGCAGCGGCCTCGAGAATATGAATAAATAAGAATATAACAAAATATAAAGAGAATATAAGAGCGAGAATTTAAACGGCCATTGGGGAAGTGACTCGCCGCGGCCTCGAGAATATGAATAGATAAGAATATAACATATAAGAACGGGAATTTAAACGGCCATTGGGGAAGTGACTCGCCGCGGCCTCGAGAATATGAGCAGAATATAACAGAATATAAAGAGAATATAAGAATGAGAATTTAAACGGCCATTGGGGAAGTGACTCGCCGCGGCCTCGAGAACAAGATGTGATCGCCAGGGGCCAAAAGACCCCAAAATAAAGAAAGTGATCGTGCCTACCTCAAGAGCGGGAGATGGCGGGTTGCTTCTTCCTCCCCCTTCGGCCGGTCGATGGAGATGGCTTTCCTTGGGTACCCTTGCAAAATAACGACAAACAAGTAACGAGTGGATTAGAAAGATGAAGGTGTAGTATTCAAATCCTTGCGATAAAAAAAATAACGAAATGATGGTAAGACACACACCTGGTTGGTGTTATCTTTTAAACCCCTCTCGGACTCGAGTAGGAGGAAAATGAGATGATGGATGCAAGAAGTATATAAGAAGAGGCACCCTTATGAAGGGGGATAGAGGATGCGAGATGATGAATGCAAAAGAACTACGAAGAAAAGGAAAGGATTGGCTTATTGGATGTGCCGATGGTGAAATCCGGCGGAGCTCCAGCAGCGTAGGGATGACGTGGAAGCGCGGTGGATGAAGACGACCTTCCTCTCGCGAGCGTGGGCACTCGAGAAGCCGGCAGAACCTCCACCTACAAAAGACCCCACGGGTTAGAAATGACTCCGGTAGCCTCTGGGCTCCGGCAGCCAATCGGATCTCTTAGAAGCTCCCCCAGAACTGAGGGGGTGGGCCTCTATTTATAGGGCTCCGGAGGGTGGAGGCGTCCAGGACCTTGGACACCTCCATCAGGGCAAAAAAGATATTTTATTCTATTTTTATTCTATTTTTTAATATTTTCATGGAGGTGTCCAGGGTCCCGGACGCCTCCATGAGTCCCACCGAACTCCACCGAAAGTCGCACGCGGTTTAACACAACGCGTGATTTTGGAGCGGCGACCCGTGATTTAGAAATGGACGCGTCCAGACAGCTGGACGTCTCCACAATTGGCTTCTTTCACACACGACAAACCGTCGTTCGGTGGGCGGCGCCCCGTGAGTGAGTTGATGGAGGCGTCCAGTTGCCTGGACGCCTCCAAGAAACTATATTTTTATTTTTTTTGTTTTGTTTTTTTTTATGCCAACTGGCATATATATATTTTATATTTGTTTTCATGGAGGCGTCCAGGGGCCTGGACGCCTCCATAAATATATATATATATATTATGTATTTTTTATCTTAAAAAATAAATTAAAATGATGGAGGCGTCCAGGGGCCTGGACGACTCCATTAAGACCCCCCCGGGTCCGCTGAAAAGGCGTCGACAGCTCCCCGACAGGCACCCTTCCTGGTTTCGGGACCTTCCGATGCGTCTGACTGGTGTTGATGCAGTCCGAATGCTGCGACGAGATAATTCCGGATACCGAAAAAGGTAGAAGAAGACCCAAGAAAAGGAAGCACTCAAGTGATTCAAAATGCGAAATCCGCCGCGGGGCGTCGTATAGTAATATGAGACTTTCTCAGGAGACGTCAGGAATGGCGTGTCTACACCGTCAAGAGGATATCGCACGTCTTGCAGGCATAACCTAAATTCATGCATTTCACCCGAGGCAATTCTCTGTGGCATGGCAGTGCAAATGTGTGAGCAAAGAGCCCTAACCATAGGGATATGCAGTTCTTCCTGGTGACGCTCGAGGATCACTCTAGCATCTACACATTAGTTTCAGGCTTTCAACTTTCGGTAGCTTCACACAACCCCCATCTATTTATTTTGGTAGCGGATTTCATCGTTCGGTGCGAGTCTCCTCATGTGTCTCAATGGGGATTCTCGGCTACTAGGATTCGTCCTTGTTGCAACTCGCTTCGCCATTTCGCGCGAGTCTCCTCATTTGTTTCAGTGGGGATTCTCGGCTACTTGGATCCGCGCTTCTCTCTCTCTTCTTTTTTTTTTTACAGTGGGGGTAGGCAACTTTTTCCTCACGATTACCTTTTACGCGAGTGCAGGAATTCAAGCATCTGTAGAGTGCTAAGAAGAAATTCGGGCAATCCCTATGGTTGAAAGCTATTGAACACGTTAAGTGCGAAGTATGGGAGCGTTGCCTCAGGTTTATTTTGTAAGTTGGGCTTAGCAATTCAGCCATGACTCTTCCCCTTGACATATGCACCCGCCATAATTGAGTTCCCTTCGAGCGTATGCTGTGACGCACGTGCATCCGGAATCGGGATGATATTATTATTTTAGTAAGGAAACACGGCCCTAGAAAATTTCAAGGAGGTGTATTATTCTATATTAGGCAAACATGCAAACAGGGCAATCAAGCATTCTCTTCTTTCTTCTTTTTTGTTTTGTCATCATTTTTTTGTTTTTTTTTTGTTTTACTTTTTTTTGTGCATAAGAAAATATTGGTGTTATGTGTAAGTGTAGTGGTAGTAAAGGTATTAGGGAAGTAGACCACGAACGGCTGAAAGGGTATTAGGGAAGCAGTCCATATTTTTGTTGTCTGGTCGGGGAAGGATCCGAACCAAAGTGGAAGGTTTATTCTATTTTTTTTAACTGGGAAGCTGTCGGCTGGGGCGCCAATGACGAGGTAGCTGTTGGCTAGGAGCCGATGATTATAAAGCTGTTGACCCGAAGGCTGATAATGATAAATATCTATTGGTTGAAGCTCTGATGGCTGAATATTTTTCGGTTTAATGCCCCGTCGGCGGAAGGATTTTCCGGTTTAACGCTCCGTCGGCGGAAGGTCCAGTCCGTTGAACGCCCCGTCGGCGGAGGGTTCAGTCGGTTTAACGCCCCGTCGGTAGAGGGTTCAGTCAGTTTAACGCCCAGTCGGCGAAAGGTTCAGTCGGTTTAACGCCCCATCGGCGGAAGGTTCAGTCGGTTTGACGCCCCGTCGGCGAAAGGTTCAGTCGGTTTGACGCCCCGTTGGCGGAAGGTTCAGTCGGTTTAACGCCCCGATGGCTGAATATCTGTCAGCTCGAAGCCCCGATGGCTGAATATCTGTCGGCTTGAAGCCCCGATGGCTGAATATCTGTCAGCTCGAAGCCCCGATGGCTGAATATCTGTCAGCTTGAAGCCCCGATGGCTGAATATCTATCGGCTTGAAACCCCGATGGCTGAGTATCTGTCGGCTTGAAGCCCCGATGGCTGAATATCTGTCGGCTTGAAGCCCCGATGGCTGAATATCTATCGGCTTAAAGCCCCGATGGCTGAGTATCTATCGGCTTGAAGCCCCGATGGCTGAGTATCTGTCGGCTTGAAGCCCCGATGGCTGAGTATCTGTCAGCTTGAAGCCCCGATGGCTGAATATCTATCGGCTTAAAGCCCCGATGGCTGAGTATCTATCGGCTTGAAGCCCCGATGGCTGAGTATCTGTCGGCTTGAAGCCCCGATGGCTGAATATCTATCGGCTTGAAGCCCCGATGGCTGAGTATCTGTCGGCTTGAAGCCCCGATGGCTGAGTATCTGTCAGCTTGAAGCCCCGATGGCTGAATATTTTCCGGTTTAATGCCCCGTCAGTGAAGTGCTGACTGGTTTCTATTTGTTGGGTGGCTGGAGGTCGGAGGTAAAAGTTTATCTCATAAAGATTTTTTTTTGAAGAGGCAGGTGCAAAGACCATGTTTGCCTCGTGGTTGTTCTTTATCTTCTTCTTTTCTTCTTTTGTGTGGAGAGGCGGGTGCAAGGACCATGTTTGCCCCATGTCTCTTTTCTTTCTTTTCTTCTCTTTTTTTGTGGAGAGGGGGACTCGAAGACCACGTCTGCCTCATGTGTATTCTTTCTTTTCTTCTCTTCTTTTGTGTGATGAGGCGGGCCCGAAGACCACGTCTGCCTCATGCGTGTCTTTTTCTTTATTCTGCTCTTTTTTTCTCATTAATGCTTCCACGCTGGAGTGTATTTCTCTTAATGTGCCCCCAGGTTGGGATGTAGCTTTATTTGGTATGCACCCCCCTGAGGGGTGTATTTTGCCTCTTTGCCCCTGTACCCCCCAGGCGGGGCGTATTCTTCAAGGCTTCTATGCCCCCAGACCGGGGTGTGGTTTTTTTTTAATGCCCCCGAGGCGGGGTGTAGCTCTCTTCAAATGCCCCCGTGGTGGGGTATACTCTTCATGGCTTCTATGCCCTCCGGTGGGGTATGTTTCTTCTTCAAATGCCCCCAAGGCGGGATGTAGCTTTCTTCAAATGCCCCCAGGTCGGGGTATACTCTTCACGGCTTCTATGCCCCCAGGCGGGGTATGTTTCTTCTTCATATGCCCCTTGTACGGGGCGTGTCTTTTGTTTCTTATACCCCCCCCCCCCATGGCGGGGGTGAATTCTACTTTTTCTACCCCTGAAGGTGGAGGAGTGCTTCTCTTCATATGTCCCCGGCACGAGGGTGTATCTTCTGCTTCTTATGCCCCCCCCTGAGGCGGGGGTGTATCTTTGTACGGCTTCTGTGCCCCCGAAGCAGGGTATGTTGTTTCTTCAAATGCCGCTTGGGTGGAGTATATCTTTCTTCTTATGCTCCCAGATCAGGATGTATGTCTCTTCGCTTCTGTGCCCCCGGGTGGAGGTAGATGCTTCTGCTTCTTATGCGTCAAGGGCGGAGTGTATTTTATGTGTGCCCCCAGGCTGGGGTACATTCTTCATGTTTCTTATACCCTTTTCGCAGGGCGTATTCCCTTGCTTCTTATGTCCCTAGATCGGGGTGTATGTTTCTTCTTATGACGCCCCTAAGTTGGGGTATATTCTCTCTTCATGTGCTCCCAGGTCGGGATGTATGCCTCTTTGCTTCGGTGCCCCCGGGTGGAGGTATATTCTGTCTCTTTGCTTCTGCGTCCCCCATGTGGGGTATGTTTCTTCTTCAAATGCCCGTGAGCCGGCGCATATTCTTTATGACTTCTATGCCCCCTGGCGGGGTATGTTTCTTCTTCAAATATCCCTAAGATAGGGTGTATTCTTCTCTTTCTCATGCTCCCGAGGCGGGATGTATCTTCTTTAAATAACCCTAAGCCGGGGCGTGTTCTTTATGGCTTCTATGCCCCCTGGCGGGGTATGTTTCTTCTTCAAATATCCCTAGGCCGGGGTGAACTTCTCTTCATATGCCCCTGAGTCGGGGCGTGCTCTTTATAGCTTCTAGGCCCTCGAGGCGAGGTATGCTTCTTCTTCAAATACCCCCAAGATGGGGGTGTGTTTCTTCGCTTCATATGCCCCCAAGGCGGGGTATAGTCTTTGCTTCTCATGCCCCCATGACGGGGTATATTCCTTCTTCAAATGCCCCTAAACTGGGGTATAGTTTTGCCTCATATGCCCCCAGAGCGGGGATGAGTTTCTTCCCTTGTGTGCCCCCAGGCAAGGTGTGTGTGTATTTTTCTTTTTTACCTCTTATGCCATGTGCCGGGGTAGGTTCTGCTTCTTCTACCCCACAAGGTTGGGCATATTTCTCTTCACATACCCCCAGAGCGGGATGTCTGTCTCTTTGCTTCTGTGCCCCCCCACACGGCGGCGTGCATTCTTTACGACTTCTATGCCCCCGAACGGGGTGTGTCCCTTCTTTAAATATCCCCAAGTCGGGGTGTATCCCTTTGCTCTTTATGCCCCCAGGGCGGGGTGAATTCTTTGTCAAATGCCCTGGAGCCGGGGTGTATTCTCTTCATGCGCCCCCGGGCGGGGTGTGTCTTTCACGGCTTCTATACCCCCAGACGGGGTGTGGCTTCTACTTCTTATGCTCCCCGGGGCGGGGTACATTCCTTGCTTCTCATACCCCCATGGCGGGGTGTGGCTTCTCTCTTTGCGTGTCCCCCATGGCGGGGTGGATTCTGCCTCCTTGTTTCTGTGCCCCGGGCGCGGTATGTTCTTTATGGCTTCTATGCCCCGAGGTGGGGCATACTTCTTCTTCTGATGCCCCTGAGCCGGGGAGTCTCCTCTATGGCTTCTACGCCCCAGGCGGGGTGTATGTTACTTCATATGTCCCGGGGGCGGGGATGTATTCCTTCTTCTAATGCCCCCATGGCGGGGTATGTTCTTGGCTTCATATGCCCCCAAGGTGGGGTGTATTTCTTTCTTTGTGCCCTCGAGGTGGGGTGAATTTCTTTCTTTGAGTGTTCCCAGTCCGGGGTGAATTCTTTTCTTCTTATGCCCCCATGGCGGAGTATGTCTTTTACTTCATGTGCCCCCAGGGTGGGATATATTTTGTTTCTAGTGCCCCCAGAGTGGGGTGTATTGCTGCTTCCGATGCCCCCAAGGCGGGGTATAATTCTTGCTTCTTATGCCCCCGAGACGGGGTGAACTCTTCTTCTTTGCTTATGTGCTCCCATATCGGGGTGTATTCCTTTCTTCATATGCTCCCCTAAGTCGGGGAATGTTGTTTGTTCTGCTTCATATGCCCCCCCGGGGGGGGGGGATATATGTTGCTTCACGGATCCCGGGGCCGGGATGTATTCCTTCTTCTTCAAATGCCCCTAAGTCGGGGTGTATTCTTCTCTTCTTACGCTCCCAAGACGGGATGTAGCTTCTTCAAATGCCCCTAAGCCGGAGCGTAGCCTTTATGACTTTTATGCCCCCAGGCGGGGTATGTTTCTTTTTCAATTGTCCCTAAGATGGGGTGTATTCTTCTCTTTCTTATGCTCCCAAAGCGGGATGCAACTTCTTCAAATGCCCCTAAGCCGGTGTGTGTCCTTCATGGCTTCTAGGCCTTCGAGGCGAGGTAGGCCTCTTCTTCAAATACCCCCAAGACGGGGGAGTGATTCTTGACTTCATATGCCCCCTGACGTGGGGTATATCTTTTGTTTCTTATGCTCCCGAGCCGTGATGTAGCTTCTTGGCCTCATATGCCGCCGAGGTGAGGGGTATGTTGCTTCATGTGCCCCCCCCAGGGGGTAGATTCTTCTGCTTCTGCTGCCCTAGAGCGGGGTATATTTCTCTTCGTATGTCCCCGGCCGGGGTGCATTCTTTTCGCTTCACATGCCCCCAGGGTGGAGTGCGCCTTATGCTTCTTGCGCCCCCGGGATGGAGTGTATTCTCTTCATGTGCCCCCTCGGGCACCGGGTGTATCTTTGCTTTTTATGCCCCCGAGGGGGGATTCTTCTTCTCCTGCCCCGACATGCTGGGGAATGTTTGCTCCTTGTGCCTCAAAAGTGGGGTGTATTCTCGATGGCTCCTGTGCCCCCGTTGGTGGGGTGTATGCTTCTTCTTCAGATTCCCCTAAGACGGGGTGTATTCTTTGTTGCTTCATGTACCCCCGAATCGGGGTGGATTCTCTTCATGTGCCCCCATGGAGGGGTGTACTCTCTTTATGTGTCCCCAGGAGTGGGGTGTGGTTTGCTTCATGTGCACCCAAGCAGGGTATATCGCTGCTTGCAATGTCCCCCGAGGCGGGGTATCTTTCTTCTTCAAATACCCCTAAGCCGTGGCGTATTCTTTATGGCTTCTATGCTTCCAAGTGGGCTATATTTCTTCTTCAAATACCCCTAAGATGGGGTGGACTCTTTTTTTTTCTTATGCTCCCAAGGCAGGATGTAGCTTCTTCAAATGCCCGTGAGCCGAGGCGTGTTCTTTACGACTTCTATGCCCCCAGGCGGGGTATGTTTCTTCTTCA
Source organism: Amorphophallus konjac (assembly GCA_022559845.1). NCBI lineage: Eukaryota > Viridiplantae > Streptophyta > Magnoliopsida > Alismatales > Araceae > Amorphophallus > Amorphophallus konjac. The sequence goes on along the minus strand of JAHNEJ010001962.1, from coordinate 2,101 downwards.
AATACCCCTAGGCCGGGGCGTATTCTTGCTGCTCCTTATGCTCCCGAAGCGGGATGTGACTTCTTCAAATGCCCTTAAGCTAGGGCGTATTCTTTATGACTTCTATGCCCCCCTGGCGGGGTATGTTTCTTCTTCAAATGCCCCTAAGCCAGGGTGAGTTTCTCTTTTTGTGTGTCCCCAGGCCGGGGTGAATTCTTTTCTTCTTATCCCCCCTGGCGGGGTATGTCTTTTGCTTCATGTGCCCCCATATCGGGGTGAATTTCTTCTTCAAATGCCCCTAAGCCGGGGTGCAACTCTATTTCTTCTTATGTCCCCAGGTAAGGCCAGATTCTTCTTCAAATGCCCTGAAGCCGGGGTGTAGCTTTTGCTTTGTGCCCCTCAGTCGGGGCGGATCCTCTTCATGTGCCCCTCGGAATGGGGTGTATCTCTTTTTTTTTGCCTCTTATGCCCCCGTAGCAGGGTATATATCTTCTTCTTATCCCCCATGGTGGGGTATGCGCATGCTCTCTTCGGGAGTGGTGGCCGTGCTTGGCCTCATTGCTATAAAGCATTCCCACAACGGACAGCCATTCACCAAGCTACAATTGTGGCTCGCTGGGTCTTTTAACAACCACTTGGGGGGCCGTTTTGTGCCGGATGGAGGCAGCAGGAAGGAGGAACGAGCGGGGTCATTGCGCCGCAGACTTGGAGCCTCCTAGAGTCGGGCGGGATGTCGGGTTTCTTCTTGCTCTTTCAGTCGGCGATGCCGGCCAACTTTTCTTCCTTTCTTCTTTATTTCTCTTTTTTTTTCTCTATTTTTTTCTTCTCTTCTTCTTGTATGATTGACCGAGATGGGGGGTGCAGGAGAGCGCTCACCCCCTCAGGGAGGGGATGAGTGGTTCACTCCACTGCATCAACCCCACAATGGTAATCTTTATTCAGCACGGGTCTCGACGGACGTGGCCGTACAACCCTCTCTTGCCAATTCTTTCTCATTTTTTTTTTGCTTCTTTCTTTTCTCTTTTTCTTCTTTTCTTCTTTTCTTCTTTTCTTCTCTTCTTCTTTTCTTCTTTTCTTCTTTTCTTCTCTTTCTTCTTCAGGAAAAGTGGGGTTTGATTTCCCCTCCCTTCTCTTCTCTTCCCTTTTTTATAACAGCCCCCATGATTCCTGGAAGTTGCATATGTTTCGAAGCAGCGTCCTCGAGGCCACGAAGGCAGCTGCATCGATTCTGGCCTTTTTTTTCCCCATAGGACTGGCGAAGACAGCACCTGCAATTCATCAAAGCAGGCAAACATCGTTTATTAGGGGGCCATGAGGCCCTGAATCCCGACGAAGAGATGAAGGGTGGTTTGGTCCCACCGGGCGTGCCAGAATTATGGACGCACTTTTGTTCGCTTATTTGGTTGGTTCGTCTATTAATGCGTGGGCGTGCCAGTCACAAAGTGACAATTTATTCAGACTCCGAAGAGCCCATGGTGCGCTCGATCTGACTCGGTCAGACGATTGTGTAGGCTGTGTCGGGACCAAAACCTGTCGTGCCGTAAAGGTCACGGCGTCATTTACATCCCCCATACGAGGGAACACCCTTGATTAATCGCCGAAAATCAGGGCCTCATGGCCAGGAAATTAATTACATGAAAGGTCAATTAGGAGGTATTGAAATCCTCATGCGAGGGCGAGAAGAGAACCATTCGAGATCATGTCGGTCGTGTACTGACCATTTAATGTTCGGACGAATGTCCGTCTCGAGAAAATCGCGACTGTCGCGAGAAAACCGGAATGCATGTATGCTGAGGTACGGCAAATTTATTGTTCGGAAGAACGGAAAACGTTCGGCTGAGCCTCGGTTGGAGCGGTCAAAACCCAGTAAATATGTTATCCCGGTGCGAGAGCAAGCTGCGACCATACTGCGGTGGGCCCCCCGCGGTCGAAACAAGACTTGCATGAGCGTCATTAATATATCCAGTGCCAAGGGACAACAGGGAATATCCCTTGAATCAGCTGGAAAGCCCTGTGTCTAGGGAAGCGGACGTTCGAAACGTGTCGGTCATTCAGGAGACCGTTTAATGTTCGGACGAGTGTCTGGTATTGGGAATATCGTAGTCATCGCGGGAGGACCTGA
>JAHNEJ010001961.1:0-168826 GCA_022559845.1 Amorphophallus konjac | reverse complement strand
CGTTGTGTGACCACAGTACGCTAGGCAATTCCTCGAGCCAACTACCCTTAGCCTTGCCGAGTCTAGTTTTTATGCCTTTCAAGATAGTCTTGTTGGCATTCTCAACCAGCCCGTTGGCCTGAGGGTGGGCGATCGAAGTGAAGTGGTTGCGGATATTTAGGTCGACGCATCTATCTCGGAAGTACCGAGAGTCGAATTGCCGACCGTTATCGCTTACTATCACTCGGGGGATGCCAAAGCGACAAATGATCGATTTCCAAACAAAGCCCCAAACGACTGTCTTGGTGATCCTTGCCGTAGCCTCGGCCTCGATCCACTTGGTGAAGTAGTCGATGGCGACGATGATGAACTTCTTCTGGGACTGGGCCGTTGGGAATGGCCCAAGGATATCGATTCCCCACCGAGCGAAAGGGTAAGGCTCGGCTAGGGTGACAAGTTCCGTAGCCGGCTGATGGACCAAGTGGTCGAACCGCTGGCATCGGTCGCACTGTTGAACATAGGCCGAGCAGTCGCGCTGCAGGGTGGGCCACCAGTACCCCTGTCGTAACCGGATTCTAGCCAGTGACCTTGCCCCTGAGTGCGCTCTGCACAGGCCTTCATGAATCTCTTAGATGGCTCGGCCTGCCTCGTCGGGACCGAGGCACTTCAGGAGGGGACCAGAGAACGATCTTCGGTAGAGAGTGTTGTCGAAGACGACGAAGCGCCGAGCTTGATACTTCATTCGGCGGGCTTCTCGAGGGTCGTAGGGCTCTTGGGAGTCTTGTAGCCAGGACAGGTAGGGGGAGCGCCAGTCACTTGGAGTGGCCGAGTCAACAGCGAGGAGCTCCGTGTCAATGCTCGGGCGCTCTAGCTCTTCTAGGAGGACCGATCGTGTACCTTCTGGGTCTAGGGAGGAGGCCAATCGAGAGAGGGCGTCCGCCCGAGAGTTTTGCTCCCGAGCTATCCGGACTACCCCAAATTCCTCGAACTGTTGGGCCAGGCTCCGGACCAACTGAAGGTATTTGATCATGGGTGCCTCCCGAGCTTCATACTCACCGTTGACCTGACCTGCGACTAGTTGAGAGTCGGTGTGGATCCTGACTCGCTCGACCCCCAGCCGTCGGGCCATGCGTGCTCCCGAGATAAGGGCCTCGTATTCGGAAGCATTGTTGAATGCCTGAAAGTTGAATTTCAGGGCGTACTGTAGCTCTATCCCTTCGGGGGACCTCAGGAGTATCCCCGCACCGCTGCCTGCCGAATTGGACGATCCGTCGACGAACAGTTCCCAGGTTGGCCCGGTCGTGGTCGGAGGCCTGTCCTCGGTGGGGATGGTGCTTTCGGCAATGAATTCGACGAGCGCTTGGCCTTTGATTGCTGATCGCGGCCGGTACGAGATGTCGTAGGCCCCGAGCATAATGGCCCATTTGACGAGTCGCCCTGAGGCCTCGGGGTGGGCTAGAATCTTCTTCAACGGCTCGCCGGTTAGCACGGTGATGGGGTGCCCCTGGAAGTAGGGGTGGAGGCGCCTTGCGGAGGTAACCAACGCTAGCACGAGTTTCTCGGTTGCGGGGTACCTCCGTTCAGCCTCATTGAGCACCTTGCTGGTGTAGTAGACCGGTCTTTCGATTCCCGAGTCATTTCTGACTAGGACCGAGCTGACTGTGGATGGCGTCGCCGAGAGGTAGAGCAGCAAGACTTCGCCTGGGGCGGGCTTGGAGAGCACCGGTGGCGAAGCCAGGAACTTTTTAAGCTCGGCGAATGCTGTCTGGCACTCCTCATCCCATGCGAACGTAGCAGACGCTAGCTTGTGTCCCCTCATCAGTTTGAAGAAGGGCAAGCATCGTTCGGCCGCACGGGACAAGAAGCGGCTGAGAGCGGCCACACGCCCTGCCAGACGCTGAACGTCTTTAATGCACGCGGGCGGGCGCATGTCCAGGATGGCCTGGACTTTGTCGGGGTTGGCTTCGATCCCGCGCTGAGTGACCAGGAAACCCAGGAACTTCCCGGATTTTAGTCCAAAGGCGCACTTGGCGGGGTTGAGCTTCATGTTGTACTTCAGGAGGGTGTCGGAGGTTTCGGCAAGGTCGGTGAAGTGGTCATGGGCCTTGGGGGTCTTGACGAGCATGTCGTCAATGTAAGCCTTGACGTTCCGACCCAGCTGTCCCTCGAACATGTGATTTACCAGTCACTGATATGTGGCTCCGGCGTTCTTCAACCCGAAAGGCATCCGGGTGTAGCAGTACACGCCACAGTCAGTGATGAAGGCGGTCTTCTCGACGTCTTCTGGATTCATTCTGATCTGGCGATAACCTGAATAGGCATCCAGGAAACTGAGTATCTCGTTGTCCGAGGTTGAATCAACCAATTGGTCAATGCTCGGTAGCGGATAGCAGTCCTTGGGGGTAGCCTTATTCAGATCGGTGAAGTCCACGCACATTTGCCATTTGCCTGTAGTTTTTGGCACCAGGACGACATTGGCTAGCCACGTAGGGTACATGTAATATCCCGGACCTTTCGGATCCTTCTTCATGGGTCCCGGATCTAGTTTTCGGAGTGTCCGGCTCCGTTGTGTCCGAAATTTCGTTTCGGACATCTTTCGTGTTCGGATCGGCGCGATCCGGAGTCGTTTCGGAGGCCCGGAGGCGTTCCGCGGCTTTTTCCGCGTGTGTTTTCCGATTCCCGGTGTGTGTTTCGGCTTTTCTCTTCGGACGCTCGTTGCGGGTGAACCGGGCTGTTCACACGGACACGAGTGGTACCGTTGCGATCGGTGCGTTCCGAGGATCGCGGGGGTGTGATTTCCTAATTTTTGGAATTTTACGGATTTTCCGGGTTTTCTATAAAACCCTTTTTCTTTTCTCTCTCCCCCCACCATCTTCTTCTTCCTCTCTTCTTCTTCCTCCTTCCTCCTCCACCGTGTCTCCCTCCCTCTCCCTCTCTTCCTCCCGGTTGGCCACGGCGAGCTCCCCTTCGGCTGCAGACGGCGGCGGGGCGACGGCGCGGTGACGTGGGCGGCGGCGAGGCGGTCGTGGGGGCGTGCGGCGAGCGTGGGAAGCTTAAGGAAGAACGAGGGTTTTCAAGCGTTCTTCGCGATTCGTGGACGATCCGGCGGAGCATTCGCTCCATTGAGGTAGGGTGACGTTCCCTAGCTCTTCGCCGTTCTTTTCCGTGGTTTGTAGGCCGCGGGGAGGCCGAGAGGGCATGTTTGGGCGTTTTTGGGGTTTTTCCATGTTTTGGGGTGAGCCGCCCGATCTATGGTTTTAGCCCATGATTCTATGTTTTGATGGCTTAGATGCATGCTAGGGGTCCCCAGGGGTCTTCCCCCTTGTTTTCCCCCTCTCCGGTGGAGGTACGGGGGCGTGGTTGGTGCTTTTGGGGTTTTCCCGCCGTAGCGTGCTCTGGGGCAAGCGACGGTCACTCCAGTGACCGTCACATGCTTGTAACGCCCCTAGAGGGGTGCGTTACTTCCCTGGGTGTTGGCCTTTGGGGTCGAGGGCTGTAACGGTCCTGCGACTGGCCGCCGTTTGCTAGTGACGCCCCTGGGCTGGGCCGTCACATGCGTTTCGACCGTTGGGTTTTGACCGTTGGGGGTCAGGCCATGTAACGCACCGAGATAGGCGCGTTACTTGCGTGTAACGCACTGGGGCAGGAGCGTTACTTCCTGTTGTCCCCCATGTGGATGGGCCAAGCGACGCACTGGGCCCAGCGCGTTACTTACAAGCAACGCGCTGGGGCAGGCGCGTCACTTCCCTTTCCATCCCGAGCGTGAGGGCCATGCGACGCGCTGGTCTAGGCGCGTCACATGCGAGTAACGCACTGAGCCCGACGCGTTGCTTGCAAGCGACGCGCCAGGGTAAGCGCGTTACTTTCCCTGTGGTTTTGGAGGGTGTGGGGCGCCGTGTGACGGCCTGTCTCAGGCGCGTTACTTTCAAGCGACGCACTGGAGCAGGCGCGTCACTTCCCCTACCCCTCTGGCCGTGTGACGGTCTGCCTTAGACCGCCATTTGTAAGTGACGGCCCTAGAGTGGACCGCCATTTGGCTGTGACGGTCCAGGGTCGGACCGCCACTTCCTGTGTTGCCCCATGAGGGTGGCAACCTCGCTTTTCTCCGACCGTGGTCTCCGTGCGACGGGACTAGTGCGTGGGGTGATTCCCACACGTTGTCGGGCTTGGGCGTTGTTTTCCGTGACTTGAGAGTCTACTCCTTCAGTGACCCTCCACTAGTCGTAGCCTACTAGTACGCGTGTGCTAGTCGCACCAGGGAGTGGTGTACGGGCTGACCTTTAGAGACGGTTTGTGGACCGGTTACCGTTGGGCCCCACGTCTTGCAGCCAGAGTCCGGCTGAGGGGAAAACCGGTCAGAGGGCCAGACCAGGGACGCGCGGTCTGTGTGTGCACACGTGGTTGGGGGCGGTTGGACCCACGTCGACGGGCGTGACCCCAGCTAGTCACTTGTTGTGTTACTTGTACGGTGTTTGCGCCTCGGGTAGGACCTACCATGTCAGGCGGTTCACCTGCGGTGCGGTGTAAGACGTCAGGGGACGCTACCGGCTGTGCTTCTAGTGGGTGGTACTCCTGTCGAGTACGGAGTGTCAGACTGTCAGTCGTGTGTTTCCGACCTTCGGGTTTTGACGGTTCGACCGTTGAGTTTCGGTCTTCTCGTACCGTGGCACGTGTGTCGGTTTGCGTGCCGTTAGGGTCTAGTTCTGTAGAGTACAGGGCTTTCCTTTCCGAGGTACCTTCCTACCGCTAGAGTAGTGGTTTCTCGTTTTACGAGGTAGGGTTCGAGTGATCCCTACTGAGTCTTGTTCCGAGACTCATTCCCTGCGTGTTTTCACCGTGTTTCAGGTGAGGCGCCACCTTCGGGGAGCGTGTCAGGAGCGCAGCGGAAGCGTGGTGCGGGTGCCCAGAGGTAGTGCCAGAGGTCAGAGCCGGGGGATGCCCCGTGTAGCTGTACTTTTCTTTCTTGTCACTGTACTAGTCGTGGACTACTGTTGCTGTTGTTGTTATTTTATTGTGGACCATGTAAAATGTTAATTCATTTCCTGCTTAATATCATAACTGTTTAATTTCTGCAATTATTTGTGATGCTTGTGTAGTTTCCACACCATCCTTTTAACCCTTCCGAGTCTTCGGGCTCGTGGGTGGCGGTGCGAGTCTCGGGTTATCGGGCCTTCCCGGTAATCGGATTCTCGGGTCGTTACAGCTGGTATCAGAGCGCGGTTGTGGAATTACATGAGAATCATAGGTAATTGTATTGGTCCACTAGTCCACAACGATGATGTACAGGTGACGCTGGCATGGGGCACCGCGTGTTTTATTCTGACCTTCCGTTTCTGTGTTTTCTGTCTTGTGCTTAAGGAGCGAGGATGGCGCCGAGGAGGAGTTCTCGCTCTCAGCAGGGGCAGTCGGCTGGAGGTCAGGAGATCCAGCAGGGGGTCCAGAGGGACCAGGAGGAGCATAGCAGAGTTCCGGGAGCTACCGAGGCCGCGGATGCTGCGAGGGCTCCGGGGGCCGAGGGTTTTCTCCGTGGCATGTACCATCTCATGGCTCAGCAGTTCGGCGGAGAGGCCGGTGAGGGCTCGTCAGTCAGGGGTGGGCCAGGCCGAGCAGTGAGGGATTTCATGCAGTTTCATCCACCTTACTTTAGCGGCCAGGCAGACCCTGATGCGGCTCGTGATTGGCTTGATGAGATGGAGCGGGTGTTCAGTTCTGCGAAGAGTGCTGTCGAGGACAGAGTGGTGTTGGCCTACAACCAGTTGCAGGGTACGGCTCGGAGGTGGTGGTCTTCCGAGTGGAAGACGTCCTTTCAGCTTCGTCCGCTTGAGCAGATCGAGTGGGATGACTTTGTCAGTGCTTTCGAGCGTACGTACTGTCCAGATATTGTTGCTACGCAGCGGATGCGGGAGTTTCTGGAGCTGGTGCAGGGTGACATGTCCGTGTTGCAGTACAGGGCCCGATTTGTCGAGCTGGGTCGGTACGCACCTCATATCATGGAGCATGAGAGGGTGAGGACGACGCAGTTTGTGCAGGGCTTGAGGCTGGAGCTGAGGCACCATCTGATCGCGAATGGGGCCACTGATCTCGAGACGGCGTCTCGTGTTGCGATTTCCTTGGAGATGGATATGCAGAGGACTCGAGGACCGATCAGCCAGGGGCAGTCTGTGTCAGGTCGCAGCCAGCAGTCGGCTACTCAGCAGCAGGGTTTCTTTCAGTCTGCGTCGGGTGGTTCAGGAGTACCGGCATCGGCAGCTTCGGTGACAGGATCTGCGTCCTTTGGCACGAAGGTCAAAAAGTTCTTCAAGAGAGGGTTCGGCAAGAAGAAGTCCAGGGATCAGGGGCAGGCTTCATCGGGCAGTGTGCAGCAGCCGTTTCCTTTGCAGCGACAGGGATCGGTGGGTGGATCGCGAGGACCTTGTCCACGGTGTAGTGGGACCCACCCAGGCAGGCAGTGCACGGCGCCGATCATCTGTTTTCGGTGTGACCAGCCAGGGCATATGGCGCGCGACTGTCCTCAGAGGCCGCCGCAGCAGCAGGTTTCCCAGCAGCAGCAGCAGCAGGGACAGTATCCGCCGCTACCCAGGTCAGCTAGTGTGGGAGGCAGGCAGAGAGCTCGTGGCCAGATCACGCACTTGACCAGGGCAGAGGCAGTAGCGTCGCAGCTCGTGGAAGGTACCGTTCAGATTTTGGGTTGTGCGGCTCGGGTTTTATTTGATTCTGGCGCGTCTCATTCGTTCATTTCGGAGGATTTCGCGTCGAGCGTCGAGGAGCCGGTGACCCAGTTGTCCTGTGATTTGGCTGTGGAGTTGCCTTCGGGTGACTTTATGGTCACTCCGTATTGCTTCGACCAGGTTCCGGTGTGGATCGATGGGCGGAGTATGCCAGGCAGGTTGTATGCGTTGCAGCTTCGGGATTACGACGTGATTCTAGGCATGGATTGGCTCGAGACTCATGGAGCGGTGGTGGATTGTGGGATGAAGAGGGTCTACTTCCAACATCCGAGCAAGAGGACCTTCTATTTCCAAGGTATCCGTTCCGCCTCTTCTCGATTTCTTATCTCTGCTATTCGAGCCCGTCGATTGCTTGATTCAGGTTGTCAGGGTTTTCTCGCGTCTGTGGTTGTGTCTGACCGGATGGAGCCGAATGTCGAGGACATTGCGGTGGTGTGCGAGTTTCCCGATGTTTTTCCTGAGGAGTTGCCTGGATTACCTCCCCAGCGGGAGATCGATTTCGTGATCGAGGTTGTACCTGGTACGGGACCTTTGGCGAAGGCTCCCTACCGTATGGCCCCCGCGGAGTTGAGGGAGTTGAGGGCGCAGTTGCAGGAGCTGTTGGCCAAGGGGTACATTCGTCCGAGCTTTTCCCCTTGGGGTGCGCCCGTGTTGTTTGTGAAGAAGAAGGACGGTAGTCTGCGGCTATGCATTGACTATCGACAGCTGAATGAAGTGACCATTAAGAACAAGTATCCGTTGCCGCGGATTGATGATTTGTTCGACCAGCTGCAGTCTGCGCGAGTGTTCTCGCGGATTGATTTGCGGTCCGGTTACTATCAGCTGAGAATTCGCGAGTCCGATGTGGAGAAGACTGCGTTCAGTACGAGGTACGGGCATTATGAGTTTCTGGTGATGCCGTTTGGGCTCACCAATGCCCCAGCAGCCTTCATGGACTTGATGCAGAGGGTGTTCCACCCGTATTTGGACCAGTTCGTGGTCATTTTCGTGGATGACATCCTTGTTTATTCGCGGTCTGCTGAGGAGCATGCGTACCATTTGGGTGTGGTGCTGCAGACGTTGCGAGATCACCAGTTGTATGCGAAGCTCAGCAAGTGCGAGTTTTGGCTCAGTGAGGTGCACTTTCTGGGGCACGTGATTTCTGGTGATGGCATTTCCGTGGATCCCGCCAAGGTCGAGGCTGTGATGCAATGGCCGAGGCCGAGGTCGGTGACGGAGATCCGGAGTTTCTTGGGGCTTGCGGGTTATTATCGCCGGTTTATCCAGGATTTTTCCCGCATTGCGACCCCGATGACGAGGCTCACGCGGAAGGATGTGCCTTTCGTCTGGTCCGAGGAGTGTGAGCAGAGCTTTAGGAACTGAAGAGATTGCTCACCTCGGCTCCGGTGTTGGTTTTGCCTTCTGGATCGGGAGGTTTTGTGGTGTGTACAGATGCTTCCGGCGTCGGATTGGGTGCTGTTCTGATGCAGCATGGTAGAGTGGTGGCTTATGCATCTCGGCAGCTAAAGCCCCATGAGGAGAACTACCCTACCCATGACCTTGAGTTGGCGGCAGTGATCTTCGCGCTGAAGATCTGGAGGCATTATCTGTACGGTGAGAAGTTCGAGGTGTTCACTGACCATCAGAGTTTGAGGTATGTGTTCTCGCAGAGAGATCTGAACCTCAGACAGAGGCGTTGGATGGAGTTCATGAAGGACTATGACTTCACCCTGTCTTATCAGCCGGGCAGGATGAATGTCGTCGCCGATGCCTTGAGTAGGAAGGTGCGGATCAGTACCTTGATGCTGAGGAAGTGGAGGCTCTGGGAACAGGTGCCCGAAGTATCTTTCAGGCTCAAGATTCCCCAGGAGCCAGGGTTGGCAGTGCTTGCGAGTCTGACTGTCACTCCTGCTATTCGTCGTCAGGTGACAGAGGCTCAGCATGCGGACCCTGAGTTGCCCCGGATTCTTGCGATGGCTGATGTGGAGCTCGGCGAGGACGGTGCTGCGAGGTTTCGTGGCAGGCTGTACGTCCCAGCGGAGGAGCAGGTTCGTCGTGCGGTGTTACGCGAGGCTCATGGGAGCAGGTACACTGTGCACCCGGGTGCGACGAAGATGTATCGGAACTTGCGGAGGCAGTTCTGGTGGCCTGGCATGAAGAGAGATGTGGCCGAGTTTGTGGCCAGGTGCCTGATCTGTCAGCAGGTGAAGGCAGAGCATCAGCGACCAGGCGGTACTCTCCAGCCCTTGGATGTTCCTGCTTGGAAGTGGGACCATGTGACCACGGATTTTGTGGTGGGGTTGCCCAGAACCCCGACTGGGCAGGACAGTATTTGGTTGCTGGTGGATCGGCTGACGAAGGTGACGCGATTGTTACCGGTCAAGGTCAGCTGGAGCGTGCCTAAGTTGGCTCGTCTTTATGTGGAGCGGATCGTGCCGTTGCATGGGGTTCCCATTTCGATCGTGTCGGATCGGGATCCGCGCTTCACTTCTGGATTCTGGAGGAGTTTCCAGCGAGCTCTTGGCACGGAGTTGGCATTTAGCTCGGCGTATCATCCACAGTCAGATGGTCAGTCTGAGAGGACCATTCAGACTTTGGAGGACATGCTGAGATCCTGCTGCCTGGAGTGGCAGGGGAGTTGGATTCATCACCTACCGTTAGTGGAGTTTGCCTATAACAACAGCTTTCATTCGAGCATCGGCATGGCTCCTTATGAGGCATTGTATGGGCGTCCTTGTCGGACTCCACTTGATTGGTTTGAGGTGGGTGAGCGTGTTTTGACGGGACCGGAATTGGTGCAGCAATGTGTGGATGTTGTGCACCTGGTTCGTCAGAACATGTTGGCGGCCCAGAGTCGGCAGAAGAGCTATGCTGACCGTAGGCGGCAGCCCCTCGAGTTCGCCGTGGGCGATCATGTGTTCTTGAGAGTTTCTCCGATGAAGGGGGTGATGCGATTTGGACGGCGTGGGAAGCTGAGTCCCCGCTATATTGGTCCTTTCGCGATTGTGGAGCGCATCGGTGAGGTTGCTTACCGGTTGCAGTTACCCTCTGAGTTGGCGTCGGTGCATGACGTGTTCCACGTCTCTATGTTGCGGAAGTATATGCCCGATGACTCTCATGTGCTCGAGTTTTCCGTTTGGCCTGAGGTGACTCCAGATCTTTCTCTCCCAGAGTTTCCGATCCGCGTGGAGGATAGGCGAGAGCAGCGCCTGCGGAACAAGGTCATTCCCTTGGTAAAGGTCGTGTGGCAACGACACTCTGGTGGTGAGGCTTCGTGGGAACGTGAGGACGAGATGCGTCAGCAGTTCCCGTACCTGTTTGAGTGAGTCTTCCTCTTCTTTCCCCTTGGGTTGTTCTCAATTTCGAGGACGAAATTCCTTAAGGGGGGAGGGCTGTAATATCCCGGACCTTTCGGATCCTTCTTCATGGGTCCCGGATCTAGTTTTCGGAGTGTCCGGCTCCGTTGTGTCCGAAATTTCGTTTCGGACATCTTTCGTGTTCGGATCGGCGCGATCCGGAGTCGTTTCGGAGGCCCGGAGGCGTTCCGCGGCTTTTTCCGCGTGTGTTTTCCGATTCCCGGTGTGTGTTTCGGCTTTTCTCTTCGGACGCTCGTTGCGGGTGAACCGGGCTGTTCACACGGACACGAGTGGTACCGTTGCGATCGGTGCGTTCCGAGGATCGCGGGGGTGTGATTTCCTAATTTTTGGAATTTTACGGATTTTCCGGGTTTTCTATAAAACCCTTTTTCTTTTCTCTCTCCCCCACCATCTTCTTCTTCCTCTCTTCTTCTTCCTCCTTCCTCCTCCACCGTGTCTCCCTCCCTCTCCCTCTCTTCCTCCCGGTTGGCCACGGCGAGCTCCCCTTCGGCTGCAGACGGCGGCGGGGCGACGGCGCGGTGACGTGGGCGGCGGCGAGGCGGTCGTGGGGGCGTGCGGCGAGCGTGGGAAGCTTAAGGAAGAACGAGGGTTTTCAAGCGTTCTTCGCGATTCGTGGACGATCCGGCGGAGCATTCGCTCCATTGAGGTAGGGTGACGTTCCCTAGCTCTTCGCCGTTCTTTTCCGTGGTTTGTAGGCCGCGGGGAGGCCGAGAGGGGCATGTTTGGGCGTTTTTGGGGTTTTTCCATGTTTTGGGGTGAGCCGCCCGATCTATGGTTTTAGCCCATGATTCTATGTTTTGATGGCTTAGATGCATGCTAGGGGTCCCCAGGGGTCTTCCCCCTTGTTTTCCCCCTCTCCGGTGGAGGTACGGGGGCGTGGTTGGTGCTTTTGGGGTTTTCCCGCCGTAGCGTGCTCTGGGGCAAGCGACGGTCACTCCAGTGACCGTCACATGCTTGTAACGCCCCTAGAGGGGTGCGTTACTTCCCTGGGTGTTGGCCTTTGGGGTCGAGGGCTGTAACGGTCCTGCGACTGGCCGCCGTTTGCTAGTGACGCCCCTGGGCTGGGCCGTCACATGCGTTTCGACCGTTGGGTTTTGACCGTTGGGGGTCAGGCCATGTAACGCACCGAGATAGGCGCGTTACTTGCGTGTAACGCACTGGGGCAGGAGCGTTACTTCCTGTTGTCCCCCATGTGGATGGGCCAAGCGACGCACTGGGCCCAGCGCGTTACTTACAAGCAACGCGCTGGGGCAGGCGCGTCACTTCCCTTTCCATCCCGAGCGTGAGGGCCATGCGACGCGCTGGTCTAGGCGCGTCACATGCGAGTAACGCACTGAGCCCGACGCGTTGCTTGCAAGCGACGCGCCAGGGTAAGCGCGTTACTTTCCCTGTGGTTTTGGAGGGTGTGGGGCGCCGTGTGACGGCCTGTCTCAGGCGCGTTACTTTCAAGCGACGCACTGGAGCAGGCGCGTCACTTCCCCTACCCCTCTGGCCGTGTGACGGTCTGCCTTAGACCGCCATTTGTAAGTGACGGCCCTAGAGTGGACCGCCATTTGGCTGTGACGGTCCAGGGTCGGACCGCCACTTCCTGTGTTGCCCCATGAGGGTGGCAACCTCGCTTTTCTCCGACCGTGGTCTCCGTGCGACGGGACTAGTGCGTGGGGTGATTCCCACACGTTGTCGGGCTTGGGCGTTGTTTTCCGTGACTTGTGAGTCTACTCCTTCAGTGACCCTCCACTAGTCGTAGCCTACTAGTACGCGTGTGCTAGTCGCACCAGGGAGTGGTGTACGGGCTGACCTTTAGAGACGGTTTGTGGACCGGTTACCGTTGGGCCCCACGTCTTGCAGCCAGAGTCCGGCTGAGGGGAAAACCGGTCAGAGGGCCAGACCAGGGACGCGCGGTCTGTGTGTGCACACGTGGTTGGGGGCGGTTGGACCCACGTCGACGGGCGTGACCCCAGCTAGTCACTTGTTGTAGTTACTTGTACGGTGTTTGCGCCTCGGGTAGGACCTACCATGTCAGGCGGTTCACCTGCGGTGCGGTGTAAGACGTCAGGGGACGCTACCGGCTGTGCTTCTAGTGGGTGGTACTCCTGTCGAGTACGGAGTGTCAGACTGTCAGTCGTGTGTTTCCGGCCTTCGGGTTTTGACGGTTCGACCGTTGAGTTTCGGTCTCCTCGTACCGTGGCACGTGTGTCGGTTTGCGTGCCGTTAGGGTCTAGTTCTGTAGAGTACAGGGCTTTCCTTTCCGAGGTACCTTCCCACCGCTAAAGTAGTGGTTTCTCGTTTTACGAGGTAGGGTTCGAGTGATCCCTACTGAGTCTTGTTCCGAGACTCATTCCCTGCGTGTTTTCACCGTGTTTCAGGTGAGGCGCCACCTTCGGGGAGCGCGTCAGGAGCGCAGCGGAAGCGTGGTGCGGGTGCCCAGGGGTAGTGCCAGAGGTCAGAGCCGGGGGATGCCCCGTGTAGCTGTACTTTTCTTTCTTGTCACTGTACTAGTCGTGGACTACTGTTGCTGTTGTTGTTATTTTATTGTGGACCATGTAAAATGTTAATTCATTTCCTGCTTAATATCATAACTGTTTAATTTCTGCAATTATTTGTGATGCTTGTGTAGTTTCCACACCATCCTTTTAACCCTTCCGAGTCTTCGGGCTCGTGGGTGGCGGTGCGAGTCTCGGGTTATCGGGCCTTCTCGGTAATCGGATTCTCGGGTCGTTACAGTACAGGACTGGTCTGAAGAGGCCAGTCTCCAGTCCCTTGATGACCTGCGCCTTGATGATCGCCTGTTTCTCGGGCGCATGCTTCCTTCTTCGTTACTGTACGGGCCTGACGGTGGGGTCGAGGCTGAGCTTGTGCATCACAGTCTTCTCTGGTATGCCAGGGAGTTGATCATCGGACCAAGCAAAGACCTGAACGTACCCAGAAAGGAATTTTTTGTATTGCTGCTGTTCCATGGGTGGTAGGTCGGCTCCGATCCTTACTCCGAGGGCCGGGTCATCGTTTAGGAATACCGTTAGCAATTCGCCACCGGGCTCGGCGGTTACGGTCTTCCCTTCGATTCCCTTGGGGCCCTTATCTCCCCCGTCCGGCCTTGAGGCTTCCACCGAGATGTTGTAGCACCTTCTAGCCGTGACCTGGTTACCTCGGACTTCCCCCAACCCGTTTTTGGTGGGAAATTTCATTTTCTGGTGATAGGTAGATGGTACGGCCTTTATCCGGCTGAGAATTTTCCGGCCGAAAATGGCGTTGTACGCTATCATACCCTTAATCACTATGAAGTCCACCATGACCGTAACGGTTTTGGGTGGGGTGCCGATGGTGACCGGTAGGCTTAGGGCTCCCTCGGGGTAGGTGGCCAGGCCGTTAAACCCGCAAAGGGGTGTTCGGATTGGGCGGAGCTTGGATGGGTCTTCCCCCATCTTAAGGAAACAGTCGTAAGATAATACATCGGGGGCGCTCCCATTGTCAACCAGAATTCTATCTACGTTACAATGGTTTATTGTGGCCGAGATAACGAGGGCATCATCATGCGGGGTCTTCAGCCCTTCCAGGTCTTGGTCGAAGAAGACTATGACCTGGGGCTCCCTCGGCGGGCCGCTGGAGGGTTCTAAGACCTGGCTGGCCCGCTCGGCATGACGCTTCCTTCCTCGGCTGGTGTCGCCGCCCAACGCCGTTCCTTCGGAGATGACGTTGATGTGGACCCCTCGGGGGGCGTTGTCGATCTCCTCGGCGGCGTCTCTGTCTTCTTTGCGCCTGGCTGCAAACCGGGCCAGGTGCCCCTGACGGATGAGACGTTCGATCTTGTCCTGGAGCTGGTGGCAGTCACCGGTGTGGTGCCCGTGGTCGCCGTGGAACAGGCAATGCCTGTCGCGCTTGCGGTTCTTCGATCTCATTGGTTCGGGCCGGTGGAGGAGTCCCGAGTCTTTGGTGTCTTCATAGATCTCGTAGACTGGCGCGGTCAACGGGGTGTACCGCTCATACTTCCTCTTGTGCTCTCCTTCCCGATCGCGCTTCTTGCCCGAGCCAGGGTTTGGCTCAGAGGCTCGCTTCTTGTCCCCCTCCCGACCCGAGCCGGTTGTGTCTCGGCAGGCGCTGAGTACTTCTTCGCACTCGGCGTGGCGCAGTGCCAGAGTCACTAGCTCGGCAAGGGTCGAGGGAGGGTGGAGGACAAGTTCACGGCGGAGGTTCTCGTCCCGGGTGCCCCCGGTCAGAGCGGTCGTGGACGAGGCCACATCCAGGTGGGGAATTCTGAGGGCTTCCGATTTAAATCGGTGGACATAAGCCCGGAGCCTTTCCCCTTGTGCCTGTTTGAGGGCCAGGAGCCCCGCTATTGAACTTGGGGGGGCGCTTCTGGCGAAGCTCTCCTTGAAGACTCGCCCGAATTGCCTGAAGTCCCGGATGGACCCAGGGGCGAGGGCCCGGAACCATGCCTGAGCGCCTTGGACCAGGGTGGCCGCAAAGGCTCGGCATTTAATAGGATCCGATGTTCCATGCAGAGTCACCAGGGCGTCGAAGCTGTCGTAGTGGTCGGTTGGGTCGCCCTGGCCATCATAGAGCTTGAAGGTCGGAATGGAGGTTCTGGGAGACACCTCTGCCTTCAAGATGTATTTGGAGAAAGGTGGTTTCTCCTCATCCTCCGGGAAAGAGGTTTTCTGCAGTGCGCGGAGGGCGCGCACTTGCTCTGCAAAACGTCTTTCGAAATCCCTCAGCCGGAGGGATAGTTCTGGATGCGGTCGCGCCGTGGGACTGGGGGGAGCGTCGTGGCGATCCTCAGGACCGCCGGCGCTCGGGCGTGGAGGCCTCGCCCCTTGTTTCCCTTTTCTGGGCGTGGAGGAAGCCTCTTGCTCTGGGGGAGGAGCTTGCGAGGGTCCTCCCACGTTGTTGCGGATGAGCTGCTGACCGCGGAGGGTGAAGCGGCCCCCAGCGGTATGCTGGGACGCACTTCGACGGGGGGGGGGGGGCTCCCGGACGGGGCGCGGGACCTGCCATCCCTTGCCGCCTGGGCCCTCATGAGCTCCACGAGGACGTCAAGCTTCTTATTGAGGGCCTGGAAGACCTCGTCGCCACCGTTGGGGGGTGCCCCCGTCGCCGTCGGAGGGGGCGGCGACTCGTTGGTGGGAACGCTGGCGTTGGAGGGAGGGTTCTGTGAGGCCCTAGAGGGGCCATCTCCTGCCGCCACCACGGCCTTTCCCTTCTCGATGGCGGATCTCCTCCCTGAGCTTCTTCTCACCATCTCGGCTCTTCGTGCGTTTCCCACAGACGGTGCCAGATGAAGAGGCGAGATCTCGCGCTTGTATCCTGAGCGGGCTGTGGATCACCTGAAGATGAACTGCAAGACAGGGAAACGTATCAGAGGGCCCAGGGGGCTTCCCTGGGGTAAAACCCTCCGATGGCTAAGTCAGTAGAGCTGTGGTGGAAGCAATAATGGGGAGGAGAAAAGCTAGCGCGCGAGATTCCTCTCCACCAGAGGGTGAAGCGGATTGCTCAGGAGTTAGGGTATATGAGTACCTGAATGGCTCTCTTCTTCCGTCAGAGGGTAGCCCTGGTTTAAATAGTGTGCCGCCTTCAGGAGTCCTGCCAGCTGAGGGGTCTCCGGCGGGAGTTACGTCCTCAACGTGGGCTTTCATGGCCTTATCGTGGGAACGTTATCGCCTTGAAGTCCGGCGGTTTCTTGACTCCCCTATCCGTTGGGGACTCTTGAACAGATGATATTTGGTCTGGCCGAGCTCCTGAAACGCCAGCCATGTCCGGGCGATGAGCATAGCTCGGTGAAAGAGGGGTCGGATAGGTCGGCTAATGCCTGTCTCTCCCAGGTGGGGAAACGGCTTGGGCCGAACCTTCCTTATGACCTGACCATCACTCGGGCCCTCCGAGCCTAGAGGCCGCCGGGGAGAGTTGGTTCCTCGAGTGTTTGTTTATTGGGCTTTTCTTCCCTTGGTGGGCCCTGTGGGTTGTCACCCAGGTGGGCTTGCCTCGTTGGACCCTGTTGGGTCTAGTTGGGCTGCTCTTTGGGTGGGCTACAGAAATCCCCCTCTCCAGTAGATATTTGGAAAACAAAAAAATTAGAATGATAACAAAGACAAAAAAATGCCAGAAAAAAAAATCATTTCGCATGATTGCATTTGTATGCAGCATTTCACTTTAAATTCCGCTTGCATTAGTGTACTTGTCTGTCACATTCATCGTTATCGCATCTTTCCCCTGCCTTCGTTAATAAAGGCTTGGCCCCTTGACCCATTATCAAGGACAGTTGAAGTGAACACCTGCTTATTGAGCAAGGGGCCAAATCAGAACAGGGATACTGACCTATTTGTTTCAATGATGCGTGCAGGGATTCAAGATAGCAAGAGTGAGATGAAAATCAAACAAAATCATACCTTTTATTCCATTCTTAAATAAGGAATTGTACATTAAGTTCCGCCTTCTCTCTCTACATTACTTGTCCCGCCACCCTCCGGGCAAAACACCCTCAAGGGTGCTACCCAGCTACAAAAGGCGGTACTTCTACCGCTCTGTACACCTCTTCCCATTCCCACACCCCGGCGTTGATCCGTGGGAGCAGCAAAGGAGCTACTGACACGAAAGCCACGCTCTCGTGCTCTTCGGTAGCGCTCCTCACCATCTCTCAGCCATTGTTCAGCGAGGCCAAGGCCGGTTCGGAGTTCGAACAACTGGGCCTCCATGACCCTTCGCTCCTCCCTTTCAGCTAATCTGTCGGCTCTTTCTCTTTCTATGTCCCTCTCTTTCTCTGACCGTTCTCTCTCACGATCTTCCCTCTCCAATTGAAAGGTGATTCTCAGCTCCATGGTATCCCTGGAAGAATCGTCATCCGGACGACGCCGCGATTCCTCCTCCAGCTCAGCTATTCTAGCCTCTCTCTGTGCAGCATGGGCAAGTGACTCCTGCATCTCCTTTTCCTGCCAGATATACTATCTCAGATATGTGGCAAGGAAAAAAAGGAGAACTCAACACTGAAACTCTTACATGTATAGAGAGCATTCCTTCTGCCTCCGCAGCACGCTGCGTAGTCCGAGCAAGTTGCTCGTGAAGCAAATCAAGTTCTGAGGCGGGGATCCATAAGCTGGAAGAGACGCCGCCTCCTCCCATCGGTGACGAAGCCGCGTCGATCTGGGCGCGCTATAACCACATGGGATGAAAATTAGCGGCCGAATGCCATCAATCTAGAGTTTTAATTAGGAGTGCGCATTATACATACACCTACCGAAGCGCTCAAGGCTCCACGGGTGTCGCCTAATTGTTGCTCCGTTTCTGCCAGGCATGATCGCAAGTCCGCTATCATGGTATCACGCACATCCTGTAACCATAGGAGTCAGCATCCACAGAGAGGAGAGGAGGAAAGGAGAAAAGAGGAAAGAGGAGACCCACCTCCACAAGTCCCCGGGGTTGGAGCCGCTCTGCGTACATTATCTTATACAGACGCAGATAGTCTTCACTATCCTGCACATGTGATTCCACGATTGTGCCACCTCGTTGCCAGTCTCCATACTGTTCGGGGAACCGCACACGCCAATCAACGCAAGTTGCCGGTCCCCGTGTCTTTCTTCCAACGTGAGGTGGCGCAGTCGTATCCACCCATTCCTGGGCCAGCCCTAGGGTCCTCATAACCAATCGTAGCCGAAGCGGCTCGATTTCATTTAGGCAGTGTATCCACAATTTCCGTCTGAACCGGGCACGACTTGTTAAAACCCACGGTTGGTCGGCATCGACCATGCCTGAGTAGGGTCTCCAGTTTACCTAGGTGAGGTGGTACGTACCCGTTTAGCTGGTTAGAACCGAAAAAAAAAAAGAAAAAATATATAACAAGAGCAAAAAAAATCCCACCATCGCTGCAGGGAATTCCTGTAGCTCGCGCCTTAGCACCATCAGCTGGTAGGTTCCAGGCGCTGCACTCAGGATAGGTTGCCACCGCCTGGCTAACGGCACCATCGCTGGTCGCCAATGCCGAGCTCTCCCCATCGGGAGATAATAATAGCTCCACAGCTATGTCGTCATATGCCGTCAATGCCTCAAGTCGACTATTACAAACAAACAAAAAATATATATATACACAAAAAAACAAACAAAAATACCTGGATAAGTGGTGCGAACCCACTCACAGTCATCTCACGATCTGCCTCTTGGGACAGACCCGTAAACAAGTGCGCTAGCATGGCAGCTCCCCAGGCATACTGTCCTACGTTTTCAAGGTCTGATAGTAGCTCCAGGAAACGACAATGGATGCCGTCTCCTTTCGAGCTCAGTATCAATCTTCCCAGGAAAAAGAGGAGAAATCTCCTCAAATCCATATTGGATCTCTCCCAATTGTCAAAATCTGTGCAATACACAGCACGACATCCCCTTTCCATCCTCTCCATGAATTCTTCCGAGGACTCGTCATCCCGTTGACGAGTATCAATGAGCCCTAATGCCCCCATGATAGATGCTCTGGCCACTGACCTGTTCTTCCGGCCGTCTAACTCCAACCCCAGTAGCTTCTGGGTGCCTTCCCGGTAGTCCGCATAGGTGACTCCGGTCACTGCCTCACCATCCACTTTGAGGCTCGTGATTCGGACCACATCTTCTAGACTGGGCATCATGTGTCCCCAGGGCATCAAGAATGCCCGACTCACTGGGTCCCATCTTTCGCACAAGGCTTGGATGAGGACCGGGTCGAGCTTAATTGGCTCAATCCGGAGAAAGGCACCGAATCCCATCACGTCTAGCCTGGCCTTTTGAAAATCCGGAAGACCTCGATATGCTGCCACTACTAATTCCCATGAAATATGCGATTTCATCATACTCTGCGCATGCACGGGGAATGGAGAAGGGTTTTGTCAAAGGAAAGAAAGAAGGAAAGAAAGAAAGAAAGGAAGAATTAGAAAAGGGGGAAGAAAGCTCAGCTTACGAGTTGCGATCGGGTCCTCTAACTGAACTGCCCCTCGAGGTCCGAGAATTTCCTGGAACTGCTACCGCTGGATCTGCTTCTCTTTGAGGAGTGGGAAGATTCGCCCTCCATCCAGAATTCTGAGTTCCTCCTAGCACTCTTCGAGTTGGCCCTCGATGTCCCTGGGAGGATAAAAGAGGCAGGCATTTATAGCAATAGGAGAAGTGCGGGTCAAGGTTGCCTCCAACGATAGCCCCCACAATAGGGCGCCTCCCCTGCGGTCCCATGAGTCACTTCACCACCTGTATAAGGTGATGGATCGGACGGTGTAAAATGATGACCTACTCCCTGTGGCGCCCTATCATAACGTGGAGGTCATCCGTAAAGTTTGAAAAATCATCCGGGAGAAGAGGCCCAAGCTGTCATCATTGACCTTGACGATAAATTCCTGTGAAAGAATAGTCGCAGCAAGATGCCATCCTCCGTCTAGGGTAGGATGTCGACAGACACATCACATGAGAATAGTACAAGGAAGCATAGGGAAGAAGGAATGCACAAGAAAACAAACAAGCAATAGAAAATCTAATCATTCATAAGTCTACATGAGCTGCCACAAACATCACGATCATAGAGAGGAGGCGGGACCACTGACTCGCCAACTCTCGATATCATCCTCACGCTCATCCCTCTAGGCGTCCCTCTCCTCTCCCCCGAGGTGGGGATCCCTCGGAAGCCTCCCGGACCCCGGTGCGGCACCCGCCTCACCTCGTGGCGCCTGCTCCACAGCGGTGGCTCGCTGCTCCTCCCCTGGCGTGGCGAGGAAGCCACCAGCAGAAAAGCGTCCAGACCGGCGAAGTAGCGCCCCGAGCTCTCGCGCTCTCTCGTAGCGCGTCTCCATCACTCCTAACCTTTGCGCCATGACCTGAAGGCCTAGCTGGAGCTCCCTCACTTGGGCCTCCAAGGCCTTCCTCTCGGCCTGGTCTCGCTGTCACTCGGCCCTTCCCTCCTCTCTCTCTCTCCGCCTCCCTCATCGTCGCCTGGAAAAGGACCCGTAGCTCCAGAATGTCTGGAGAGGGCCTCCCCTCACCTCGGCGCTGCAACTCTGCCACGGCTGTGGCCCAGGCATCACGCTCCTCTTCAGCACGGACCACGCGGGCCACCGCACTGGCAAGCTGCTCCTGGAGGGAAGCGATCTCCAGAAAAAGAGCCTGAGGGTTGGAAGATGATCCCCCAGCCATCCCTACCATTGTTTCCTGCTGAGCACATGAAAACAGATAGACGACAGCCGTCGGTTAAATTCTGGAATTTCATGGCGAGAATAAAAATTTTGGGGCCCTACTGTCACCTCTGTCCGTCTCCCAGGCTGAAGAGCCCCCACACAGTCCCCCCTTCACTGCTGTAGGAGGCCGCCACTACCCTGCACCGGTACGCCACCTTGTTGTCCAGGGGTGCGCCGGTCCTCGAGCTTCCCCTTGCCGCGACTCTCTTTCCTGACGCGGCCCGGCTCATCCGCGCTCGCCCACTCGTCAGCCAAGCCCGGGATTCTTGCCGCACCCTGCATCAAAGAGGGAGGTCCCCCGTCAGTTAACGAGAACGCGTCCCCTGTCAAGGACGCACCCATCATGTGAGTGCCGCCCTTGCCAAGCCCCTTCCACTCCCACACCACGCACTTCGAATTCAAAACAAGTCATAGAGGGAGAAACCGAAGCACTCACCGAGCCGCGTTCGCCTCCTTCCTTGCCGTTGGGCCCCTCGGGTCCCACGAGTGCTCTAAAAGGCCCTTCCACTTCCATTGATGCCTCACCGTGCTCGTGCACATCCCTCCTCAGGCGAGGAGTCCCTCGACCTTCTCTCCCTTCACCACGATCTGGCCCACCGAACTCCATCGGTCGAGGAGGGAAGAAGATGAAGATAAGCGAGCGAATCTCGGCCGGGGGCGGGCTCGTTTGCGGGTGACGCACGGAAGAAGAAAGGCCGCCTCACGTTTTAGATTTGGATTCAAAGATAAGACGCGTCCCGGCGCCTGGACGCGCCCAAAAGGGGAAGAAAAGAAACATGATCCCTCTATGCAAAGTGATCGTCCCACTCAGATGACCCTCAAGGTCGGAAAGTTGCCTGATCCCGCCACTAGGTCTACCCCTCTTCATAACGCGGGAAGACTCTCCTTCCATTATGAAATCCCTAGATTCCCCTCTCCTTCTCCTCCTGAACTTTCAAAACTCCCCTTGGTACATTTGAGTAAACTAACCTAAGGGAGGTACTTATAGGAAAGGAGAGGTGCTACGGGACGGAACATGTCACATCAGTGGTCAAGTTGTCAGTGTTTTGTCTGATATCCTTGTACTGCGGTGCAATGCTGTTATATTTCTGTTGCTGCTTTCTGATGTATTTAATCTATGATGGTCTGTGCAGGTTTTGCTAACGGACGCCTTTGCCCTATCTTATGTGCCATCCTTCAGTGTTTGGTTCCCCGTGTCAAGCATCATACTATATGATATTTACGTTATTAGAACACGTCAAGGACCTTGCGACCAGAACGGATCTGGGATTTGAGTTCCCCTTCAACAAAAATAGTGATGATTCCAGAAGAATTTGGGTTGTACGGATAGGCCGTTAACTGGTGACAGTATGGGGACGACGGTTCCATTCAGTGAGTTGGTGCGTGAATAAACGGGCCCCAGCTCAGTATCAACTCACCGGATCGGTATCTTGACCCGTTCTTAACAAGTTGACAATATTATCCTTGGCTATTTTCTATTTTAGTTTGTTTTAAATTTTTCTTTAAACCCAGCATGCATTCATGTAGGACTTTGATTCCATTGTGGAAAATCATTCAAAGTAATTCGATTGCGAAGGTCGCTGTGCTTAAATTCTTATAATATGAGATATTCCATTCCGAATGAAGTATTGAGTTTCCTTGAGACAGCCCAACGCTGTTCTTCCAAAGGAGACCCTTGTTTGGATTGATCCTCAAATATTCCTTTACTTTTACTCCATTTGACCGATCTTGGCCGTAGCACTTCCACATTGGCTGGTAACCGCTCCCCAAGGTGAAACCTGCAGGTTTATGACCCAGGTACTTCCACACAGAGAAGTTGGTCCCTTTTTCTACTCGTGCCTGAGCGCACATTTTCTCCTTCCTTGTTTGATTTCCGTCCAAACAATTGTTGAATTCGAAAGACCTTCTCCCAGGTCGTCTCGTTGAAAACTATGAAAACATTCCAAAAATCGTAATGTTGAAAGCGTGTCTCATCACACCTTGGCATCTACTTTTCAGTCCATTCTTACTCCATTCCACTTCACTTCAATGCCATTCCACTACGTGCCACTCCCTTGCAAAGCAGACGCCAAGGCGGGGCAGCGGTAGACACGCCGTTCTTGACATTACAGTGAGTAAATATCATATTACACTATGATACCCCAAGGCGGCCTTCACATTTTTAATTACTCTGGTGATTTCCTATTTTTCTGAATTTTTTTAACATTTTTCTGAATTTTTTCGTGAAAAATCTTGGAGGTGTCCAGGAGACTGGACGCCTCCATAAATTCATATATATATATAAAATAATAAAAATAATAGAAAAATCAAAAAATCATGGAGGCGTCCAGGTGCCTTGACGCCTCCATAAATAAAAATAATTAAAAAATCAAAAAAATCATGGAGGCGTCTAGGAGGCTGGACGCCTCCATCAATGGCAAAAAAATGAAAAAAATAATAAAATAATAAATAATATATATATATATATATATATATTCTTGAGGCGTCTAGGAGACTGGACGCCTCCATCAATCGGCTCACGGGTGACCCCCGACCATCGACTGACCGTTGCTCAGTCTGTCGTCTGAAAAAAAGCCAAGATATGGAGGCGTCCATGCCCCTGGACGCCTCCATCATTCGGCTCACGGGCGACCCCCGGCCATCGACTGACCGTTACTCAGTCTGTCGTTTGAAAAGAATCCAAATCATGGAGGCGTCCAGGCCCCTGGACGCCTCCATCATTCAGCTCACGGGCGTCCCTGACCACTGCCCCACCATTGCTCGGCCTGTCGTTTGAAAAGAATCTAAATTATGGAGGCGTCCAGGCCCCTGGACACCTCCATCATTCAGCTCACGGGCACCCCTGATCCCCGACTATCCGTTGGCTGGCTTGTAGTTTGAGAGGAATCCAATATCATGGAGGCGTCCAGGCCCCTGGACGCCTCCATCGTCCAGGTCACGGGTGCCCCTGGCCACTGACTATCCGTCAGCCGGTCAGATTGTCGTTTAAAAAAGATCCAAGTGATGGAGGCGTCCAGGCCCCTGGACGCCTCCATCCTCCAGAGCTCTATAAATAGAGGCCTACCCCCCTCAGTCCAAGGGTCGAAAAAAGAGAGCCGATAGGCTGCCGAATTCTATTTCTAACCCGCGGGTGTTTTGTAGGGGAGAAGTTCTGCCGGATTCCTGGGTGCCCGTGCTCGCGGGAGAAAGGCCGCCTTCGCCCATCGTGCTCCCGCGTCGTCCTTGCGCTGCCGAAGCTCCGCCGGGCCTCGCCATCGACCATCCAATAAGCCATTCTCCTCTCTTCTTTCCTAGTTATCTTGCATTCATCATATCATATCTTCCACTCTCCCCCCTTTAGGGTGTCTCTTCCCGTTCTTACGTTGGCATAATCGCAATTCATCATAAGCATTTTCCTCCTACTCGTGTCCGAGAGGGGTTTTAAAAGACAACACCAACCAGGTGTGTGTCCTGCCATCATTTCATTACTTGCATCGTTAGAATTGAATACTGCACCTTCGTCTTTCTGATCCACTCGTTACTTGTTTGTCGTTATTTTGCAAGTGTAATTAAAGAAAGCCCTCTCCGTCGGCCGGTCGAAGGGGGAGGAAGAAGTAACCCGCCATTTCCCGCTCTCGACGATTCACCCTCTCCGTGCCTCGTACAAGGTACACGCGATCATTTCTTTTCATTGAGGTAACCCCTCTGGCGATCACATCCCTTTAGCATCCTACGTATGCTCTTTTCTCTATTGGCACGTTTCATGCCCCTTATTAGCCTTTAGTCACGGCGAGTTTTCGTTTTCTCCTTTTAAGTGGATCCCTCCTCGGCTTCCACATCCATGACAGAGCATTTTTACCCGCAAGGCGAGGTCCATGTGTCTTAAAGACATAATCCCAAGTCCACCATGAGAAATCGGTTTGCATACATTTTTCCAATATCTCCAGTGTCTCCTATTTCCATGCTTGGAGGACCCCCAGAAAAAATTGCAAAGGACCTATCTAATTACTGGTGAATGCCAGCATGAAGTGGAGTGTAGGCTAAAATATAGATAGGAATGGATGTAAGAACATGTTTGATTAAAATCAGACGTGCGCCCTGTGAAAGTAGTTTAGCTTGCCAGCCCTCTATACACTTCTGGATTGTGGAGATAATACCAGCAAAATATACTTTTTTGACTCTGCCCATGACCAGCGGGTAACCCAGATATTTGTGTGGAAATGCTTGTCTCGAGAAACCTGTACTAGCCTCAAGTCTTCTTTGGAGTGCTGGGTTGCTATTAGGATGAATAAAATAGCCACTCTTACTCACATTGATCAGCTGGATAGAAGCTTGCTCATAAGATTTTAAAGTATTCATGAGGTTGCGGATAGAGTCTGCATTAGCCTTTGCAAAGATTAATGTGTCATCTGCAAACAGAAGATCGGAAATAAGTGGGCATCTCCTGGGACCAGAGAACCAACCCACTCTTCCTTTCATAAAACTGTCCTTGAGTAATCTGCTCAATATCTCTTGGGCAAGAATAAAGAGGTAGGGGGCAATAGGATCATGATGTGACACAATCTTGGACTTAAGCAAGCAAGCACATTCGCATTCTAAATGGGCCAATTTGGGCCGCCGCTCTCTCGTCGCTCACCCAAGTCCGGGGTAACTTGGCAATGCCAAGGTGAAGATGTGGGGTTGGGCCCTTGCTGGTAGAGGGCCAGCAAGGCCAAGGCTTGATTCCCAAAAGGATGTGGAACCCAATTCAATGGGGCCGACAAAGTGCCAAGGGCACCGGTTTCACTCTTCCCACGGTGATCACTCAAGGCAACGGGGCTTGAGGATCGGGCTCTCTCTCGCACAACCAGCGGAGCTAAGAAACAAACATTGAAAGACAAGCACAATGAGCAAGGGTTTAGAGCACTTACTCGACCGGTTTGAAGAAACCGGTCCCGCTCGGAGACGAGGGCAAGCGGGGAGGCGGTGGATCCCCACACGCCGCGGCGGTGTAGCTTGACCTGAAATTACAAACGGTATAGCACTACTCCTCACGCAGGAGGGGTGATCTTGGGGTGGGGGTTATGCTTAATACATTCAAAACTACCTCCACACAGGGAGGGGCCTTCAGCCGGCCAAGCGGGGTGGGGAGAGATGCAAAGGAAACCGAGTTTCCGAGCTTCGCCGATTCTGTCTAGCTTCTGTAATTCTGGACAGGGAGTCGATGTTGATGCAGCCAATAAATCCACCGAGCTCAGAATCTGATGAGACTTGCGCCAAAAGATTGCTAACCGGATAGGGGTGCAGCCTGAATTTTTGGACGACGTTCTGATCTAGGGGCTGACTGCTCCGGCGACTGGAAGATGGATGCAGCTCTGGTCTCTGGCCGAGCTCTGAAACAGCAGGTTGAAGAAGCGGTCACGGTTGCTCCTGAGCTCCAAATCTGGCACCGCTGGACTCGTTGGAATCTTTGATGAGTCTACTTTGCAGCAAAACAAACGGGGAAGTCTTATGATGTCAGAGATGAGCTGGGTGTCCAGAGAAGTGGACGGTGGTCGGGGCAGACTGTGAGGAGGCAGACCGGCGTGGTTGTGGTAGAAAATTAATATCTCTGATTGTCGGATGCCGAACGGAGCTCCGCCTTCTGTTCCTGGACGCTGACAGGGGGAGGAAGATCTTTGTAGAAGACCCTGAAGGCTGATTCCTTCAAGGTTCGTCGTGGGAGAGTCTTCTCTGCCGCTCTGGCTTTTGGTCTGAGAGGTTCTACGCAGTCGGGGAAGAACAGCCTTCACGGACGGACACGAACTCAGAATGGAGTGATTCCACCTCGCCTGCGAAGAGCATGGGGAGGCCTTTCCAGAAAGTTAGGCCACGCCACCAGCAGAACCAGGATGCAGTCGTGGACGTCGCTGCAACAGAGTGCTAATCTGCAGGTCGGCCTGCACACAAAGCTGGAGTGGAGAAGAGAGGAGGGGGGTGAACTTGGCTTGAGGGGAGAGGAGGGGTGCGACCTAGGGAGCAAGGAGGGATGGGGAGATTCGAATTTGGGCTTTGGAATGAGTTAATTCAGCCTTGGGAAGGTGGAGATATGCTTAGGGAAGTGAAAGGGGTAGGTGGTGGTTGGAGGGTGGGGTTTTGAGTGGTGGAACTTCCTTGGGACTAGGTGAGGATTAAAGAGGGGTTGTGGGAAGTTGTGGGGAGTTAATGGAGGTAGGTGGGGGTTGGAAGTGGTTGAGAGGGGGAGGAGAGAGAAGAAAATTCGAATTTGGGTGTTGAGGAGAGAGAAAGTGGAGTGAAAAAGAGAGATTAAGAGAGGGAAGGGTGGGGAATCTCTCCCCTAGGGTTTCTCACCTAAAAAATGGAATCTCTCCACTAGATAAGGAGTGTAAACTCTCAAAATAGCAAGTTTTTTCATTCATTGATTCATTACCTCCAAATGAAGGAAATGGGGCCCTATATATAGGAAACCCACATTTTACAATAAGTCCCTTACAAAAGACTCAATAACAAATAACCGAAGGGGTAGGGGGGGCTCATGGGCCAAGCCCGAAGAATTGGGCCCAATAGCACATTACACAATTTAATGACACTCAAACTTAGGAAAATAAATGCAAGACCTAGGAACATGACTCAAATAAAAGGGAAAATACATCAAATGACTCAAATAAAATTACATAGGACTTAAAATTAAATGACTAAACCATGCCGGATGCAACCGGGGCGAGGAGACGAGCTGTGAACGTGGGCATGGGAGGTGATGTCCCCATCATACTCCCGGGGTGCGGAGAACTCGACTCCGTCGAGTAAGTGTCATTCCCTCCTTGGAGGGTGTAGAAGTGGTACTGCCCTCAAGTCTTCCGAACGAGTCCGATCCATCCACCTTTCGAGATAGCGCTCGTATACCTTGCTCCGAGTGGTAGTGACTTGTTCATCCAATATTTGTTCAATTTGTTCACGCTGGGCTCTCTTGGCTGGTGATCTCTCTTCACGGGTGGGTGCTCTCTCAAGGGAAGAAGTGGGCTCAATCTCCTCACTAGGTACCACCGTGGGTCCCTTATATGACACTAGGTCGGCCACATTGAATGTGGGACTTATTGCATACTCCTCAGGGAGATCTAACTCGTAGGCATTTGCACCGATGCGCCTCAAGACCTGGAAGGGACCAGCCCCACGTGGCCTCAGTTTAGAGTTGGCTCCCGGGGAGAGCCTCTCCGTCCTTACCATCACAAAGTCACCCTCATGGAAGTCTCGGTGACGCCGATGAGAGTCGGCCCGCCTCTTATAAGCCTCATTCTTTTTGCTTATGTGCTTGCAAAGGTTTTCATGCAATTTCGTGAATGTTGACATTCTAGGGGTGATGGGTGGACCTGGGCAACCGAAAGTAGACCGATCATGCTTTGATGCCAAGAAGCCTTTGATGGATTTTGGAGGGCCGGGGCAACCATATGTGGACTTATCATGCAATGTTGTCATGTAGACTTTGGTGGGCCTAGGTGGGCCGGGGCACTCGTAGGTGAACCTATCATGCAAAGTGGTGATGAATGTGGGGGGACCCGGACATCCGTAGATACTTTTGACATGCTTAAGATCCATGATGAATGAAGGAGGACCATGACACCCGAATGTGGACCACTCATACTTTCTACTTGATATGTGGGTGATATGAATGCATGGACCCAACATAGTGTTCATGCCAAGGGGTATGGTAAGCCTAGACACATGCATGCTTTTCCCAAAGGTGACTTCCATGTGTATAGGTGTGGGACAACCTTTGAACTCCCATTGGAAATGATCGAATGGATCTAAGAAGGTAGTCATCATGGGGTGGGGTACAACCTGATTACCTAGGGATATATGGCCCAAGGTCATGGCTCCCAAGGTATAACCCGAGTCATGGATGAGGTGGGTTTGGCCCAATATGGTGGGTGAGGGTAGGAAAGGGTGGGTGGTTGGTAAGATGGTTGGGTCATATGAGTCCATTGACTCCCATTGGAATGGATCATATGGATCATAAAATGGGTCATCTAGGGGGAGGAACTCCATGTCCTCAAGATCCTTAAAAGGTGCTAAGTCATCCTTCTCCATGATAGTTGGGCCAATGTTCTTGACAAGTGGGTCGGCCATGAGTGGAGGGCTTGGCTTTCTACCCGAGATAAGAAGCTCTAAATCGAGGAGAAGGTTGGGCTCATCGGGTGTAGGGAGGAATAGAAGGAGGTCGCTAGTGTAGCAACCAATGGTGCAAACTGAGGTGATAGACCCTATGCATAGGTGTAGGAGGCTAAGGCTCCTAGGTTGTTCTACCATAGGGGTCAACATGCTAGTCATCTCTAATTGCCATGCTATGCCCTTGAGAAGGTCTTCTAAGGTCTCCACTTGATAGGATGCTTGGATTGTGGTGTGATAGGAGAAGAAGGGCACTAAGGGAAGGTCTTGTTCTATGGGAGGGAAAATATGGGCCCGGGTCTCTCCAATTGGGCTCTCCTTTAGCCAACTAACAATGGGTTCTCCTAAGATGAGCTTGGTCCCAACTAGAGAGGGTGATGTAAGGTGAAGACCCTCATGTGTTGTTTCTTCTTCAATTTGGGCTTGGGTTTCCTCCAAGGTGGAGAGTGGGTTTGGAGTGTTCACCACTATGGGGTGGGGTATGGGTTCTTCTTCCAAGGAGGTGAGAGGGGCTTTTGAGGGTGTGGTGATGATTGGGGCATGGTGTATCCGGGGTGGTAGGTAGTGGGAAACTTGGGTTAGGATAGGTGAGGGTAGTAGTGGAGGCTTCGGTGGGAGTTGGATTGGGGTAGGGAGAGGAAGATGGGTGGGTTGAAGGGGTTTGGGTTGATTTGTTTTGGGAGGAGTTTCTCTTTTTGGGGGTGATGGAGAGGTAGTGGTGGGGGTTACCATGGGCCTAGGTGGAGAGTTGGTCATGGGGCCCAATTGGGTATGGGGGCCTATGGTTGTGGTGTGGACTTGGAGGTGGGGTGTAAATGTAGTGGTTGGGGTGGGAGAGATGGGAAGTGGTAGGGAATGGGTGATTGGGGTCTTGGATTGACCGGGTGGGGATGAAGGAGTTGAAGTACTCCTTGGGCTTTTGTGATTTGAGTAGGAGGGAGAGGGTTGGAGAGTGTAGGTTTTCCTAAGCTCGACCTTCATCTCATCCCAAGTGCTAATGGGGGCCTCCCTGCGGATCCTTCTTAAACCTTCCACAACTAACCAATGAGTTTTAGCTTGTTTGGAGAGGTGTGCCTTGGCTAGCCTCATTCTCCTTTCATCGTTCAAGGGGCAACTTTTAAAGAATTGGTCTAGGGAAATCTCCCAATCTATGTAAAGGCTTGGGCTGTTGGATCCATCAAAGGCGGGGGTTTTGATTTTCAAGTGTTCTAAAAATATGGTTTCTAGATTTCCCAAAGGTCACTCTCATTCACTCTTGGTGCACGGCTATTTCCTTCAAGTCGGTCGAGTCGAGACATGATATCTTCAAGCCGATTAAGGACATTAGGTAGGGCTTCTATGATAGAGGTGTTGCTACCCACTTTGTTGGCAATGGAGCTTCCATGAGGATTTGGGCTTCTTGGGAAAGTTGATGGGGATGAATATGACGGGTATGAAGTGGCCATTCTAGTGGACATGGGAGATGCAACCGAGGACTCTAAATGCATAAACATGCCCTAGGACCAACTTGTGGAGAGACAAGTTGTGAACTTGCTCTGATACCACTTGATGTGACACAATCTTGGACTTAAGCAAGCAAGCACATTCGCATTCTAAATGGGCCAATTTGGGCCGCCGCTCTCTCGTCGCTCACCCAAGCCCGGGGTAACTTGGCAATGCCAAGGTGAAGATGTGGGGTTGGGCCCTTGCTGGTAGAGGGCCAGCAAGGCCAAGGCTTGATTCCCAAAAGGATGTGGAACCCAATTCAATGGGGCCGACAAAGTGCCAAGGGCACCGGTTTCACTCTTCCCACGGTGATCACTCAAGGCAACGGGGCTTGAGGATCGGGCTCTCTCTCGCACAACCAACGGAGCTAAGAAACAAACATTGAAAGACAAGCACAATGAGCAAGGGTTTAGAGCACTTACTCGACCGGTTTGAAGAAACCGGTCCCGCTCGGAGACGAGGGCGAGCGGGGAGGCGGTGGATCCCCACACGCCGCGGCGGTGTAGCTTGACCTGAAATTACAAACGGTACAGCACTACTCCTCACGCAGGAGGGGTGATCTTGGGGTGGGGGTTATGCTTAATACATTCAAAACTACCTCCACACAGGGAGGGGCCTTCAGCCGGCCAAGCGGGGTGGGGAGAGATGCAAAGGAAACCGAGTTTCCGAGCTTCGCCGATTCTGTCTAGCTTCTGTAATTCTGGATAGGGAGTCGATGTTGATGCAGCCAATAAATCCACCGAGCTCAGAATCTAATGAGACTTGCGCCAAAAGATTGCTAACCGGATAGGGGTGCAGCCTGCATTTTTGGACGACGTTCTGATCTAGGGGCTGACTGCTCCGGCGACTGGAAGATGGATGCAGCTCTGGTCTCTGGCCGAGCTCAGTCTGAAACAGCAGGTTGCAGAAGCGGTCACGGTTGCTCCTGAGCTCCAAATCTGGCACCGCTGGACTCGTTGGAATCGTTGATGAGTCTACTTTGCAGCAAAACAAACGGGGAAGTCTTATGATGTCGGAGATGAGCTGGGTGTCCAGAGAAGTGGACGGTGGTCGGGGCAGACTGTGAGGAGCCAGACCGGCGTGGTTGTGGTAGAAAATTAATATCTCTGATTGTCGGATGCCGAACGGAGCTCTGCCTTCTGTTCCTGGACGCTGACAGGGGGAGGAAGATCTTTGTAGAAGACCCTGAAGGCTGATTCCTTCAAGGTTCGTCGTGGGAGAGTCTTCTCTGCCGCTCTGGCTTTTGGTCTGAGAGGTTCTGTGCAGTCGGGGAAGAACAGCCTTCACGGACGGCCACGAACTCAGAATGGAGTGATTCCACCTCGCCTGCGAAGAGCACAGGGAGGCCTTTCCAGAAAGTTAGTCCACGCCACCAGCAGAACCAGGATGCAGTCGTGGACGTCGCTGCAACAGAGTGCTAATCTGCAGGTCGGCCTGCACACAAAGCTGGAGTGGAGAAGAGAGGAGGGGGGTGACCTTGGCTTGAGGGGAGAGGAGGGGTGCGACCTAGGGAGCAAGGAGAGATGGGGAGATTCGAATTTGGGCTTTGGAATGAGTTAATTCAGCCTTGGGAAGGTGGAGATATGCTTAGGGAAGTGAAAGGGGTAGGTGGTGGTTGGAGGGTGGGGTTTTGAGTGGTGGAACTTCCTTGGGACTAGGTGAGGATTAAAGAGGGGTTGTGGGAAGTTGTGGGGAGTTAATGGAGGTAGGTGGGGGTTGGAAGTGGTTGAGAGGGGGAGGAGAGAGAAGAAAATTCGAATTTGGGTGTTGAGGAGAGAGAAAGTGGAGTGAAAAAGAGAGATTAAGAGAGGGAAGGGTGGGGAATCTCTCCCCTAGGGTTTCTCACCTAAAAAATGGAATCTCTCCACTAGATAAGGAGTGTAAACTCTCAAAATAGCAAGTTTTTTCATTCATTGATTCATTACCTCCAAATGAAGGAAATGGGGCCCTATATATAGGAAACCCACATTTTACAATAAGTCCCTTACAAAAGACTCAATAACAAATAACCGAAGGGGTAGGGGGGGCTCATGGGCCAAGCCCGAAGAATTGGGCCCAATAGCACATTACACAATTTAATGACACTCAAACTTAGGAAAATAAATGCAAGACCTAGGAACATGACTCAAATAAAAGGGAAAATACATCAAATGACTCAAATAAAATTACATAGGACTTAAAATTAAATGACTAAACCATGCCGGATGCAACCGGGGCGAGGAGACGAGCTGTGAACGTGGGCATGGGAGGTGATGTCCCCATCAGATCACCTTGTCGGATGCCTCTGGATGATTTAAAAAATCCAGCAGATTCACCATTCAGTGAGATAGAAAACTAGCAGTTAGTAACCATATTTTCAATGAGACTGATGAAGTGGTTATTAAAACCAAATCTCTTCAAGAATTCGAATAGAAAATCCCATTCAATTTGGTCATAGGCCTTTGCCATATCCAGCTTTAGGATGACATTGCTGCCTCTGGTTTTTCTGTCTAATTCCTGAATCATTTCCTGAGCTAATGCAATGTTTTTAATAATGTGCCTTCCTTTGACAAAAGTTGTTTGTTCCGTTGAAATGAGAGATGGAAGAAATCTGCATAACCTGTTGCTCAAAATTTTGGAAATGATCTTGTATGAAAATTTGCATAGACTAATAGGCCTGTATTCTGAGATATCAGTTGCATTCTTGTTTTTTGGAATAAGAGCAATAATGGTAGTAGTGAAGCACATTGGAAGAGATTTCCTTTCAGTAAAGAATTCTTGAATTGCCTTGATAACAGTATCAGCAATGATTGGCCAAGCCTTGTGAAAGAAACTCCCAGTAAACCCATCAGCGCCCGGGGCACTATCTGGGGACATATAGAAAATAACATCCTTGATTTCCATTTCTTTAGTAATAGCATTCAGGAAGGTATTATCATCCTGGGTTACCATGTGAGGAATGCAGTTAATGCTATCACTGTCAATGTAGTGAGGCTGGGAGGTGAAAGCAGCTTGAAAATGACTAACAACAATGTCCTTCATTTTCTGACTGTCAGAGGTAAGATCACCATTGGAGGTCCTGAGGTGAGGTATGCAGTTACTCCTCCTATTGGCCATAGTAGTCATATGGAAGAATTTTGTGTTCATGTCTCCTTCTGCCAGCCAACAGATGTTGTGCCCCTGTGGTTTTGATGATGGTTTTGATGATTGATTTTTGATGTGAGTTAATCACTGTGAGTCATCTTGCTGTGTGAGTCATCATGCTGTTATTCAGTTATTTTCTGATCATAACTCAGTCTATCAAATGTTCAGTCAACTTGCTGCTCAGTTTAGTTTAACATGTTTGATGTTCAGTCATGTTAACTGATGCATAAAGCATTCATTGCTACACTCTGCTTAGTTAGTATGAACAGTAGTGGGTCGACCCACCCTTGCTGATGCGTCGACCCATCAGAACACTGAATGTCTGGGTATCAAAGTCTGTACATCAGCTGATCGAGTAAGTCTGTACAGCATGCCTTAGTGTTCATATAATTAAGTCTGTACATTGGCATCTCTTCTTCAAGTCTGTACACCGGGCATCTTCTAATTGAAGTCTGTACAGCCAATGCACTTAACTCAAGTCCATACACTGGAAGCTCTTCATTTGATTAAGTCTATACATTGTCCTAGGCTAAGTGTATACATCGTCTCATTCATGCTTTGATTAATGAAGTCTGTACATCAGTCTTCACATTTTAAGTCTGTACAGCCGTTGGGTTTGGACTCAGAGTCTGTACACTCGATTTGTCTTTGAATTGGTCAAGTGTGTACACTCCTTCACTGTAGCTTTCACGTTTCCAAGTCTACACATCGTGAAAGTCTATACACTCATCACTTACCTTCGTTCAAGGTAAAGTCTATACACTGGGGTCTTTCCCTACGTTTCTTAGGCGAAGTCTATACATTCGGTTCTGAAGCCTGAAGTCTATACACTCCAGCCTATTCCTACGCTCAAGGCTTCAGTTACACATTAAGTGTAATATCCCGGACCTTTCGGATCCTTCTTCGTGGGTCCCGGATCTAGTTTTCGGAGCGTCCGGCTCCGTTGTGTCCGAAATTTCGTTTCGGACATCTTTCGTGTTCGGATCGGCGCGATCCGGAGTCGTTTCGGAGGCCCGGAGGCGTTCCGTGGCTTTTTCCGCGCGTGTTTTCCGATTTCCGGTGTGTGTTTCGGCTTTTTCTTCGGACGCTCGCTGCGGGCGAACCGGGCAGTTCCCCGAGGCACGAGTGGTACCGTTGCGATCGGTGCGTTCCGAGGATTCCGGAAATGTATTTTTCTAATTTTCGGTATTTTTCCGAAAAATCGGATTTTCTATATATTCCCATTTTCTTTTCTTTTCTTTTTTCTTCTTTTCTCTTTTCTTCTTCCTCCTTCCTCCTCCACCGTGTCTCCCTCCCTCTCCCTCTCTTCCTCCCGGTTGGCCACGGCGAGCTCCCCTCCGGCTGCAGACGGCGGCGGGGCGACGGCGCGGTGACGTGGGCGGCGGCGAGGCGATCGTGCGGGCATACGGCGAGCGTGGGAGGCGTGGAGAGGCGAGATTCTAGCGGCGTTCTTCGCGACTTCGAGCTCGGATCGGAGCGTTTCGTCGCGGACCGGAGGTAGGGTGACGTTCCTTAGCCTCATGTCTTCCTTCCCCGTGAGTTTCAGCTCGAGACGAGGTCGAGAGGGGTTTATTTTGAGCCGGGAAGGGTCGATCATGCCGCGGGGTGAGTTCGTCCGATCCATCGTTTTGAGCCCCGATTTCACGGTTTAAGGGCGTAGGAGCATGCTAGGGGGCTTGGGGGTTCTTCTCTCGCCATTTCCCCCTCCGTGGGGTTTGTTTTGAGGCCGATTGGGCGATTCCGGTGAGGTTCGCCATTTTCTCGCCGGTGAGCGATGTGCGGTCGAACCAGTGGCCGCACAACCCCTATGCGGTTCCGTTCGGACCGTTCATCGGCTCGGCGCGCTTTGGGTGAGGCTTGGCGCGCAGTGGGCTTGGGCGGTCTATCGTGGGACCGCATATCCTAATGTGCGGCCCCACAGCTACCGCCCAACCCCAAGGGTTTTGACCGTTGGTTGTGACCGTTGTGCAGTGCTCTGGGATGTGCGGCCAGGAGCTGACCGCATAACCCCTTGCACGGCCAGGTGCTGGCCGTACATCCCCTAGCGCTATGGTTGGATGTGCGGTCTGGCCCTGACCGCACAACACCTGAACGGCTAAGCCGTAGCCGCCCTTCCCCAAGTGCGGCTAAGGACTAACCGTCCAGGCTTTTTACCGTTGGGAGACGAGCGGCCAGGAGGTGACCGTTCCTCACCCACGTGCGGTCAAGAGTTGGCCGCACATCTGTTTGAACGGTCCTGTGTTGGCCGTTTATCTGTCGTTTGGACCCTGGGTGGAACGGTCCTGATATGACCGTTCTAATCCTTGTGCGGTCCCTGTGTGACCGCACATCCCTGAGCGGCCCAGTGTGGACCGTTCAAGGGTACGGGTTGCGTCGGTGTGTCTCTCGTCGTACAGAGTGTACCGGGAGATGTTGTTGTCAGCTGGTCACCGTGCGTCGGTGTTGGTACAAGGAGCGTTCCTCGTACCTGCAGTTGCACCGTTGTTTTCCGAGACTTGAGAGTCTACTCCTTCTGTGACCCTCCACTAGTCGTAGCCTACTAGTACGCGTGTGCTAGTCGCACCAGGGAGTGGTGTACGGGCTGACCTTTAGAGACGGTTTGTGGACCGGTTACCGTTGGGCCCCACGTCTTGCAGCCAGAGTCCGGCTGAGGGGAAAACCGGTCAGAGGGCCAGACCAGGGACGCGCGGTCTGTGTGTGCACACGTGGTTGGGGGCGGTTGGACCCACGTCGACGGGCGTGACCCCAGCTAGTCACTTGTTGTAGTTACTTGTACGGTGTTTGCGCCTCGGGTAGGACCTACCATGTCAGGCGGTTCACCTGCGGTGCGGTGTAAGACGTCAGGGGACGCTACCGGCTGTGCTTCTAGTGGGTGGTACTCCTGTTGAGTACGGAGTGTCAGACTGTCAGTCGTGTGTTTCCGACCTTCGGGTTTTGACGGTTCGACCGTTGAGTTTCGGTCTTCTCGTACCGTGGCACGTGTGTCGGTTTGCGTGCCGTTAGGGTCTAGTTCTGTAGAGTACAGGGCTTTCCTTTCCGAGGTACCTTCTACCGCTAGAGTAGTGGTTTCTCGTTTTTCGAGGTAGGGTTCGAGTGATCCCTACTGAGTCTTGTTCCGAGACTCATTCCCTGCGTGTTTTCACCGTGTTTCAGGTGAGGCGCCACCTTCGGGGAGCGTGTCAGGAACGCAGCGGAAGCGTGGTGCGGGTGCCCAGAGGTAGTGCCAGAGGTCAGAGCCGGGGGATGCCCCGTGTAGCTGTACTTTTCTTTCTTGTCACTGTACTAGTCGTGGACTACTGTTGCTGTTGTTGTTATTTTATTGTGGACCATGTAAAATGTTAATTCATTTCCTGCTTAATATCTTAACTGTTTAATTTCTGCAATTATTTGTGATGCTTGTGTAGTTTCCACACCATCCTTTTAACCCTTCCGAGTCTTCGGGCTCGTGGGTGGCGGTGCGAGTCTCGGGTTATCGGGCCTTCCCGGTAATCGGATTCTCGGGTCGTTACAGCTGGTATCAGAGCGCGGTTGTGGAATTACATGAGAATCATAGGTAATTGTATTGGTCCACTAGTCCACAACGATGATGTGCAGGTGACGCTGGCATGGGGCACCGCGTGTTTTATTCTGACCTTCCGTTTCTGTGTTTTCTGTCTTGTGCTTAAGGAGCGAGGATGGCGCCGAGGAGGAGTTCTCGCTCTCAGCAGGGGCAGTCGGCTGGAGGTCAGGAGATCCAGCAGGGGGTCCAGAGGGACCAGGAGGAGCACAGCAGAGTTCCGGGAGCTACCGAGGCCGCGGATGCTGCGAGGGCTCCGGGGGCCGAGGGTTTTCTCCGTGGCATGTACCATCTCATGGCTCAGCAGTTCGGCGGAGAGGCCGGTGAGGGCTCGTCAGTCAGGGGTGGGCCAGGCCGAGCAGTGAGGGATTTCATGCAGTTTCATCCACCTTACTTTAGCGGCCAGGCAGACCCTGATGCGGCTCGTGATTGGCTTGATGAGATGGAGCGGGTGTTCAGTTCTGCGAAGAGTGCTGTCGAGGACAGAGTGGTGTTGGCCTACAACCAGTTGCAGGGTACGGCTCGGAGGTGGTGGTCTTCCGAGTGGAAGACGTCCTTTCAGCTTCGTCCGCTTGAGCAGATCGAGTGGGATGACTTTGTCAGTGCTTTCGAGCGTACGTACTGTCCAGATACTGTTGCTACGCAGCGGATGCGGGAGTTTCTGGAGCTGGTGCAGGGTGACATGTCCGTGTTGCAGTACAGGGCCCGATTTGTCGAGCTGGGTCGGTACGCACCTCATATCATGGAGCATGAGAGGGTGAGGACGACGCAGTTTGTGCAGGGCTTGAGGCTGGAGCTGAGGCACCATCTGATCGCGAATGGGGCCACTGATCTCGAGACGGCGTCTCGTGTTGCGATTTCCTTGGAGATGGATATGCAGAGGACTCGAGGACCGATCAGCCAGGGGCAGTCTGTGTCAGGTCGCAGCCAGCAGTCGGCTACTCAGCAGCAGGGTTTCTTTCAGTCTGCGTCGGGTGGTTCAGGAGTACCGGCATCGGCAGCTTCGGTGACAGGATCTGCGTCCTTTGGCACGAAGGTCAAAAAGTTCTTCAAGAGAGGGTTCGGCAAGAAGAAGTCCAGGGATCAGGGGCAGGCTTCATCGGGCAGTGTGCAGCAGCCGTTTCCTTTGCAGCGACAGGGATCGGTGGGTGGATCGCGAGGACCTTGTCCACGGTGTAGTGGGACCCACCCAGGCAGGCAGTGCACGGCGCCGATCATCTGTTTTCGGTGTGACCAGCCAGGGCATATGGCGCGCGACTGTCCTCAGAGGCCGCCGCAGCAGCAGGTTTCCCAGCAGCAGCAGCAGCAGGGACAGTATCCGCCGCTACCCAGGTCAGCTAGTGTGGGAGGCAGGCAGAGAGCTCGTGGCCAGATCACGCACTTGACCAGGGCAGAGGCAGTAGCGTCGCAGCTCGTGGAAGGTACCGTTCAGATTTTGGGTTGTGCGGCTCGGGTTTTATTTGATTCTGGCGCGTCTCATTCGTTCATTTCGGAGGATTTCGCGTCGAGCGTCGAGGAGCCGGTGACCCAGTTGTCCTGTGATTTGGCTGTGGAGTTGCCTTCGGGTGACTTTATGGTCACTCCGTATTGCTTCGACCAGGTTCCGGTGTGGATCGATGGGCGGAGTATGCCAGGCAGGTTGTATGCGTTGCAGCTTCGGGATTACGACGTGATTCTAGGCATGGATTGGCTCGAGACTCATGGAGCGGTGGTGGATTGTGGGATGAAGAGGGTCTACTTCCAACATCCGAGCAAGAGGACCTTCTATTTCCAAGGTATCCGTTCCGCCTCTTCTCGATTTCTTATCTCTGCTATTCGAGCCCGTCGATTGCTTGATTCAGGTTGTCAGGGTTTTCTCGCGTCTGTGGTTGTGTCTGACCGGATGGAGCCGAATGTCGAGGACATTGCGGTGGTGTGCGAGTTTCCCGATGTTTTTCCTGAGGAGTTGCCTGGATTACCTCCCCAGCGGGAGATCGATTTCGTGATCGAGGTTGTACCTGGTACGGGACCTTTGGCGAAGGCTCCCTACCGTATGGCCCCCGCGGAGTTGAGGGAGTTGAGGGCGCAGTTGCAGGAACTGTTGGCCAAGGGGTACATTCGTCCGAGCTTTTCCCCTTGGGGTGCGCCCGTGTTGTTCGTGAAGAAGAAGGACGGTAGTCTGCGGCTGTGCATTGACTATCGGCAGCTGAATGACGTGACCATTAAGAACAAGTATCCGTTGCCGCGGATTGATGATTTGTTCGACCAGCTTCAGTCTGCGCGAGTGTTCTCGCGGATTGATTTGCGGTCCGGTTACTATCAGCTGAGAATTCGCGAGTCCGATGTGGAGAAGACTGCGTTCAGTACGAGGTACGGGCATTATGAGTTTCTGGTGATGCCGTTTGGGCTCACCAATGCCCCAGCAGCCTTCATGGACTTGATGCAGAGGGTGTTCCACCCGTATTTGGACCAGTTCGTGGTCATTTTCGTGGATGACATCCTTGTTTATTCGCGGTCTGCTGAGGAGCATGCGTACCATTTGGGTGTGGTGCTGCAGACGTTGCGAGATCACCAGTTGTTTGCGAAGCTCAGCAAGTGCGAGTTTTGGCTCAGCGAGGTGCACTTTCTGGGGCACGTGATTTCTGGTGATGGTATTTCCGTGGATCCCGCCAAGGTCGAGGCTGTGATGCAATGGCCGAGGCCGAGGTCGGTGACGGAGATCCGGAGTTTCTTGGGGCTTGCGGGTTATTATCGCCGGTTTATCCAGGATTTTTCCCGCATTGCGACCCCGATGACGAGGCTCACGCGGAAGGATGTGCCTTTCGTCTGGTCCGAGGAGTGTGAGCAGAGCTTTAGGGAACTGAAGAGATTGCTCACCTCGGCTCCGGTGTTGGTTTTGCCTTCTGGATCGGGAGGTTTTGTGGTGTGTACAGATGCTTCCGGCGTCGGATTGGGTGCTGTTCTGATGCAGCATGGTAGAGTGGTGGCTTATGCATCTCGGCAGCTAAAGCCCCATGAGGAGAACTACCCTACCCATGACCTTGAGTTGGCGGCAGTGATCTTCGCGCTGAAGATCTGGAGGCATTATCTGTACGGTGAGAAGTTCGAGGTGTTCACTGACCATCAGAGTTTGAGGTATGTGTTCTCGCAGAGAGATCTGAACCTCAGACAGAGGCGTTGGATGGAGTTCATGAAGGACTATGACTTCACCCTGTCTTATCAGCCGGGCAGGATGAATGTCGTCGCCGATGCCTTGAGTAGGAAGGTCGTGATCAGTACCTTGATGCTGAGGAAGTGGAGGCTCTGGGAACAGGTGCCCGAAGTATCTTTCAGGCTCAAGATTCCCCAGGAGCCAGGGTTGGCAGTGCTTGCGAGTCTGACTGTCACTCCTGCTATTCGTCGTCAGGTGACAGAGGCTCAGCATGCGGACCCTGAGTTGCCCCGGATTCTTGCGATGGCTGATGTGGAGCTCGGCGAGGACGGTGCTGCGAGGTTTCGTGGCAGGCTGTACGTCCCAGCGGAGGAGCAGGTTCGTCGTGCGGTGTTACGCGAGGCTCATGGGAGCAGGTACACTGTGCACCCGGGTGCGACGAAGATGTATCGGAACTTGCGGAGGCAGTTCTGGTGGCCTGGCATGAAGAGAGATGTGGCCGAGTTTGTGGCCAGGTGCCTGATCTGTCAGCAGGTGAAGGCGGAGCATCAGCGACCAGGCGGTACTCTCCAGCCCTTGGATGTTCCTGCTTGGAAGTGGGACCATGTGACCACGGATTTTGTGGTGGGGTTGCCCAGAAGCCCGACTGGGCAGGACAGTATTTGGTTGCTGGTAGATCGGCTGACGAAAGTGACGCGGTTGCTACCGGTCAAAGTCAGCTGGAGCGTGCCTAAGTTGGCTCGTCTTTATGTGGAGCGGATCGTGCCGTTGCATGGGGTTCCCATTTCGATCGTGTCGGATCGGGATCCGCGCTTCACTTCTGGATTCTGGAGGAGTTTCCAGCGAGCTCTTGGCACGGAGTTGGCATTTAGCTCGGCGTATCATCCACAGTCAGATGGTCAGTCTGAGAGGACCATTCAGACTTTGGAGGACATGCTGAGATCCTGCTGCCTGGAGTGGCAGGGGAGTTGGATTCATCACCTACCGTTAGTGGAGTTTGCCTATAACAACAGCTTTCATTCGAGCATCGGCATGGCTCCTTATGAGGCATTGTATGGGCGTCCTTGTCGGACTCCACTTGATTGGTTTGAGGTGGGTGAGCGTGTTTTGACGGGACCGGAATTGGTGCAGCAATGTGTGGATGTTGTGCACCTGGTTCGTCAGAACATGTTGGCGGCCCAGAGTCGGCAGAAGAGCTATGCTGACCGTAGGCGGCAGCCCCTCGAGTTCGCCGTGGGCGATCATGTGTTCTTGAGAGTTTCTCCGATGAAGGGGGTGATGCGGTTTGGACGGCGTGGGAAGCTGAGTCCCCGCTATATTGGTCCTTTCGCGATTGTGGAGCGCATCGGTGAGGTTGCTTACCGGTTGCAGTTACCCTCTGAGTTGGCGTCGGTGCATGACGTGTTCCACGTCTCTATGTTGCGGAAGTATATGCCCGATGACTCTCATGTGCTCGAGTTTTCCGTTTGGCCTGAGGTGACTCCAGATCTTTCTCTCCCAGAGTTTCCGATCCGCGTGGAGGATAGGCGAGAGCAGCGCCTGCGGAACAAGGTTATTCCCTTGGTCAAGGTCGTGTGGCAACGACACTCTGGTGGTGAGGCTTCGTGGGAACGTGAGGACGAGATGCGTCAGCAGTTCCCGTACCTGTTTGAGTGAGTCTTCCTCTTCTTTCCCCTTGGGTTGTTCTCAATTTCGAGGACGAAATTCCTTAAGGGGGGAGGGCTGTAATATCCCGGACCTTTCGGATCCTTCTTCGTGGGTCCCGGATCTAGTTTTCGGAGCGTCCGGCTCCGTTGTGTCCGAAATTTCGTTTCGGACATCTTTCGTGTTCGGATCGGCGCGATCCGGAGTCGTTTCGGAGGCCCGGAGGCGTTC
Source organism: Amorphophallus konjac (assembly GCA_022559845.1). Lineage (NCBI taxonomy): Eukaryota > Viridiplantae > Streptophyta > Magnoliopsida > Alismatales > Araceae > Amorphophallus > Amorphophallus konjac. The sequence continues at coordinate 127,307 of JAHNEJ010001961.1, read as the reverse complement.
CGTGGCTTTTTCCGCGCGTGTTTTCCGATTTCCGGTGTGTGTTTCGGCTTTTTCTTCGGACGCTCGCTGCGGGCGAACCGGGCAGTTCCCCGAGGCACGAGTGGTACCGTTGCGATCGGTGCGTTCCGAGGATTCCGGAAATGTATTTTTCTAATTTTCGGTATTTTTCCGAAAAATCGGATTTTCTATATATTCCCATTTTCTTTTCTTTTCTTTTTCTTCTTTTCTCTTTTCTTCTTCCTCCTTCCTCCTCCACCGTGTCTCCCTCCCTCTCCCTCTCTTCCTCCCGGTTGGCCACGGCGAGCTCCCCTCCGGCTGCAGACGGCGGCGGGGCGACGGCGCGGTGACGTGGGCGGCGGCGAGGCGATCGTGCGGGCATACGGCGAGCGTGGGAGGCGTGGAGAGGCGAGATTCTAGCGGCGTTCTTCGCGACTTCGAGCTCGGATCGGAGCGTTTCGTCGCGGACCGGAGGTAGGGTGACGTTCCTTAGCCTCATGTCTTCCTTCCCCGTGAGTTTCAGCTCGAGACGAGGTCGAGAGGGGTTTATTTTGAGCCGGGAAGGGTCGATCATGCCGCGGGGTGAGTTCGTCCGATCCATCGTTTTGAGCCCCGATTTCACGGTTTAAGGGCGTAGGAGCATGCTAGGGGGCTTGGGGGTTCTTCTCTCGCCATTTCCCCCTCCGTGGGGTTTGTTTTGAGGCCGATTGGGCGATTCCGGTGAGGTTCGCCATTTTCTCGCCGGTGAGCGATGTGCCGTCGAACCAGTGGCCGCACAACCCCTATGCGGTTCCGTTCGGACCGTTCATCGGCTCGGCGCGCTTTGGGTGAGGCTTGGCGCGCAGTGGGCTTGGGCGGTCTATCGTGGGACCGCATATCCTAATGTGCGGCCCCACAGCTACCGCCCAACCCCAAGGGTTTTGACCGTTGGTTGTGACCGTTGTGCAGTGCTCTGGGATGTGCGGCCAGGAGCTGACCGCATAACCCCTTGCACGGCCAGGTGCTGGCCGTACATCCCCTAGCGCTATGGTTGGATGTGCGGTCTGGCCCTGACCGCACAACACCTGAACGGCTAAGCCGTAGCCGCCCTTCCCCAAGTGCGGCTAAGGACTAACCGTCCAGGCTTTTTACCGTTGGGAGACGAGCGGCCAGGAGGTGACCGTTCCTCACCCACGTGCGGTCAAGAGTTGGCCGCACATCTGTTTGAACGGTCCTGTGTTGGCCGTTTATCTGTCGTTTGGACCCTGGGTGGAACGGTCCTGATATGACCGTTCTAATCCTTGTGCGGTCCCTGTGTGACCGCACATCCCTGAGCGGCCCAGTGTGGACCGTTCAAGGGTACGGGTTGCGTCGGTGTGTCTCTCGTCGTACAGAGTGTACCGGGAGATGTTGTTGTCAGCTGGTCACCGTGCGTCGGTGTTGGTACAAGGAGCGTTCCTCGTACCTGCAGTTGCACCGTTGTTTTCCGAGACTTGAGAGTCTACTCCTTCTGTGACCCTCCACTAGTCGTAGCCTACTAGTACGCGTGTGCTAGTCGCACCAGGGAGTGGTGTACGGGCTGACCTTTAGAGACGGTTTGTGGACCGGTTACCGTTGGGCCCCACGTCTTGCAGCCAGAGTCCGGCTGAGGGGAAAACCGGTCAGAGGGCCAGACCAGGGACGCGCGGTCTGTGTGTGCACACGTGGTTGGGGGCGGTTGGACCCACGTCGACGGGCGTGACCCCAGCTAGTCACTTGTTGTAGTTACTTGTACGGTGTTTGCGCCTCGGGTAGGACCTACCATGTCAGGCGGTTCACCTGCGGTGCGGTGTAAGACGTCAGGGGACGCTACCGGCTGTGCTTCTAGTGGGTGGTACTCCTGTTGAGTACGGAGTGTCAGACTGTCAGTCGTGTGTTTCCGACCTTCGGGTTTTGACGGTTCGACCGTTGAGTTTCGGTCTTCTCGTACCGTGGCACGTGTGTCGGTTTGCGTGCCGTTAGGGTCTAGTTCTGTAGAGTACAGGGCTTTCCTTTCCGAGGTACCTTTCTACCGCTAGAGTAGTGGTTTCTCGTTTTTCGAGGTAGGGTTCGAGTGATCCCTACTGAGTCTTGTTCCGAGACTCATTCCCTGCGTGTTTTCACCGTGTTTCAGGTGAGGCGCCACCTTCGGGGAGCGTGTCAGGAACGCAGCGGAAGCGTGGTGCGGGTGCCCAGAGGTAGTGCCAGAGGTCAGAGCCGGGGGATGCCCCGTGTAGCTGTACTTTTCTTTCTTGTCACTGTACTAGTCGTGGACTACTGTTGCTGTTGTTGTTATTTTATTGTGGACCATGTAAAATGTTAATTCATTTCCTGCTTAATATCTTAACTGTTTAATTTCTGTAATTATTTGTGATGCTTGTGTAGTTTCCACACCATCCTTTTAACCCTTCCGAGTCTTCGGGCTCGTGGGTGGCGGTGCGAGTCTCGGGTTATCGGGCCTTCCCGGTAATCGGATTCTCGGGTCGTTACATTAAGTCTATACATTAGCTTCGCTCCATCAAGTCTATACATTGGCCGCTGTTCTCCAAAGTCTGCACAATGGTCTTCACACCTAAAGTCTGTACATCCACAGTTAAACTTGAAGTATGCACACTGGTCTTCAAATTCAAAGTCTGCACAGTGGTCTTCGAATTCAATGTCTATACATTGGGCTTTTACATGAAGTCTATACATTGTAGTTTGCATTGTAAAGTCCATACATTGGTTGTTGTTCTTCAATGTCTATACACTGCCTTTAGGATTTAAAGTCTATATAGCCGTTGTCTCTTTGTTGAAGTCAACACATTGGGCAAGTCAGTACGTTGCATTTGCCTTCACAAGTCTATACAACGAAGTATATACACTGCAATGTACATACTTAAAATCTTATGACTTCATTCTTGTTGCTGAAGGGAACAGGGTCGACGCTGGGAGCTTAAAGCGTCCACGCATCAGTTGACGAAGCCTTCACGATATCTTCCACTGCGTCAACGCCACAAGCAAGCAGCGTCGACGCAGCAGTTAAATAAGCAGAGACCTTCACAGGCTATTCCACTGCGTTAACGCCATTGATTGACAGCGTCGACGCAGCACGCCCATCTGCTGAAGACTTGATCACTAGATCATCGATGCGTCAACGCAGCAGGCTGATGGAGTCAACGCAGCAGACTTGAGTTTTGCTGGTCGAATGTCTTTGAAGGCTGCGTCAACCCTTTGGAGCAAGTGTGTTGACGCCACCTCAACTCCAGTTGCTGAGCGTACTGATGAATGGGCACGTGACCCGAAGCTGGCACCTGACACGTGATCCGAGGAGGAATCTTCTGGACGGAAGGCGTGGGAAGCTCACGCCCTAGCTGCTGCTGCTGTTTATAAAAGGAAGCCTTCATCCAACAGATGAAGACTGATCGAAGCCTTGAGAGCAATAGCAGAAAAGCAGAAGTGCTGTGAGTTTGATCCAGTGAAGAAAAGAAAGAAAAGAAGAGAGCAGAGAAGAAAGTGAGAGTGAGAGCAGAAGAAGGAAAAGAGAGAGATAGTGCTCGTGAGAAGTGAGAAGAAAGAGAGAAGAAAGAGAAGCAGAAAGAAGAGGAAGAAAAGAAGAGGAGGAGAGAGTCTATTGCAGATCAGTTCAGTCTGTTCGTGGATCAAATCCAGAATGACTATGCTCATTGAGAGCCACATCTCTTGTGTTTCATTTCCAGCTTTTGTTGCTGTGTTTTTTATGTTTCTGTATTTTTTCTTTTGTTTCTTTGGTTAGTCTTGTTCTTCCGATTGCCCTGCTGGGGATCGGGTTCCTCCTGGTGGGTCAGGAGAAGGGAGATCTGATCTCCGGTTGCAAGTAGCTGGGAGCTACTTGTGGGTTCCCTCCGGTTTGGAGGAAGGGAGACTTGTCTCCAGTTCTGGGCTTGTGGGTAGCAAGTCCAGGGGTCCCTCCGGTCTAGAGGAAGAGAGACTTCGGTCTCTGGTTTTCAAGTGGCTGGGAGTCACTTGGGTGTCCCTCCGGTTGGGAGGAAGAGAGGAGGCTGTTCCCCTGGTCAAGCTGTGTGGCAGCAACTGTTTACAGACTGAGTCTACTTGGTTCTAACGTTTGCTAGTGAAGCCTCACTCCGGTTGGGAGTGAGGGGTGGATGTAGGTCTGGAGGACCGAACCACCTTAAAATTATTTGTGCAGTGGTTTGCCTTGCGTTAGCTCCATATCTTCTACCTCCCATTCACAGGTTGTGCATGCTTGGCTAGTTGCATTATCTAGAGAGTTATTTTTGAGCATTATATTCTGCTAAGTGTGTTTGGGTTGTTTAGCTCTGCCTTCGTTTCTGGTTGTTCAGGTGGCTGCATTGGTGCAGTCCAACTGTTTGTTCATTTGTTGCCTTATCATTTCATCTTGGAAAGCTCATTAGTCTTTATTCCGCATATCTGAGCTTTAGAGTTTTAATTTGGGCTATATTTTCTAGAGGGATACATTCACCCCCCCTCTGTATCCGGACCTAGCACCCTAACAGTTGGTATCAGAGCGGTGTCTGCATACAAGGTCCAGCGACCTGCAGATTCGATCTTACAGTCTTATGTGCTAATTTGTTTTTAGTGCATCAATATTCCTGTTGCATTAATCTGTTGTGTTCTCATGGCTCATCCACCGATTTTCAGTGGTACGCATTTTAATGCATGGTTCGCTAGTCTGAAGAATTATATCAAATCTGTGAATCCAGACCTATGGAAAGTAATTTCACATGGTCCTCATGAACTACCAAAGAAAAAGTCCAAATGGACTGACAGTCACAAGTCTATGCATGAAGAGAATCAGATAGCTATAAATCTAATGAAGGCAGCTACTGATAGAGCCTTTCCCTCATGTTTCGTTGATTGCAGTTCTGCTAAAGATATTTTGGATACACTGAAGCGAACTCAGGAGATAGATGTGGACAGCTGCATGATGGCCAACAGAAGAATCAAAGTGGCAGCGATCAAGGCAGCAATCAAAATGAAGAAGATGATGATGATGAGGTAAATCTCTTCGATAATTTTTCTCTAGAAGATTGGGAGAATGCATATGCTGAATTATTTGAATCTCATGAACTGTTAAGAAAATAGTATAAAAAATTGAAGAAGGGTATTGGTTTAGATAGTTCAAGTTCTCCTTGTAGAAATTGTGTTGAATTGAAAAATATTCATGATGCATGTATGTCTGATTTTCAAATATTGAAGAAACAAGTTTCATTATTGAAAACTGAGAATCAAGATCATGTGAAAGAAATCTCTGAACTTGAAAAGAAGCTTAGTCTAGCTAGTCATAATTCTATTCAGAGCAAGGAGTTGCCGAAAGAAATTGAATGTGTTAAGTCTGAATTAAACAAGCTGAAATCTGAAAATGATTCTCTTAGAGAGTTCTCCAATATAAATGATGAAAAATTTGAGAAACTTAAACAGGAGAACACATCGCTGACTGAAAAATTGAATGCCATAAAATCTGTAAACATAGAATTACAGACAGATATGGAGAAACAGCAAAAAGAATTAAAGGAATTTGAGACTGGAAGAAAACATGAAGTCAATTCAGAAGATCAACTTTTGATAAATGAATTAGTTCAGAATGACAAACTCAAGGAAGAAAATGAGAAGTTAAAAATGCTGAACTTCACTATGTCTGAAAGACTTCTTACTTTGGAAAGAGGAAAAAGTATTTGTGTTGAAGATTCTGATAAACTGAGCAATCTGGAAAATGAAATTGAAAAATATAAAACTGCTAACAAGGTGTTAACTGAATGTGTGAATTGCAGTGAACAAGAGATTGCCAGTTATGAGCTGCACATTTCCTCTCAAGAAAATGAAATTCAGGATTTAAAAAACTCCTTGTCTAAATTTGTCAGTGGGCAAGATAATCTGAACAAACTGCTAGGTGTTAAAGTCAATTTTCAAAAAGAAGGGTTGGGCTATAACCCAACAAAGAAAAAGAGTTTTGAAAATAAGATTCAAACTTCAGCTGTTTCAAATGTTGCCTCTGTTAGTTCAGCCAATCCTTCAGTGTTTCAATTTGCTGCTCAAAGAATTCTGAAGCCAACTGAAAAACAAAAAGGAAAGAACAAAATGGCTTCTACTACTTACATGCATCCTGTTTTTAAATCTCATGCTAACAGGAAACTCATGTCATGCCTTAAGTGTCATGAAGCTGGTCATCAAATGCATAAATGCAAACTGAAAGGAAAAGATGACATGAATGCCAGTAAAATGCATGTCAGGAAAACTCATGTCAGAAATCATGAGGTTCAGAAAAAGAAAATGTCATGTTATTACTGCCATAGAATTGGCCATTTGATGCATGAGTGTGAATTAAACGAACTGGATGATTTGAATGCTGAAATGATGAATGCTAGGAAATATCATGATAAAAAACATGCTGTTCATTCAAAGAAAAGTGAATGCTCTCATTGTGGTAGATTAGGCCACACCTTTGCTCAATGTTGGTTTGCTAATGGAAATAAAAAACCACTCTCACATCATGCTAAATCTTATGCTAACCAACATGCTTTTAATATAAACAAAACTGCTTCTCTGAACCAGCATGTCAAATGTTTTAATTGTAACAAGCTTGGGCACAAGGCCACTGAATGTTGGGCAAGTTCTTTTAGAAGAAAGTCCCCTTTCTGCTCCCATTGTGGGAAGCATGGCCATGCAGTCAAGGACTACTGGCATGTCCAGGGTAGGAATAGAAATTCTAAAGAATTTGGTAGGAACAAACTTATTTTTAAAAGAATTCATGTTTGCTCAAATTGCAGAAGACCAGGCTACCAAGTTGCTGCTTGCAGGGTAGTTGGTCATGAAAAGAAAAATTTTCATAATAATAACAGAAACCCTCATGCTCACTCTTATAATGCTCAAGTTCATGCTAGTATACATAAGAGGAACATGAAACCTGCTAGTTCATGCCACTATTGTGGGCTGCCTGGGCATTCAATGCATAACTGTTTTATCATGAACTCTGATGACTATTTGGCACAGAAAAAGATGCAGGCAGTCCCAAAAGGGGCTAATTACTATGCAAGACCCAAGACCACTTGGGTTCCTGCTAGTGAAAAATAGGAAGGTGCCTAGCAGGTGTGCCTTGGATGGAATAAAGGGGTAATGATCCAAGGCACTCAAGAATGAAAAATCCCATTCTCACACTTTTCAGGTAATTTCTCTGCATCTCCTATTTTGAAATTCTTGCATATCTGTCATTTGTAGTTGTTTGATAATTGTTGAAATGCATAACCTCTGAAAACAAATTGCATTCCGAATTTTCTGGAAAAATCTGAACTGCTTATGAATGTGGCTTGAAATTTGTCTATTGCATAGTTCATTGAAAATTTGTCCATTGCATTCTGAAAAATCTAATTAGCTGAAATTTGATCCATGCATGCTGCCCATGTTGAATTATCATGGTTGACCTCAATGGTATATAAATGGTAAGGTACCAAAAGGTAGGGAAGTCTGTCTAGAGGTTCTTACTATGTGTGAAGTGGTCTTTTATACCAAGTGCTCCGCCTAGTACCATGGGTCACCTTGTTGGTTAGGACAGTCTGAATGTGCATGAATCAAAATCATATGTTCAGTTTTCAGTGCAAACATTGCATATTTTCAGGGGGAGTTAATTGCATGTCCTTGCATAGCATTCAGTGTTGAGTCTTTGCATACATAAAGTGCATTGCATTTCCTTAGATTGAAAATGCCAAAAAGATTGTCTAAATACATGTTGTCAGGGGGAGTCAATGCATTGCATATAGGTTGTCAAATGTATACTCATGTGAGAATTCATTGCATATCCTTCCTTATTGATTTTGTTGACAGACCTTGAACATATTTTTGAAAACATTGAGCTTCAAAATCTCTCCTATCAATCGGTATCATTTGGCTTCAGATTTCTATCAGTCTTTCATGAAGATTTCAATGGGCTATCTCGATCATAAATCTGAAAACTTTTGAACTAGAAATCTTCTATTATACGTTTTTATGAATATCTAAAATAACTCAGGTGGTTTAAGTTTAATGTACTCAAGGGTTGACTTTAAAATCTCTTAAAAATATCTGAAGTATGTTTAATAAACCTTAACCATCTGTTTCATGTTGAGTCTTGTGAAAACTTCTGAAATCTGCACTCTTGAATACATGACTTCAACTGATTAAGTACATGAAATTATTATTGACTTGAAGTAAATGAATTTTTCTGAAAAGTCTAAAGGGTAATATCTGTCAGAGCAATGACCTTGGTCACTGAGAAACACATGTCCAAAGGACTGTGTCATGAGGTACCATAGTTAACTCTGGTTAAGAATTCATTAAATTCAGGCAGAGCAATGGCATGCACACTGAGAAATACAACTCACTCATCAAGAAATGATTTGGAGTGTGTCATGATGTGTAAATGCTATCTCTGTTCATATATAGCATGACAGTTAGTCACACTAAGTGCTTAGGGATATTGGCCTCTGATCAAGGTATATCCTCTAGTTACAAGGTGTGCACTGAACTAGACTGCTCGTAAAATTTGTAGCATGAAAAATTGTTGAACATATCTCAATATCTGAATATTGATGCTAAAATCAAATTGCTATAACCCTAGACAAAATAATATGACTTCATAATTGCTTAATCTCAATACTAGTGCATGTAATTCTGAAAGAAGTCAATAAATTTGATTGTGTAAGACAAAGGAAGGATAATCAAGATAAATATGAGGGCTTGGTTCATTTTTATTAAAACATGGTTTTAGATATCAATACAGAATTTTATGGATAAACTCTGCATACATCATGTTTAAACCATGTTGTTCAATAAAGCTCATTCATAAGCCCTTATAATGGAAGACTTTGAAAACTTATGATTTGGATTTATGAGATTGATATCTCTTTGAAAATCTGGCTGAACTTCTTGGTTTGGAGCTTCTTTAAAATCTGCTAATTGAACCTCTTCTGCTCATTGACCTGAACTTCTCCTTGTTTGCCCCTGTGGTCTCCTTCTCATTCATTTCATAAGGTTCCATTTATTGAGGGGAGCCTCCTTGTCATATGCATCATGCTGCATAGAAGGAGAAGAATTGTGCTCTTGCATTCATATTTCTGGTATCTGCATCTACATTCATACCCCTTCCCATGGTTTATTTTGATTATACCAAAGGGGAGATTGTTTGCCAAAGAGGGAGAATATCATTCAATCAGTGCATGCAGGTTCCTTTTGATCATCTCTAACTCATGCTTTTGCTGAAACTCTTAAAGGGGGAGAATCATGTTCTTGCAAGGGGGAGAAATTGACTGAATTTTTATACATGCTATAATTTCTCAAACTATTTTCTTTTTGATGAAGTCAAAGGGGGAGAATAGTTTGTGTCATCAGCATTACTCACAGTGTAGTATTGCCATCATCAAAAAGGGGAGATTGTTGTGCCCCTGTGATTTTGATGATGGTTTTGATGATTGGTTTTTGATGTGAGTTAATCACTGTGAGTCATCTTGCTGTGTGAGTCATCATGCTGTTATTCAGTTATTTTTCGATCATAACTCAGTCTATCAAATGTTCAGTCATCTTGCTGCTCAGTTTAGTTTAACATGTTTGATGTTCAGTCATGTTAACTGATGCATAAAGCATTCATTGCTACACTCTGCTTAGTTAGTATGAACAGTAGTGGGTCGACCCACCCTTGCTGATGCGTCGACCCATCAGAACACTGACTGTCTGGGTATCAAAGTCTGTGCATCAGCTGATGTCTGTACAGCATGCCTTAGTGTTCATATCATTAAGTTTGTACATTGGCATCTCTTCTTCAAGTCTGTACACCGGGCATCTTCTAATTGAAGCCTGTACAGCCAATGCACTTAACTCAAGTCCATACACTGGAAGCTCTTCATTTGATTGAGTCTATACATTGTCCTAGGCTAAGTGTGTACAGCGTCTCATTCATGCTTTGATTAATGAAGTCTGTACATCAGTCTTCACATTTTAAGTCTGTACAGCCGTTGGGTTTGGACTCAGAGTCTGTACACTCGATTTGTCTTTGAATTGGTCAAGTGTGTACACTCCTTCACTGTAGCTTTCACGTTTCCAAGTCTACACATCGTGAAAGTCTATACACTCATCACTTACCTTCGTTCAAGGCAAAGTCTATACACTGGGGTCTTTCCCTACGTTTCTTAGGCGAAGTCTGTACATTCGGTTCTGAAGCCTGAAGTCTATACACTCCAGCCTATTCCTACGCTCAAGGCTTCAGCTACACATTAAGTCTATACATTGGCTTCGCTCCATCAAGTCTATACATTGGCCGTTGTTCTCCAAAGTCTGCACAATGGTCTTCACACCTGAAGTCTGTACATCCACAGTTAAACTTGAAGTCTGCACACTGGTCTTCAAATCCAAAGTCTGCACAGTGATCTTCGAATTCAATGTCTATACATTGGGCTTTTACATGAAGTCTATACATTGTAGTTTGCATTGTAAAGTCCATACATTGGTTGTTGTTCTTCAATGTCTATACACTGCCTTTAGGATTTAAAGTCTATACAGCTGTTGTCTCTTTGTTGAAGTCAACACATTGGGCAAGTCTGTACGTTGCATTTGCCTTCACAAGTCTATACAACGAAGTATATACACTGCAATGTACATACTTAAAATCTTATGACTTCATTCTTGTTGCTGAAGGGAACATGGTCGACGCTGGGAGCTTAAAGCGTCCACGCATCAGTTGACGAAGCCTTCACGATATCTTCCACTGTGTCAACGCCACACGCAAGCAGCGTCGACGCAGCAGTTAAATAAGCAGAGACCTTCACAGGCTATTCCACTGCGTTAACGCCATTGATTGACAGCGTCAACGCAGCACGCCCATCTGCTGAAGACTTGATCACTGGATCACCGATGCGTCAACGCAGCAGGCTGATGGAGTCAACGCAGTAGACTTGAGTTTTGCTGGTCGAATGTCTTTGAAGGCTGCGTCAACCCTTTGGAGCAAGTGTGTTGACGCCACCTCAACTCCAGTTGCTGAGCGTACTGATGAATGGGCACGTGACCCGAAGCTGGCACCTGACACGTGATCCGAGGAGGAATCTTCTGGACGGAAGGCGTGGGAAGCTCACGCCCTAGCTGCTGCTGTTGTTTATAAAAGGAAGCCTTCATCCAACAGATGAAGACTGATCGAAGCCTTGAGAGCAATAGCAGAAAAGCAGAAGTGCTGTGAGTTCGATCCAGTGAAGAAAATAAAGAAAAGAAGAGAGCAGAGAAGAAAGTGAGAGTGAGAGCAGAAGAAGGAAAAGAGAGAGATAGTGCTCGTGAGAAGTGAGAAGAAAGAGAGAAGAAAGAGAAGCAGAAAGAAGAGGAAGAAAAGAAGAGGAGGAGAGAGTCTATTGTAGATTAGTTCAGTCTGTTCGTGGATCAAATCCAGAACGACTATGCTCATTGAGAGCCACATCTCTTGTGTTTCATTTCCAGCTTTTGTTGCTGTGTTTTTTATGTTTCTGTATTTTTTCTTTTGTTTCTTTGGTTAGTCTTGTTCTTCCGATTGCCCTGATGGGGATCGGGTTCCTCCTGGTGGGTCAGGAGAAGGGAGATCTGATCTCCGGTTGCAAGTAGCTGGGAGCTACTTGTGGGTTCCCTCCGGTTTGGAGGAAGGGAGACTTGTCTCCGGTTCTGGGCTTGTGGGTAGCAAGTCCAGGGGTCCCTCCGGTCTAGAGGAAGAGAGACTTCGGTCTCTGGTTTTCAAGTGGCTGGGAGTCACTTGGGTGTCCCTCCGGTTGGGAGGAAGAGGGGAGGCTGTTCCCCTGGTCAAGTTGTGTGGCAGCAACTGTTTACAGACTGAGTCTGCTTGGTTCTAGCGTTTGCTAGTGAAGCCTCACTCCGGTTGGGAGTGAGGGGTGGATGTAGGTCTGGAGGACCGAACCACCTTAAAATTATTTGTGCAGTGGTTTGCCTTGCGTTAGCTCCATATCTTCTACCTCCCATTCATAGGTTGTGCATGCTTGGCTAGTTGCATTATCTAGAGAGTTATTTTTGAGCATTATATTCTGCTAAGTGTGTTTGGGTTGTTTAGCTCTGCCTTCGTTTCTGGTTGTTCAGGTGGCTGCATTGGTGCAGTCCAACTGTTTGTTCATTTGTTGCCTTATCATTTCATCTTGGAAAGCTCATTAGTCTTTATTCCGCATATCTGAGCTTTAGAGTTTTAATTTGGGCTATATTTTCTAGAGGGATACATTCACCCCCCTCTGTATCCGGGCCTAGCACCCTAACAGTTGGTATCAGAGCGGTGTCTGCATACAAGGTCCAGCGACCTGCAGATTCGATCTTACAGTCTTATGTGCTAATTTGTTTTTAGTGCATCAATATTCCTGTTGCATTAATATGTTATGTTCTCATGGCTCATCCACCGATTTTCAGTGGTACGCATTTTAATGCATGGTTCGTTAGTCTGAAGAATTATATCAAATCTGTGAATCCAGACCTGTGGAAAGTAATTTCACATGGTCCTCATGAACTACCAAAGAAAAAGTCCAAATGGACTGACAGTCACAAGTCTATGAATGAAGAGAATCAGATAGCTATAAATCTAATGAAGGCAGCTACTGATAGAGCCTTTCACTCATGTTTCGTTGATTACAGTTCTACTAAAGATATTTTGGATACACTGAAGCGAACTCAGGAGATAGATGTGGACAGCTGCATGATGGCCAACAGAAGCAATCAAGGCAGCAATCAAAATGAAGAAGATGATGATGATGAGGTAAATCTCTTCGATAATTTTTCTCTAGAAGATTGGGAGAATGCATATGCTGAATTATTTGAATCTCATGAACTGTTAAAAAAATAGTATAAAAAATTGAAGAAGGGTACTGGTTTAGATAGTTCAAGTTCTCCTTGTAGAAATTGTGTTGAATTGAAAAATATTCATGATGCCTATATGTCTGATTTTCAAATATTGAAGAAACAAGTTTCATTATTGAAAATTGAGAATCAAGATCATGTGAAAGAAATCTCTGAACTTGAAAAGAAGCTTAGTCTAGCTAGTCATAATTCTGTTCAGAGCAAGGAGTTGCTGAAAGAAATTGAATGTGTTAAGTCTGAATTAAACAAGCTAAAATCTGAAAATGATTCTCTTAGAGAGTTCTCCAATATAAATGATGAAAAATTTGAGAAACTTAAACAGGAGAACACATTGCTGACTGAAAAATTGAATGCCACAAAATCTGTAAACATAGAATTACAGAAAGATCTAGAGAAACAGCAAAAAGAATTAAAGGAATTTGAGACTGGAAGAAAACATGAAGTCAATTCGAAAGATCAACTTTTGATAAATGAATTAGTTCAGAATGACAAACTCAAGGAAGAAAATGAGAAGTTAAAAATGCTGAACTTCATTATGTCTGAAAGACTTCTTACTTTGGAAAGAGGAAAAAGTATTTGTGTTGAAGATTCTGATAAACTGAGCAATCTAGAAAATGAAATTGAAAAATATAAAACTGCTAACAAGGTGTTAACTGAATGTGTGAATTACAGTGAACAAGAGATTGCCAGTTATGAGCTACACATTTCCTCTCAAGAAAATAAAATTCAGGATTTAAAAAACTCCTTGTCTAAATTTGTCAGTGGGCAAGATAATCTGAACAAACTGCTAGGTGTTAAAGTCAATTTTCAAAAAGAAGGGTTGGGCTATAACCCAACATCTGTAAGACCGCAGTCATTAATACAATCCTTAAAATCTGTTATTGATCTTAAGCAAGGCATGTTCCCCTCTAGTTTCTCATCAAATTTAATAATGCTGTTAAAATCTCCAGCCACAATCCACGGACCATTCAGTAAAGAGTTGACATGAATAAGAGATGCCCACAGAGACATTCTTTCAACTGGTGTACACTTAGCATAAACAAAGGAAGCATAGAATTCAAGCAAATTTTGATTGGATTGCTTTACAGAGATTTGCTGCTCATTCTTAAAAATAACAGTGAAATCCATCTGGACTTTCCACATAATCCAAATATGAGCATGCACATCATGATTAGCAAGGAATTTTTCCATACCTAACTTCTTACATGCCTTTTCCAGGTTACTGACATTGATTTTAGGCTCTAGAATAATAATGCAATCTACTTTGTGTTCTTTAATCAATAGCTTAGCACGACCCAATGATAGATCGATGCCAATGCCCCTAATATTCCTAATGACAAAAGTCATTAGAGCTGAGATTTTGATTGGATCTTACCTTCAGATCCAGTCCTCTTCATTCCCCTGGTTATAACTTCTGGCCGGTCGACATGAATAGCACTCACATTATTTATCTTTGCTTGAAAATCAATTTCCTTTCGATGAACTTGCAAATCCTCCTGAGAATCTGAATTATTGAAACTTTGTTTAGCTGGTTGCATTAACATAGTGTTATCAACAACAATAATTGTAGCTTGGCCCTCATGGTTAGATGAGCTAGGAACATATAGTGATCTGTTTTGGGTAGAAAGGAGCTCTGTGCCAGAATCAGTAGCTATTCTTGTTGGTCTCTGAGAGATTGAGGAATTAGCAGGATCCTTCAAAAGATTTGTAGTCAGATCACTAGATAGGACCAGTTGAAATTGTAGAGGGGCGCTTTCATTATGTGAATCCGTCTATCTTGGATGTGTATCAGAACTAATATTCAAACTATTCTCTATTTGTTCAACCTGCATCTCTGTCTCTATAACTTCATCCATTTCCTTGTCAGGCTCATTTGGCAAGTTCGGATTTATCATTTCTTTTGTATCCTGTAACAGGGCAGTGAATCTATTGGCATTTTCTTCAATAACTAAAGTAGACACAGGGCGCTGCCTGAATTCTATATGTTGCTTCCCACCAGTTGTTTTTGAATCACCCCGAGCTGGAATAGTCTTCTTACTTGGGATATGAGAATTATGTTTCTTTTTACATTCTGTCTCTGTGTGGCCTAGTTTGTGGCAGAAAGAACAAAGAGCCGGAACATTGTGGTAGCGAATAGGCTGCCAATATCCCTCCCCTTCCATATCAATCCACAACCACTCTCTGTAGCGAATAGGCTATCAACATTTTTTCTAGGAAGGAATGGTATTCTGCATACCAACGAACTGACGATCCATAGACCCTACAATGATGGGAGCCTTACGGCATTGGGTTTACCCTATGCATGTGGATGCACAATCATTTACCCTAGGAACATATTTCATGCGTACACCACAAAAATGGGAGACCAAGTAATAAGAAACCAGACATTTAGGACTTGTTAGGAATGGTAGAGCATATTAGATTAGGTCTAGACGTCAATATTTGGATAGCTCTGGCTAGAATACTCAGAAGTAAAAATGAAAATTTCTTGAGATTCTTTGATCCTAGATTTTTTTAGAATGTTGTAAATAAATTCAAGATTTTTGATAACAAAAAAGGCAATCAACAACAAGGGGAGGAAGAAGACTCGGAGGTCCAACCTCCGGGTTGTGGGACCCTCTAGAGATATTCGTCTGGGTTATGGGACCAGCCTCTAGGTTGCCCCTTCCTCGGGTCGGCAGACCCAAAGTCATTTAAATGAGATCATTCACCTAAAAAAAAAGGGACCCCATGGGCTGCCCTCGCACTAAACAAACTAACCAACCAGATAAATAGATAATTAAGAATAATTTTAAAATTTTAGTTCGTCTATAGCAATAGTTGACTTATAGCAATAGGTAAATACTCTAAAAATTCTACTTGTGATTTCAAACCTTGTGGATTTTAATTGCATATAAATGTGTTTTTAAACCTGATTTTAATAGAAATTTGATGTTGATCTGACTCAAAGATGTGGATTGTTTAGCTTTGATGTTCTTCATTTGAATATTTTTTTAAATTAGATATTATTTAGACGGATGTATGCAGAATGATAAGTGCGATGTTATTTAATTTTATGTTATATAAACACATGGGGTATTCCATGTGAGCTGACGTGCGTGGGTGCGACCTAACATTACACGCACCTCAGGAGAGCGTGTTAAACCCGTGTCAATGAACCTTCCCGTTCAAGACTTCGGTGTGAGCGACGTCACGCGGTTGGAATGATGCGGAGCGCGAGGGCTCGCATTTTTGTTTTGTTTTGCCTTTTTTGCTTTGCTGCAACATAGAAATAAGAGAGAAGAGGAGAGAGGTCACCACAGGAGATTGCTCCGGCGGGACGTGCGGGACAGATGCAATATAACAAAGGGTTTTTTGCATGGAAACCATTGTTAAAAGTGAATTTGTAAAAAAATCACTCTTAAAAATGCATTAGCAGGTATATCACTGTGTAATCTGAATTGTGCAAAAATGACATACTTATTTACATGCATATCACTTCTTTTTACCAACAACTTGTAAGAAAACCACGCTTAAATGGCATTTATGCACTATTTGAATTAACTCGGTGATATACCTGCTAATGTATTTTTAGGAATGGTTTTTTTGTAAATTCACTTTTAACAATGGTTTTCATGCAAAAAACCCTATAACAAAATATGGGGGTTAAACGGCCATAGCGGGAAGTGACTCGCCGCGGCCTCGGGGGGACGGGAATGGTGCAGAAATCAAATAGCAAGAATTGAAATAGGCCATTGCGGGAAGTGACTCGCCGCGGCCTCGAGAGTATAGCAGATATAGAAGCAATTCAAGATATACAAAAGAAAGTACAGAATTCAAACGGCCATTGCGGGAAGTGACTCGCCACGGCCTCGAGAATATGAGCAGATAAGAATATAATAGAATATAGAGAGAATATAAAGAACGGAATTTAAACGGCCATTGGGGAAGTGACTCGCCGCGGCCTCGAGAATATAAGCAGATGAGAATATGACAAGATATAAATGACGGAATTTAAACGGCCATTGCGGGAAGTAACTCACCGCGGCCTTGAGAGTATGGCAGATATAAAAGTAACATAAAAATATAAAGACAGAAATTCAAACGGCCATTGCGGGAAATGACTCGCCGCGGCCTCGAGATTATGATGTGATCGCCAGGGGCCAAAGACCCCAAAATAAGAAAATGATCACGCCTACCTCACTAGCAGGAAGTGGCGGGTTGCTTCTTCCTTCCCCTTCGGTCGACCGACGGAGAGGACTTTCTTTAGTTACCCTTGTAAAATAACAGACAATAAATAAACGGAATTAGAAAATGGCAGTGTAGTATCAATCCCTTGCAATGAAAGTGATGAAATCGTAGCAGGACACACACCTGGTTGGTGTGGTTTTAAACCCCTCTCAGACACGAGTAGGAGGGAAATGCAATGATGAATGGAGTTATGCAAAAGTATAAGATTCCCTTATGAAGGGAGACGAAGAATGGAAGATGATGAATGCAAAAGAACTACGAAGAAAAGGAGAGAGTTGGCTTATTGGATGTGCCGATGGCGAGATCCGGAGGAGCTTCGGCAGCGTAGGGACGACGTGGAAGCACGGTGGACGAAGGTGGCCTTCCTCCTGCGAGCACGGGTACCCGGGAAGCCGGCGGAACCTCCTCCTGAAAAGAACCTACGGGTTAGAAAAGGATCCGGCAGCCTCTGGGATCCAGCAGCCTGTCAGACCTCTCAGAAGCTCTCCCTCGGACTGAGGGGGGGTCTTCTATTTATAGAGCTCCGGAGGATGGAGGCGTCCAGGTGCCTGGACGCCTCCACTGAGGCAAAAGGAATATTTTATTTTTTTTATTTTTTTTATTCTGAATATTTTCAAGAAGGCGTCCAGGCAACTGGACGCCTTCATAATAGCCCACCGGAACCCCACCGAAAGCCGCACGCGATTTGGTACAACGGGTGGTTTTGATGGGCGCCCGTGACTCACGAATGGGCGCGTCTAGTTGGGAAGACGTCTTCATACTCTTGGATTTTTGCACAGCGTCAAATCGAGCGGCGGTTTGGTTTGTCCGGATGTTGGAGATTGAAGGCATCCAGGCACCTAGACGCCTCAAAGTTTTTGGATTTTTCCAGAACGACAGATCGATCGGCGGGTCGGGGGCGCCCGTGAGCCGGATAATGAAGGCGTCCAGGCATCTGGACGCCTCAAAAGGAGGCGTCCAGGGCCCTGGACGCCTTCAATAATTATACTTTTTAATTATTTTTATTTTTTTATTTTTTTTATTTTTATGAAGGCGTCGAGGTCCTAGGAGACCTTTAAGAAAATATTTTTTTATTTTTTTTATTTTTTAAATATTTTATGCCTGATGAAGGCATCCAGGAAACTGGACGCCTTCACAAAAGGACCTCCGGAACTCCCGAAAAGCCGTCGACAGCCGTCCGCCAGACATCCCTCTGGTTCCGGAAACTTCTGATGCGTCCGGTTGGCGATGATGACGTCCGTATGCTATATGATTTCTGCGATGAGGCGGTTTCTGGATGTTGCAGGGGTGTTATGTTACCTACTCAAAAGGTGAAAGAAGACTCAAGAATATGAAGCACTCAAGCGATTCAGAATGTGAAAGCCACTGCGGGGCGTCATATAGTAATATGAGATCTTCTCAAGGTGATGTCAGGAATAGCGTGTCTACAGCTGCCCCGCCTTGGCGTCTGCTTTGCAAGGGAGTGACACGTAATGGAATGGTATGGAGTGGGTGAAATGGAGTGGGAATGGACTGAAAAGTTGATGCCAAGGTGCGATGGGACACGCTTTTGACATTACTATTTGGAATTTTTCATGTAGTTTCGCTAAGGTGACCTTGAAGAAGGTCTTCCGAATTTGACAATTGCTTGGACAGAGATCAAACAAGGGAAGGGTAGATGTGTGCTGAGGCACGAAAATAAAGGAGAGCAACTTCTCGGTGTGGAAGTACCTGGGTCGTAAACCTGCAGGTTTCACATTTGGAGAGCGGTTACCAGCCAATGTGGAAGTGCTGCGGCCAAGGTGGGTCAAACAAGGTAAAAAGTAAAGGAATATCTGAGGGTCTGTCCAAACAAGGGGCTCCTTTGGAAGAGCAGCGTAGGGCCGTCTCAATGAAACTCAATATTTCATTCGGAATGGAATATCTCATTTTGTAAGAATTGAAGCACAGTGGCTTTCACAATCGAATCACTTTGAATGATCTTCCGCAATAAACTCAAAGTCCTACATGAATGTATGCTGGGTTTAAAGAAAATTTAAAACAAAATAAAATAGAAAATAGCTAAGGATAATATTGTCAACTTGTTAAGAATGGGTCAGGATACCGATCGGTGAACTGATACTGAGCCGGGGCCCGTTTATCCACGCACCAACTCACTGAATGGAACCGTCGTCCCCATGCTACCACAAATTAACGGCCTATCCGTACAACCCAAATTCTTCGGAATCATCACCGTTTTTGTTGAAGGGGAACTCAAACCCCAGATTCGTTCGGGTCGCAAGGTCCTTGACATGCTCTAATAGCGTAGATATCATATAATATGATGCATGACATGGTGGGACCAATCACTGACTGGTGGTACACAAGATGGGACAAAGACGTCCGTTAGTAAAACCTGCACAGACCAGCATAGATTAATAACATCAGAAAGCAACAAAATCGCAACCGAATCGCACCACAGTACAAGGGAGATCCAGACGAAACCCTGACGACTGACCATTGATGTGACGTATTTCGTCCTGTAGTGCCTCTCCTTTCCTATAAGTACCCCCCTTAGGCTAGTTCAACCAAATGCACCAAGGAGGGCTTTGAAAGCTCAAGGGGAGGAGGAGAGGAGAATCCAGGGATTTCCAGGATGGAAGAAGAGTCTTCCCGCCCTGTGAAGAGGAGCAGGCCTAGCAGCGAGATCATGCGACTTTCCGACCTCGAAGGTCATCTAAGTGGGATGATCCAGTCGCATATGGTAAGTTGATTTATTTCAAATTCTCCGCGTGAACTCTCTTTTCACTTCTTTTCTTTCTTCTTCTTCTCTTCAGCCGTATCCACTCTTCCCCGGCCCGAGGAAGTTTTCCAAACTTCCGTGGCTTTCAAAGTTAACTTCCAACATCTCCATCGGCATGAGGGCCATACTCACGAAGTGGCATCTTCAGGGGCTCCTGATTCATGCCAAGCATTATGAAAAGATTCGCATGGACTGGGTGGCCATGGGCGCACTAGTGGAGATCTGGCATCCTCAGACTCACACTTTCATCTTCCCTACCTTCGAGGCGACCATTCTCCTTGAGGAGGTGGAACTTCTGCTTGGGCTGAAGAAATTCAAGAGTGACGGGAGGTAAAGGTTATGCGGATGCTGACAAGGGTGACCTCCGAGAGTGTCCTCGGAAGCTTCATGCCGCCTGGTGCTGCTAGAAAGGTCCGGACTCAAAGGGAATTGATCTGTAAAAGCTTGCGGAATGGGTCATGGATGCCCTGAGAGGGTCGCCAGACGACGACCACTTGGAAGGAATCATGAAGGGTTTACCATCTGTTTGGCGGGTGCTCTCTTATTCCCTTATACCGACAACATAGTGGAAGAAGACCAATTGAGTGTCATCTGTGGGATTTGGAGTGGAAAGAGGGTGGGACCCGCCGTCCTTGCCTACCTCTACAGTGGCCTTACTGCCTCCAGCATGGGTAAGCCTCCTTTCGGTTGCGCACTTGTTCTGAATTGCTGGATTGATTTGCACTTCAAATTTGACCACCGTGAGGGGATGCCGACTGCTTCGAAGCTCTTCCAACAAAGTCCCCTTCATCACATAGCCGATGTGTTAGGCTTTGGTGGCACTGTAGCGAACCGTGTTCCGTGGCTGAGGAAACGTGAAGACTGGCGGTCTCACTTCAGAACCATGACACAAAGCTTCTTCACTTGTGCACCGGCATGTCTACTCTCACTTGAACTCCTCATGAGGTCTTCTCCCGGAGCTGAACTCCAACTGATCGGCGCGACTGAGTTTGTTCTTTACAACGCGCATCGGTGCTGCCTCCAGATCGGCATTCCACGCCACTCGTTCCCACTGCTAACCGGCATCGTTCCTTTGAAGAAGAGGGAGTTGGGCACGGAAGCGGATGCGAAGGAAGCGAAGGCCATTAAAGCACCCTGGAAGACAAGTGTTGCGGGAAAGACATTAGCGCATGTAGGGGAAGAATGCGAGCTGTGGAGAGCTTATGTAACCGAACTGGGGAAGTTACGGCCTAAAGCGCCTAAGCCCCTGATGTAGCTTACTCTGCTTTCTGATAGAATAAAATCTAGAATTTGTCATTTTGGACCATTGTTCCCCTTTGTTATCATTTTATTTTTTCTATTTTTTTTCTTTTTTATGATCATATATATATATTATTGTTGATTTTTTTATTGGGGGCGTCCTGGGGACTGGACGCCCCAAAATTTAAAAAAAAAAATATTTTAATTAAATTTTTTATGGGGGCGTCCAGGGGCTGGATGCCCCAAAATTTTTAAATTTTTTTTTGAATTAAATTTTTTTATGGGGGCGTCCAAGAGCCTAGACGCCCCAAAATTTTTGAAATTTTTTTTTTAAAAAAAATTTTATGGGGGCGTCCAGGCGCCTGGAAGCTCCAAAAAAGGACGAATCTCTATAAAAGGGTGGCTTCGACCCCTTTTCTCTTTCCATGTTCATTCCAACGACCCATTCTACTCTGAACGACCCATTCACAGTTCCTAATGGAGCAAGGAGGCCCGAGCCAGGGCGGAGAGAAGCGAAAACGACTTGCTCGTCGTCCGAGGAGGTCGAGGGATCGTGCAGAGGAGGCCACCATGGAGGAGGAGGTTGCCGCGGGAGAGGAGGCACCTCCCTTGGCCGTGGAGGGTCCCGAGGGTCCCGGCGACGCAGGAGGGGGATGAGCACGACCCGGTAAGCCCCTTAGAATCTCACTTTGTTGCACTATTGCGTGGTTTTAAGCGTAAAATGGGGCGAGAGACAGCGTTCAGAACGTGGGGAATGTGAGGGAAGGAGGCGTCCAGGGGCCTGGACGCCTCCATCTTTTCTTTTTTATTTTTGTTTTATTTATATTTTTTTGGGGTTATTATATAAATAATTAAATGAAAAATATGGAGGCGTCCAAGTAGGTGGACGCCTTCATGACTTTTATTATTATTTTTTATTTTTTATTTTTTATTTTTTATTTTTATTTTTTTAAAATAAAGAAAAAAGAAAAAAGAAAAAAGAAAACGTCCAGTGGACTGGACGCCTTTAAATAAATAAATAAATATATATATATATATATATATTTAAAATAAATAATAAATAAATAAATAAATAAATAAATATTATGTACAGTGTTGTTGTTTATTATTCATGACTCTGATGTGTTCCTTTTTTTTTGTTTGTTTTGTGGTGCAGGGCGTGATGAAGAGCCGGATCAGCTGGTCACTAGTGGTAGCAGCGTACCGGGGGCTACCGGACTTCCAGAGGGCGCGGGTGGACGCCATGGGTTTTGGAGCCTTCTTGAGGATGGAGCCCTTCCGACTTGACCTTCCTCTTATCCAGGCGTTGAGGGAGCGGTGGCACGTGTCGAGTCGGGCATTCCTGATGCCCTGGGGGCACATGGTGCCGACATTAGAGGACGTAGCTCGGATCACCAGGCTACGAGTGAACGGAGAGGCAGTCAGCGGGCTCACCTACCCCGACTACAGAGAGAGTGCCCAGGACCTGCTATGGCTGGAGACGAGTGCGATCGACAAAGACAGTAGGGTAGTCGGCCGGGTAGAGATTATGGAGGCGCTCGGATTCGTTGACCCGCGCCAGCGAGTTTGCGAGACTGGGGCAGAGTTTTTGGCACGACTGGAGGGAGACGCCCGCGCAGCTTTCACCCAGGATCCGAGTGAGCGGGAGCTGGTGGATCTAGACCTCCGGAGGTTCCTCTTCTTCTTCCTGGGACGCCTTCTGCTGGGGACGAAGGGGGACGGCATCCACTGCCGCTTCCTTGGGATCCTGGCGGACCTAGACAGAGTGGGGGACTATGCGTGGGGAGCAGCCCTACTCGCCCACTTGATCACCGATCTCTCCCAGACTTCAGAGAGGGAGACGACAGTCAGCGACTTCGCACCTTTTCTCCAGGTAAATATTTTATTTATGCATTTTACCGTAGTTAAATATGCAATTATTCGTGCTAATGATGTATGATGGATGCAGGTGTGGAGCTACTACTACTTCCCGATGGGAAGAGTCAGGCAGGGGAACAGGAGAGCCGTGCCCCTGGCGCGGCGATGGAGGCCGGTCATGGTTGCGGCACCACACGGCTACCAGCTGGCGTCGCTTCGACGGGAGCTGACCGAGTACCCCGAGGCTATGGTATGATGCGTATGATTATTTTTATTTTTATGTGACTCAATTGAGTAAAATGACAACTAATATGATGCATGTATGGCGATGCAGGTGGTGTGGAGGCCCTACCTGGGCATGGCCGATGCTGGCCAGCCTTGGGTCGTAGCGGGTCGTCCTCGTTTCGAGCGGGACGTGTGGGTCTATTGCCAGAACGAGATCGAGCCGCTGTGGCTCAGGCTGATCATGAGGACGTTGGGGCTAGCTCAGGAGTGGGTCGACGTAGATGAGCCGGGCCGTGTCGGGCGGAAGACCCGGGGCAAGGTAAAGATTGTTGACTGGCGTACGCGCTTCCCTGCACAGTACCAGGACTGGCAGTAGGGTGGAGTCCCAGTGGTGTCCCATGTACCGGACAGCACCGACTACTTGAGATGGTACTGGGCCACGTACGGGGAGCGTCTACACCTCGGTGGGGCGGCAGGGGTAAGTGTGAGATGAAGCTTTTCTTTTCCTATATGCATATGCATGTGACACTATCCTATGTGCAGGATGCTCGTGATAACATCATTGCCGACCTGCGGGCCCAGCTGGCAGATGTTAGGCAGCAGTTGGCGGCCATCCGACAGGAGTTGGAGATCCTGGTGAGTCTATGCAATGTATGATGCATTTTTTTGACCTGGATTTTCGATGCTTAGCCTCTGACTGTCGTTTGCTCTTGTGTTTCAGTGGCCCCATCAGGCAGCGGCCACCGGGATGGCTGGTGGAGCGGGTTCCAGTTCGTGGGGCCCTCCTCCGGAGGTCTCTTCCCTTCAGGAGCAGCTGGCGTATGCGGTGGCCCGGGCTGAGGAGGCCGAACGCGAGCGCGAGGCTCGAGTGAGTGCTTGCTTGACCCCTACTCTCCTTCTAGTTACTTTTCTTCCTTCCCTGATCTCTTACGGGGTATGTGGACTTTGGCAGGTGGCAGAGATCCAGGATGCCCTGGCTCGTGCAGTCCGTGCCGAGCAGGAGCGCGATGCCCGCGGCGCTTGGGTGGCAGAGCATGATGCGCGGATAGCAGAGCTGGAGGAGGAGCGGCGACGGGAGGCTGAGGAGCTTCATCGCGACGTGCTGGATTTGCGGATCGCCCTCGAGCTGTCGAGGAGAGAGGCGATGAGAGAGAGAGAGGAGAGGGAGAGGGAGAGCAGAGATAGAGAGAGAGAGGACAGGGAGAGGGAGAGAGAGAGAGAGGGAGGACATGGAGAGGGAGAGAGAGAGAGAGAGGAAAGATAGGAGGGCGGAGTGACTGCGAGACTGGGACGAGAGGAGGGCTCCGGAGGCCCAGCTGATGGAGCTCCGATTGAGTCTCGGCATGACGGAGGGGAGGCTTCGGGAGAGCGAGGAGCGGTATCAGAGGGCGAAGGAGCGCGGGGCGCGACTTCGTCAGTCTGGTTCCTTCTCCATGGGCAGCTTCCTGGTTTCTTCGGCTGAGAAGAGTCATCGCGCCTTCGAGGCTGGCGTGCCACCACAGGGCGAGGCGAGCACCGCCTCTCAGGGTTCGCGGAGGCCCCCTAGGGATCCCCGTCAGAGGGGGGAGGAGAGAGATGATCAGGAGGGTGGTAGCGAGAGTTAGAGAGTTACTTGTACACCCCACCTTTCTCATTTTATGATGTATAACTGACTATTTGCTTATGTGAAATGAGATGGTTCCTTGTGTTGCGTGTACTTTCTTTCTCCCACGCTTCTTTCCTTGCACTAAGTTGTTTCGAGGCACGTTCCACGAGACCTTGCCCTAAAAAGTAGGGAATTACGCTTTGCATGGAGGAACATGTTTCTTTCCTCCCCCTTTTTTGGGCGCGTCCAGGCGCGAGGACGCGTCTTAACTTTCAAATTCAAATTTAAAGCGCCAGGCGGCCCTTCTTCTTCCGTGCCTTGCCCGCAAACGAGCCCGCCTCCCGTCGAGATTTGCTCGCCCATCTTCGTCTTCTTCCACTCTCGACTGACGGAGTTCGGTGGGCCAGATCGTGGTGAAGGGAGAGAGGGGCGAGGGACTCCTCGCCCGAGGAGGGACGTGCAAGAGCACGGGGAGGCGTCCATGGAAGAGGAAGGGCCCCTTCGGGTGCCTGAGGGACCCAAGGGACCCGATGGCACGGAGGGAGGTGAACACGGCCCGGTATGTCCTTCGATCTTCTCCTCTTTGATCCATTTTGAGTTTTGAAGTGAGCCATGCGAGAGGGGAAAGGGTTCGGCGAGTGTTGCACTCAAATGAAGGACGCGTCCTTGACAGGAGACGCGTTCTCGTTGTTTTGACGTAAGACCCTTCTTTCTTGATGTAGGGCATGGTAAGGACCCCGGGCTTGGCTGATGAATGGGCGAGTGCAGATGAGCTGAGCCGTGTCAGGAAGGAGAGTCGCGGCAAGGCGAAGCTTGAGGACTGGCGCATACGTCTTCCTGGACAGCAAGGGAGCATACTGGTACAGGACAGTGCCGACTTCCTACGGTAGCGGCGGGAGAGTCATGTGGGACCTCTCCAATCCGGGGATGCACGTGACATTTACGGCTTGCGTGCCCAACTAGCAGAGGCTAGGCGGCAGCTGACCGTCACTCAACAGGAACTAGCGATCCTGGTAAAGCAGTTTTTTTAATTTCTTATTTTTTTTAATTTTTTTTAATTTGGAACTTAGCCGATGGCTGTTATGTTTGTTCCAGCGTGCCCAGCAGGCAGCGATGGCAGGAATGGTTGGTGGCGCATCTTCCAGCTCCTCGACCCCTTTTCTTGAGATTGCCTCCCTCCGAGAGTAACTTGCCGGTGCGGTGGCCCGCGAGGCTCGGGCTGAAGAGGAGCGTGATGCCTGGGTAGCGACTGTAGAGGAGCTGGGGCGTCACAGTGAGGAGAGGCCACATCCGGACATCTTAGAGTTGAGGGTGTTTCTCCCGGTGGCCAGGAGAGAGGCGGAAAGAGAAAGGCTAGAGAGGGAGAAGGAGAGAGAGGACAGAAGAGCCATGGAGGCCCAGGTGAGGGAGCTCCAGCTAGGCCTTCGAGCTATGGGACAAAGGCTAGAGAGCATGGAGGCAAGCTATGAGAGGGCACGAGAATTCGGGGCGCGACTCCGCCAGTCCGGTCAGCTCCATATGGGTGGCTTCTTTGCTATGCCAGGGGAGCATCAGCGGGTCGCCGCTGTTGAGCAGGCGCCACGAGGCGAGGCGAGTGCTATTGTACGGGGCTCCAGAAGGCCTCTGAGGGACCCTCTCCTCAGGGGAGAGGAGAGGGATGCCTAGAGGGACGAGCATGAAGATAATGGCGAGAGTTGGCGAGCCAGTGGACCCGCCTCCTCTCTATGATTGTGATGTTTAAGACAGCTTATGTAGACTTATGAATGGAGTGGTTTGATTTTCTGCTGTTCATTTGTTCTCTTGCGCGTTCCTTCTTCCCTACGCTTCTTTTCCTTTGCGCCGTTCCTATGTGATGTGCTCGTCGAGACTCCGCCCAAAATAGGGAATCGTATCTTGCTCCGACCACCTTTCGCACGGAAATCTACCGCCGAAGTCAACAATGACGGCTCTAGCCGCTTCTCCTGAACGATCTTTCAATTTTCCCGGACGACCTCTATATCATGACAGGGCATCCCTAACAGTATAAGGAGCGTGTCGTCACATTACATCGTCCAATCAATCACCCTGCGCGAGCGGTGAAGCGACACATGGGGCCGCAGGGCAGGTGCCCTATCGCGAGGGCTATCGTTAAAGGTGATGGAGGCAATCTTGGCCTGCACTTCTCCTATTCCTATAGATACCTGCCTCTTTCATTCTCCCAGGGACATCGAGAGCCAACTCGAAGAGTACAAGTTCCCACGGGAGAGGAGGAACTCAGAATTCTGAGGTCTGGATGGAGGGCGAATCCTCCCACTCCTCGAAGAGAAGTAGGTCCAGCGGTAGCAGTTCCAGGAAACTCTCGGACCTCGAAGGGCACTTCAGCGAGAGGACCCAATCGCAACTCGTAAGCTGAGCTTTCTTGCCCCCTTTTCTCATTCTTCCTTTCTTCCTTTCTTCCTTTCTTTCCTTCTTTCTTTCCTTTGACAAAACCCTTCTCCATTCCTTGTGTATGCGCAGAGTGTGATGAAATCACATATTTCATGGGAGTTAGTAGTGGCAGCATACAGGGGTCTCCCGATTTTCAGAAGGCCAGGCTAGACGTGATGGGATTTGGTGCCTTTCTCCGGATCGAGCCGATCAAGCTCGACCCGGTCCTCATCCAAGCCTTGCGTGAAAGATGGGACCCAGTGAGTCGGGCATTCTTGATGCCCTGGGGGAACATGGTGCCCAGTCTGGAAGATGTGGTCCGAATCACGAGCCTCAAGGTGGATGGCGAGGTAGTGACTGGAGTCACCTACGCGGACTATCGAGAAGGTGCCCAGAAGCTACTGGGGTTGGACCTAGATGGTCGGAAGAATAGGTCAGTAGCCAGGGCATCTATCATGGAGGCATTAGGGCTCACTGATACTCGTCGACGGGATGATGAGTCCTCGGAAGAATTCATGGAAAGGATGGAAAGAGGATGTCGTGCTGTGTACTGCACAGATTTTGGCAATTGGGAGAGATCCAACATGGATTTGAGGAGATTTCTCCTCTTCTTACTGGAAGATTGATACTGAGCTCGAAAGGAGACGGTATCCATTGTCGTTTCCTGGAGCTGCTATCAGACCTCGAAAGAGTAGGGCAGTACGCCTGGGGAGCTGCCATGCTGGCGCACTTGTTTACAGGTCTGTCCCAAGAGGCAGACCGTGAGATGACTGTGAGTGGTTTCACACCACTTATCCAGGTATATTTTTGGTTTTGTTTTGTTTTTATTTTTTTGTTTATTTTTTGTAATAGTCCACTTAAGGTACTGATGGCATATGCTAATGCAGCTGTGGAGCTATTATTACCTCCCGATGGGGAGAGCTCGACATTGGCGACCAGTGATGGTGCCGTTAGCCAGGCGGTGGCAACCCATCATGAGTGCAGCACCTCTAACCTACCAACTGATGGTGCTAAGGCGCGAGCTACAGGAGTTCCCTGCAGCGATGGTGGGATTCTTTTTGGCATTATTTTTATTTTATTTGTTTTGTTTTGTTTTTGATTCTGACCAGCTAAACGAGTATGTACAACCTATCCTAGGTAAACTGGAGACCTTACGCAGGCATGGTCGATGCCGACCAACCATGGGTTTTAACAAGTCGTGCCCGTTTCAGACGGGACCTCTGGATGCACTGCCTAAATGAAATCGAGCCGCTTCGGCTACGATTGGTTATGAGGACCCTAGGGCTGGCCCAGGAATGGGTGGATACGACTGCGCCACCTCGCGTAAGAAGAAAGACACGGGGACCGGCAACTTGCATTGATTGGCGTGTGCGGTTCCCCGAACAGTATGAAGACTGGCAACGGGGTGGCACAATCGTGGAATCACATGCACAGGATAGTGAAGACTATCTGCGTCTGTATAAGAAAATGTACGCATAGCGGCTCCAACCCCGGGGACTTGTGGAGGTGGGTCTCCCTTTTTTTTCTTCTTTTCTCTTTTTTTTGGTTGTGTTTTTTTTTGTGGAAATCCTGACTCTTATGGCTGCAGGATGTCCGTGATACCATGATAGCGAACTTACAATCTCGTCTGGCAGAGACAGAGCAACAGTTGGGAGACACCCGCGGAGCCTTGAGTGCTTCGGTAGGTGTATGTACAATACATACTCCTAATTAAAACCCTAGATTCATGGTGTTCGGCCGCTAATTATCCTCTCATGTGGTTATAGCGCGCCTAGATCGATGTGGCTTCATCAGCGATGGGAGCAGGTGACGTCTCTTCCAGCTTGTGGATCCCTACCTCAGAACTTGACTTGCTTCACGAGCAACTTGCTCGTGCTACACAGCGTGCCGCGGAGGCAGAAAGAATGCTCTCTATGCAGGTAAGAGTTTCAGTGTTGAGTTCTCCTTGTTTATGCCTTACCGCATATCTGAGATGGTACGTCTGGCAGGAAAAGGAGACGCAAGAGGTGCTTGCCCATGCTGCGCAGAGGGAGGCCAGAATAGCAGAGCTGGAGGAGGAACTGCGGCGTCGTCCTGACGACGACTCTTCTAGAGATGCCATGGAGCTGAGGATCACCCTTCAGTTGGAGAGGGAAGACTGTGAGAGAGAACGGGCAGAGAAAGAAAGGGATAGAGAAAGAGAGAGAGCCGACAGATTGGCCGAAAGGGAGGAACGAAGGGCCATGGAGGCCCAGCTATTCGAACTTCGAACCAGTCTTGGTCTTGCTGAACAATGGCTGAGAGATGGTGAGGAGCGCTACCGAAGAGCACGAGAGCGTGGCTTTCGTGTTAGTAGCTTCTTTGCTGCCCCCACGGATCAACGTCGGGGTGTGGTGATGGGAAGAGGAGTACAGAGTGGTAGAAGTACCGCTTTTCATAGTTGGGTAGCACCCTTGAGAGCGTTTTGCCCGGAGAGCGGCGGGACAAGTAATGTAGAGAGAGAAGGTGGAATTTAATGTACAATTTCTTATTTTGGAATGCAATAAAAGGTTTGGTTTTGTTGGTTTTCATCCCGTTCTTGCCACCTTGAATCCATGCACACATCATTGAAACAAACAAGTCAGAATTTCTGCTCTGACTTGGCCCCTTGCTCAATAAACAGATGTTTATCCTTGATAACGGGTCAAGGGGCCAAGCCTTTATTAATGAAGGTAAGGGAAAGATGTGATGATGGTGAATGCGACAGTCAAGCACACGAATGCAAGCGAGATTTAAAAGTGAAATGATGCATACAAATGCAATCATGCGAGATGCCTTATTTTTTTTCTTTTTATACTTTTTTTTCTGACATTTTTTGTTGTTTTTGTTATTATACTAATTTTTTGCAAATATCTACATTTTCTCTTTTCTCTTTTTTTTGTTTTTGTTATTATTATTATTTTGTTGCTAATGCCTGGTAAGCACCCAAATGACACCTAACCTACATGAACATGGGTTTCTTACTAACCTCCCAGGTATCCTAAGTGCACATCTAGGTTGATTTGGGCCTCTAGACCCCTCGAATGATAATCCCGCCGGCTAAGACTTACCCTGATGACAATACCGTCATGCCATGCTTAGGCTCCCAGTCGCTTCCGACCACAGGGATTCACCCAAAAGGTGTTCGAGGTAAATGATTTACCCGACCCGGGTCTATTTCCTCACAACTCTAGATGGTATATGATGGAACACCCTAGAACCCTAACGACCAACCGCGCGACGCTGACCCGGAATCAGACGCCGTCGCACCCCGAGGTGACGCGCTTGCATTGTCCTAAGCCCAAGGTTAAATAAGAAGACATCAAGGTGGTAGACAGGGGTCTTGACCAGCCAGAAACACAGAGACTCCTTCGCAGCGATAGCTTTTGCTCTTCGAAGTAGACAACCATACGCGTGTGTTAAAATAAGGTCGCAGACCTTGGCGGGTTTCACCGTTCAGACACTCCATCGAGCTTTCATCTTTAAAGGAAGAAGGAAGAGTGTAGGGGATAAACCTCCTAAGAGGACGGATAAAACCGTTAACCCGGCGAGCCAGTAAGGGCCCATTTAACTCTTCCCTTTCGGACAACTTCAAACCAAATCTCGAGCATTTACATTCCATGGCCCATTTTGCGGATTTAGATTTTTGCTTTGAGGGGTTTCATTTATCGAATCAGGCACGGTTACGACCAGACTTTTCTTCTGATTTTGATTTTGTGCTTCTTTTTTGCGAGAAAGATATAGTCGTTTGACGTTGTGGAATCCCTCTTACATGCCTGCGGGGACACTGCCCTCTTCTCGTGCTCTGACCGATGCTCGAGAAAATGGATCCTACTCTCGCCTTAAGGGGTTTGAGTTTTGGTTTCTTATGCTCAGCATTTTAAGGGCGCCGGCTGTCTCATTTGGTCGAAGAGAAGAGAATAAATATTACCGCTTCTGGAGGTCTTCTGGGTGCGGCCCCACCGTAGGGGATGCTACCAACTTTTTTGGATAAAACACATGAGTGTGTACATGTTGGCTTCCTTTGAGTGAACATAGGCCGATGTGGCCGGACAGGGATCTCCACGGTTCTGGCAGACCAAGACCCGGTGCCTACCAAGCCTTAACGGGCCCTATCCTAACATGAAGGTTGGATGCAGTGACTTAACAACATGGTAACTCCCAGGCATCGGCATTTTAAATTTTATATATTTTTAGTGATTTTCAATATTTTTGTTATTTTTTGATGTTTTCTTTCTTTTCATTTTTTTTGACATTAAGCTAAGGGTAGTACTTTTTAAGATAAAGCCCATTCCAAGGCTGGGATAACTCGGTCCCTTCAGCATCGACTAGTCTTTAGGCGTTGCCAGGATGCACAGCCTGAATCACGTACGGTCCTTCCCAATTGGGTTGAAGTTTAGAACGCGGCCCTCCAGGTTTGACAAAAATTCTTTTCACGACCATCTCGCCAATTTTGAATTTTCTCTCAACGACTTTCTTTTGGTAAAAGCGAGCGAGTCTATTTTGATAAACACGTGCATGCTCGGCAGTGGCCAGCCGCTTCTCATCTAAGAGTTCCAACTGGGCAAGGAGTGAATCACGACGTTCATCGAGGGGAAATTCCTTATCCAATTGTACCATGAGAGAAGGGATCAGAGTCTCGTACGGGACTACCGCTTCCATACCATAAGTAAGGGCAAACGGAGTCTGCCCGGTGGGGGTACGGATTGAAGTGCGATAGGCCCATAGAGCTTCGATAAGTTTTTCTGGCCAGTCTGAAAACTTACTAGACTCGCAGGTTTTCTATATGATTTTGATCAATATTTTGTTGGTGGCCTCTGCTTGGCCATTACCTTGTGGGTAATAAGGTGATGAATGATGCAATGCAATTGCGTACCTTTTGCAGAGGTCCTGAAGGTCCTGAGAAATGAACTATGGCCCATTGTCGGTGACGATTGTGCTTGGGACGCCGAACCTGGTGAGGATGTTCTTCATGATGAACTTGCATACTGTTGACGCCTTGATTTCCGTGTAAGCTTCGGCTTCAACCCATTTGGTGAAGTATTCCGTCGCAGTGAGGATGAAAGATTTCTGCTTGGTGAGAGAATTAGGATCACTTAGGGGACCAATGATGTCGAATGCCCACATGGAGAAAGGCCATGAGGAGGATACTGGATGAAGTGAGAAGGATGGTGAATGAATCTTGTCGGCGTGAAGCTGGCACTTGACACACCTACGGACATAAATAGCACAATCTTCTTCCATAGTGGGCCAGTAAAAGCCTTGCCTAATGATCTTCTTAGCGAGCATTTGGCTATTTACATGGCCACCACATATACCTGAGTGTGCTTCCTCCACGCATTTTCAGACCTCATCGTCATCAAGACACCTTAAAAGAACTCCGGTAAGGCTCCTCTTATAGAGTAGACCTCCAACCAATGTGTATTTCTGGGCCACCCTTCTTATGGCTTTCTTATCCTCTGTGGTGGCTCCTTCAGGGTAAGACTGATCTTTACAATACTTGACAATTTCATAGAACCATATTTTCTCCTCGTCAGTCAGTTCTTCTTCGACTTCTACCAACATGATTTCCCTCTTCTCGAGAATCTCTCCTTCCTGAATCTTCCGTAGGACTCTTTCTTTGATCTTTAAAAGGTAAGGGTCCTGAACAGCAGGGACGAGACGCTTGTATATGTTGATGGATTCAAACCATACACCTAGAGGGAATCTGAAAGATGACGCCAAGGAGACGAGGGCATCGGCCAGAATGTTCTGTTCGCGAGGGACATGGACAAAGATCAGCTTGGTGAACAATTTGGCATAGGCGGAGACCAACTCCTGATAAGGCTTGAGTTTAGGATCAAGGGTGCGATACTTGGTAAGCACCTGGCGGAGAACAAGTTGACTATCACCCACGACTCGCAATTCGGTGATATAGAAGGAATGGGCCAGTTCTAGACCAGCTAGAAGAGCCTCATACTCAGCAATGTTGTTGGTGACTGGAAATGCGAGGTGAAATGCCTCTGGGATGGTAACGCCTTCGGGCGTTAGAAGGACAATGCTAATACCCTTCCCTTGGGAATTCAGAGCTCCATCAAAATATAATGTCCACATCGGCTCGTCAGATTGGGTGATGGACATTAGTTCCTCTTCTGGAAACTCTGATTGGACAGGATCGAACTTGGGAAGAGGATGGTGAGCGAGATGCTCGGCTATGGCATAGCCTTTAATCGCCTTTTGCTGGATGTAGGTGATGTCAAATTGAGATAGGAAACTCTGCCAGCGTGCTAGCCTATCAGTAAGGACAGATTTCTCCAGAAGGAACTTGATAGGGTTCATGCGAGCAATCAAGTGGACTTCATGAGCCAGAAAGTAATGCTTCAATTTCTGCACTACCCAAACGAGGGCAGCACAGGTTTTCTCCATGACTGTGTACTTCTGCTCACAGGGATTGAGAAGTTTGGACAAGTAATAGGTTGCCCGTTCCTTGCCTTCTTCATCAGCTTGTGTGAGGACGGCTCCCACGGAGTCATCCAAGACTGAGATGTAAAGGATCAGAGGTTTTTCTGGTTTGGGTGGAATGAGAACGGGTGGACTAGCCAGATATTCCTTTAACCCTTCAAAAGTTTTTTGGCATTTAGAATCCCAATGGAATTCTACTCCCGGCTTGGTCAACTCATAGAAAGGTCTACACCTTTGCGAGTGTTGAGGCACAAACCGACGGATGAATTACAGCCTTCTAACTAAACCTCGGACTTCCCTCAAATTTTTGGGAGGCGACATGTCTCTGATGGCCTTAGCTTTGTTGGGATCTATCTCAATCCCCCTTTTACTCACAATGACGCCCAGTAATTTGCCCGATGATACACCAAACACACACTTCTTTGGATTCATTTTCAATTGGAACTCCCTTTATCTATGCAAGACCTTAGCCAAAACCCTTGGATGTTCCACCCTGGTCCTTGATTTCACCAATAAATCATCCACATACACCTCCAGATATATATGCATCATGTCATGAAATATGACCATCATAGCTCTTTGGTAAGTAGCTCCAGCATTCTTTAACCCAAACGGCATGACCACGTAACAATATGTTCCCCATGGTGTAGTGAATGACGTCTTCTCCTGATCCTCTTCTGCCAAACGGATTTGATTATATCCCAAAAATCCATACATGAATGAGAGGGTCTCATAACCCACTGTGTTATCGATTAACACATCAATGTGAGGCAAGGGAAAATCATCCTTTGGACACGCGCGGTTAAGGTCCCGGAAGTCGATGCAAATCCTGACTTTTTCATCCTTCTTCATGATCGGTACAATGTTCACCACCCATTGAGGATAAAGGACGACTCTAATAAACCTGGCCTTATGGAGCTTGTCGACCTCTTCTTTTATTTCCAAGGCCATCTGAGGGTGGAAACGCCTTAACCTTTATTTTTCCGGGATGGACCCTGATTTTAGAGTTAAGCGATGTTCAACCAAGGTGGAATCCAGGCCCGACATATCCTCGTAGCTCCATGCAAACATGTCTTTATACTCTTTAAGAACTTCGACCAATGCCTCTTCTTCATAGGGTGGTAGATTATCACTTATGAGGATGATCCTAGGGTCTTCCTCAGTTCCCAAGTTGACTTCTTTGGTGGACTCTTCTACGGCGACTGACGGCTCGTCGAATCTTCTTATTCCACTAGCATATACACCAGCCGCATCCTCATATTCTTCATCCCCTTCTTCAATAGGGTATTCATCATCGGTGATTTCATAAACCCCATATCCTTCATCAATTACACAATTGTCCTCACATTCTGTCTCCGGTAGTTGGATGGGTTTTTCTAGCAACTGAGAGATGGCCAGAAGGGCCTGACACTTGGTGGCTAAATCTAGAAGGAATCGACGAGGGATCTGCTTACCCTTGGATTTCTTTGTGGAAACTACCATTGACTCATTATTCCTAGGTTGACTGGGTTGTCCTACGGACGAAGAAGAAGCTAAAGAAGATGTCGAAGAATGTACAGGGAAGGACCCCTCAGAGGAGGGGTAGAAAAGGTCGCTCATAGGACCTTGGATGGGTGGCCCGCAGGGCGGGACGCACTCGTGGGAGATGTAGGAGGTTTCCTCAACAATGATGTGTTGTTGAGGAGTTTGAAAATTGACGTTTTTTTTTCGTTTTCATTTTTGATGACAAAATAATGGAAAGAAATCAGAGGAGAGAGAAAAGTGGTTATGGCTAAAGGATTGGGAGGCTCGTAGAGCAGATCATGATTGAAAACCTGGCGCGGGTTGAGAAACCCGCGCAGGTATGTAAGTAGAGAAGGGGACCTGGGAAGATCGTCAGACAACCGTCTGGCCCAGGAGGAAGACATCAGCGAAGGCTGAGGTGAGTGAATGGAGAATACGACGGCTAATGAGCCGTCGATGGCAATGTTGATGACGGATGAGGATCCGCCGGTGACAGAGTCCTTCTGGCGAGGACGAGGATAGTTTGGAACCTTGGCAACAGTAGTAACATTCTCTGGCATTTCAGAGATCAATGGCGGTCCTTCAAGCGGTGGAGGCGAGAACATCCTTTCCAGTGCAACTGAAATATCCCGTATATCAAACCACTTGTCCCATTCGTATTCTGGATCTTTGATCTTGCCTCTTTTCATAACCCTTGGACATTTTTCGGCCAAATATACAGCATGCGATCCTCCATGTGCTTCTTGCGGGTAATCCCCCATCTAAATAACGGGCCCTTTGTTGAAGTGGTTTGATAGGGTCCACGTGAGGGGCTTCCAATCCGCCTTGAGTGGTCCTTTGAAGCCTAGGCCAAACCTGCGGTTCGGCCTGATCTCCTTTGGTGGTTTCAGCCTACCTTGTAGTTGCGTGCCCAGACCTTTGCCCTGTTGATAGCCGATATTCTTTAAAATCTCCCAACCTTTGAAATGAAAAGGGAGATATGGCGTTGTCGCCTTGATCGGCTTCTTTGGTGCTAGCAGAATGTGAGATGAATCATACACATCCAGCAGCGACAATAAGGGCCGATGAGACGGCCAAACAGAGGGCAGAGAGATGTTGATAGCATCCACCGTGTGAAGGACAGGTGTACTGACCACTTTAATAATTCTCCCATTGTAAGGAAACTTCAAGCATTGATGGTTGGTGGAAGGCACATCATCCATGGCTTCAATGTAGGGGCGACCCAGTATGGCCTTAAATGTGGGGTCCATGTCGAGGACATGGAATTCCGTGGAGACTGACACAGGGCCTAGCTCTGTCTCAGGATAATCATCCCTTGTGGCGCCCTTTTGCTATTGTCATAAGCTGTGACCGTGATCGAGGAAGGTCTTATCTGTTCCTCGTCGACCCCACACAACTGAAGGGTGCTCATGGAGATCACATTTATGGATGCACCCGTGTCTACAAGGCACGGGTTTATGGAGACTCCATTGATTCTTATTGAAATGCACAACGCATATTTCCGAGCTTCCTTGGGAGCGAGCTTGTAGTTGTGGAATATGATGGCCGGTTGTGTGTCTGTTGGTGTCAGGACGGCTGAAATCTTCTCTACAGGGAGTTCTTCATTCACCATGACCTTTTAAAGATATTCCATTAAGGCTGCCTGATGGGATGTGGATCTCTGAAGTAGCTCGAGGATGGAGATCCGAGCGGGCGTCTTATCCAGGTGTTTTAACAAATCATACTGTGTTCCAAGGACGGACTTTTCTGGTTGCTCTCCGTCCTTTTTTGGCTGAGACTGCTCGGGGTTCTGACTATTCTGAGGGAAAACCCTATGGAAAATCCTTCCACTCCGGAGCACCATTGCTTGCAGTTTTTGCACCTCAACGGGATTAGGTGTGGGTTTAAGCCAAAGTTTGAGGGGTAGCGGTGGAGGAATGGTTGATGAAGCAGGGGTGATGATGGGAGCAGGGATTCTGATGAGGGGTTTGTTAGGTGGAGGTATAGTGGAGGTAGAGGGGACGTCATACGGGCTATGAAGGATAAGGGGTTTGGAAGGTGGTGTAGACACGCCATTTCTGACGTTACGGTGAGTAAATCTCATATTATATCGTGATGCCCTAAAGCGGCTTATACTTTCCATTTATTTGAGTGATTTTCAAAATTTTGGGTTATAAAAGGAGAGAGAGAAAGTAAAAATAATAATAAATAAAAAGAGAAAATAAATTCTAAAAAAATGTGTATAATTGTGTTTACGTAAAAATAATATAATTGATATTTATTTTCATAAAATATAAATAAATATATATAAGTGATTATTATATGAATAAAAATATATTTATAATAACCACAAAAAACATACAATTAAATAAAATATGAAAAAATAAACAAAACAAAATAAATAAAATAATAAATAAAATAATATTCCCACTCACATTCCATCCCTTTCTTTATTTCTATTCCCTTCCCTCTCTCTCACGTAACCCATTCCTCTTCTCTTGTTCTCACCCTCACTCCCACGGCACTTACACCCCCCATTCTATTCTCTCAACTCCCAGGTCGAATCCCATCTGAACCTCTCTATTCTCTCCGCATGGCACCACCCACGCTCCTCATTCTCCTCCCACTCTCATTCTCCCACTTTCTCTCCGACACCTAACAACCCACGGCAACACACTCCCTCCCTCGTACTCTCTCCCGGTCGAACACCCCTCACCCATCTCTCTCCCGCCCATCCACCATCTCTGCTATACACTTCATAGACCCCCTCACCATCTCACGCTCTCGCCCCCACATCTTCACCACACCCGCCTTCTGCACCTTCTTCATACCGGCCTCTCCACGCTAACTCTCTCCTCTCGCCCACAACCCCGCCGGTAGCCACGCTGACCACGTAACCACCTGCACCCGGCCACTGCACCGCCCACGTGAGTCCGCCAGAGCCACCTCCAAGCCCACTCCCGCCATCGCCGCCGCTACGAGCCCCCCTGCCACGAGCCTCACCACCGCTCAACCTCGTCGCCGCCGCCGCACCTGCACCCCTCGCGCTGCCGTCGACTGCATCCCCGCTGCTGCCACCCTCCACCGGACGCCACAGCCGCGGCTTCCCCTGCATACGTCACCCACGAGATCGCCCGCGCCCACCGTACGAGCCCACCTCGCACACCCCGGCGTCACCGGCTGCCGCGCCCCATCTGCACCGCCTCACGTCGTCAGCCACCTCTGCGGACGCCACCGCACGAGGCCACGTCAAGGATGTCGTCCGAGCTCCATCGCCGCACATCCACTGCATGCACCGTCCGCCGTGAACCCCCCTCCACTTCGTCACCGTGAAGTTGCCCGCTGCCGCGGCCACCCTCCGTCGAACCCCCCTGCATGCGCCATCGCCACCGCCAGCCGCCGTGAAGCTCCCCGGCTGCCGCGAGCTACTCTTCGCGGCACCCTCCTGCCGCTAACTCTCTCCCCCTCTCTCTTCCCGCCACCGCGGCACCCTCCTTCTCTCTTCTCTCCCGCCGCTAACTCTCTCCCTCCGCCTTTCTCTCCCTCTCTCTGTTTCTCACCGTCTCCTCTCTTCCACCGTCTTTCTCTCTCTCTTCTCTCTCTCCCTCTTTCTCTCTGCCATTCTCTAACTCTCTCTCTCCTGCTAACTCTATCTCCCTCGTTCTCTCTCTCTTCCCCCTCTCCCGATCGCGATCTCCCTCTCCCGTTTTCTCTCTCTCGATCTCTCCCTCCTCTCTCCGTCTCACTCTCTCTCTCTCTCTCTTTTTTTAATTTTTTTATTCTCTCTTCTCTTCCGCCTTCTCTCACTCCCTCTCGTTCTCTCTCTCTCTCTCTCGTCACCACCTCTCTCATCCCTTTCTCTTTTCTTTATTTTTTTATTACTCTCTCTCACTCTCTCTCTAGATCTCTCTCCTTTCTTTTTTTTTTGTTTTTTATCATCTCTCTCTTCTCTCTCCATCTCGTTCTCCCCCCTCTCATCTCTTCTCTCGCCCTCTCTCTTTCTTTCTTTCTCCCATATATATATATATTATATATATATATTATATATACATAATATATATATATATATCACATATATCATATATATATATCTTATCCTTTTTCTTTTAAAACAAAGTCTTAAAAATAAATTAAAAAAAGAGTTTTCTCTCTCCCTTTCTCGCCTTCTCTCTCAAATTCATGTTCTTTTATTTTGACCAACTTACGTATATGTTTATATATGTTTGTATGAAGGCATATGTTAAATATTTTTAATATGGCTATGTAATGTTCATATAAATATATTTATCATTCATATGTATATGCTTGTGTGTGTGTTCTTATGTCCGGTTTAACTAGTTTCTGAAGTCCGCTCTGAAGCTCCTTGGTCGTATTGTGCTCGTGCTATTGAATCTCTTCTCAAAGCTCGTCGCCGGCCTCCCTCGATAAGTTTTTCTCCCCTTTCTTATTTTTAATCAGTCAGTTAATTACATTGCATGCATCACTTTAGCATATGTGCTATGCCTTTCTCTCCGAGAGGGTCTCGCTTGTGAGTGTCTTTGTGTTTGTGCATTTCATCATGGCATTTCATACCCTTTAGTTCTAAAGGGATTTTAAACACCACCAACCAGGTACGTGTTCGTTTATGTTATTTACAGTTTTATTATCTAAGGATTGGTACTACATTGCCGTCGTTCTCACCAACCAGTTCTGCTCTGTTTATTCTCTGTGTAGGGGTAACCAATTAAAGGCCCTCTTCTTCGGCCTGTCGAAAGAAGAGGAAGATGGAGCCCGCATAATCCCGTGTCAAAGGCGAAAGCGATCAATCCACTCGGGACCCTCGGTCCCTGGCGATCACAAAATTTCTAACGCGCGCTTCATTTTGATCATCTTCGTTTTTAATAACACCCGCGGAGAGTTGCTTCCCGCAGCGGTTATCTTCTTCTGTCTCTGGCCTCACCCGCGCGGAGGATTATTCCCCACGGCGGTTTCTGTCATTTACTTTCTGTATATCTAACTCCTAATTGGTGCGGTGGGTCACCTCCCGCGACCGTTTCCATTTCAGCATTTTATTTTCTGCACCCTACTTTCTAACTCCTAACTATTTAATTTCAGCATTCCCCTATCATCGCTCGCAAACCCCGCGGAGAATAACATCTCGCGGCGGTTTATTTGATCCCCTTTTTATTTCTTGTTATATTGTTATATTAAAAACCCCGCAGAGGCCAATGTCTCATGGTGGTCTATATAAGTCTCGTGGTGGTTTATATATATATATATATATATATATATATATACTTATATATATATATATACTTATATATATATATATACTTATATTTATTATCTATATCGTAGTGAAAACCCCACAGAGGCCAAAGTCTCGTGGTGGTTTATATATATATATACTTATATTTATTATCTATGTTATAGTAAAAAACCCCGCAGAGGCCAATGTCTCGTGGTGGTTTATATATATACTTATATGTATTATTTATGTTACATTAAAAATCCCGTAAGGCCAATGTCTCGCGGTGGTTTCCATATGTACATATATTAATTACTGCTCATATTACAATATTGTTGTTAAAACCCCGCAAAGACCAATGTCCTGCGGTGGTGTGCTTTTATTCATGTTGTTCTTGTAACTGTCCGAGGAGTGATATACCGTTACAAATTTTGAGTCTACGTGTCTTTCCGTCTGTCAACTTCTATTACATAGAGTCCCAAAACTCGAATTCGGTATCTGAAAAGCTGCTCTCGGAACGGTGGGTCACGCCTACCGGGAAGGGGTTCAGTTTGCGCGAGAGGGTCTTTGGACCCCTATCTCCGCCACGTACCGGAGTTCGACCAGTCTAAATTCTCTCTGTCTCAACTAGAGTGTCATCTGTAGGTCGTACTTGTCCACCGTTCTTCCATATCCCCTACAGCGCGCGTTTCCATTATTTTTGTCCTCATTTCTTTCACCCTTTATTAAAGAGAGAGGGAAATACCACATCTCTCTCTCTTTCCACCACGTGACGCGTTCACAGGTGGAGGTGGAGGCAAAGTGGACATGGATAAGGCTTGAGATGGGTAATGGTTTTGAGATGGGTGGCGGGTGATGAGTGGTTTTGAAGGCATTGGTGGGGGTATTGTGGAGACAGGAGGGGTCACGTATGGTTGACGGATGATAAGAGGTATGGAAGGCATAGGGGTAGATGCAGTAGAGGTGGATGGCAAAATGGGGGAGTGAGAGAAGATGAGAGGGTGCGAGGGCATAGTGGAAGGTGTTGGTTGATAGGTCATTGGTGAGTTAATGGGAGGGGTGCGAATGAGAGGGCGTGATGGTAGTGGGAATGGTGAAGGCTGTACTATAGGTTGTAATGCGGGTTGATGAGAGAGAAGTGCTACCCGGGCAAGGCGAGGGGGGTGCATGACGGTAGGGTTAGCGGTATCAAGAATAGAGGTACTTTCTGGGTGCCACACCTGCTCTCTCCCGACTTCCGGGAAGGAGGAGATGTGGTTGACCTGGTGATTGGGCTGTTGGTGCTCCGGCAATGGATTCTGGATTATGCCCATGTTGGGCTGTTGTGGTTGGGCATGCTGAGGCTGCTGCTGTTGTTGTGGTTGTTGCTGTGGCTGCTGTTGTAGTTGCTGAAACTATGGCCTAGGAGGAGGTCTCCTGGCTTTGAGCGTGGCGATGTATCGCCTCATTTCATCCCAGTCAATTCCGCCTTCATCGTTCGTATCGTGGATGTAATCTTTAAACTGAAAGCAGTTGTTGACTGTGTGTCCTGGCTGCCTGTGATAGACGCAGTATCTGGAGGTATCAACATTCGGGGGCCACGCGAGCCTTTCCCTGGGTAGGATGAGTGTGTTTGAGGCCATGAGGGCGCTGAAAATATCTGCCCGAGTTTCTGGCAATGGTGGGTAATAGGCTCTTTTGGGACTAATCAGCCTCCTTTGTTGCTGTGGGGGGCCATAATTCCCTGGGGGTGGAACTTGGTTGTACTGAAGTGGCAGTATTGTTGCTGGGGTCGGGGTTGTTGTTGGGGTTGAAGTAGTTGAGGCATGTTATTCTGGGGTGGATTGTTTTGGGGTGGAGGACGAGAGGGGAAAGGACCTTGTTGGAGGGGAAGTCGGGGCATTTGTGGAGGCCTTGGGTTGAGTGCATAGTTGGCATTGTTGACTGCA
Organism: Amorphophallus konjac; assembly: GCA_022559845.1. Lineage (NCBI taxonomy): Eukaryota > Viridiplantae > Streptophyta > Magnoliopsida > Alismatales > Araceae > Amorphophallus > Amorphophallus konjac. The sequence goes on along the minus strand of JAHNEJ010001961.1, from coordinate 85,104 downwards.
CTCACCTGCTCATTTGTTACCACCCCTTCTGTTGCTCCACCCGGGACACCAGTGCCTATCTTTCTGATCACCTTGGGCTTTGGCGGCTCAAACATGTGCATAATGGGGGAGTCTTTCAACTGGGTCTGGACATACCGGGCCCTTTAGTAGAGTTCCTCTATTGTGGTAAGCTTGTTCATGGCCAGGACGTGCCTGAACTGTGGGGTTGCATTGGACACAATCATCTTTACTTGTTCAGGCTCTGAAAGGGTATCTCTTATTCTTTCTGCCAGGGACCTCCATCTGTCGGCATAGCGGACAAAATCCTCGTCGGGCTTCATTTTCTCGGCCACTAGGTCGGTAATGGAAAGAGAGGGACCGACCCTATCCCGATACTTTTGCAAGAATCTTCTTTGCACCGTATCAAAGTTCTCGGCCTCGCCGGGCTCCAAAGATTAGAACCACTCTAGTGCAGGACCGTCCAATGATCTCCGAAGGAGATATGCCAGGGATCTCTGGTCATTTTGCCAATAGGAGGATTCATACATGAAGTCCTTGAGGTGAATAAAGGGATTGCCAGTGCCATTGTACCTACGGTACGTGGGCATTTCAGATTCAAATTCTGAAACTGTTCGTCCATTCTGTTGAACCTGTTAAGGAGTGATTGGGCGAGCTCCTCGAGAGGTGAAGGTGGCACGTGCCACTGTGGAGGAAAATGTCTCCCGGAGACTTGAGGGGGAAATCCCGAATGAGAGGGAGCTGCCGGACCGCCGGCAGTTGGCCCCGACTGGAGCGGTATGTGGGGAATAGTAGGGGTTTGAGATTGTGAAAGGAACTGGAACGAGGGTGGTTGTTGGCTCGCTTGCCCTTGAAGCGAGGGAGACTGGATGGCTTGCGCCAGTGAAGGAGATGGGATGGCCTGCACCGACTCTTGGAGGGGTGCGACGGCTGGAGTTGACTCCTGAGGAGTGGGGGAAACAGATTTCCCTTTCAGAATGGCCTGGAAGGCCCGGAGCTGCTCAGAGGTAAGCTCCGTGTTGGCAAGGACACCCAGCAAAGAGGAGATGTCCTGTGGTAGAGATGTGTCCCCCGCGGTAACCTGCACCTCATGTGAGGGTTCATAAGAAGGACCTGAGTCCATAGCATGGACTCGCGGCTCGACTGATTCACCACGACCAGGGTGGTTCTCCTCAAAAGACTCGTGAGCCATGCTCAGAGTTTTTCCGGAACGCAAAAACATACACCGGCAAGCAAATAGCAGAGATTATCAAACAAGTGGATGCCTTTACGCCCTTTTGTGTTTTGATCTTGATGATTTTTTTATGTTTTTAACTGGATCTGAAGTTCTCACAAAGTAGGGACCCTAGTTTGCTTTTGTTTCACCGCCGTGTCAGCTAGGGGCTCTCGTCTCACCACGAATGGGTCGACTAACTCGGGGGAACTTCAAAGGTACAACCGGCCCAGAGAACGAAGAGAAGATTTTTTGATGTCGGGGACTTACGGAGGTCCCAGTGGAGGAGATTCTAGTCCGTCGAGAGGAATTCCCGAACAGAGAGTCCTTCCTTCACCGAGAGAGGGTGATCCTTAGAAAAATAAAATAAAAAAGAATAGAAAAGAGGGATGGATGTATGCAATGGAATGTTGACAGATATATGGAGCACAACAGAACAATAAACACAACAAAAATATAACAACATGCAAGAGACAGTAAAGGAAATCACAAGAAACTGAAAGGGTAACTGAAAGAAAGCAAGAGAGGTCCCACCGTGATCGCCAATCTGTGAGCGACGTCACGCGGTTGGAATGATGCGGAGCGCGAGGGCTCACGTTTTTATTTTGTTTTACTTTTTTTGCTTTGCTGCAACACAGAAATAAGAGAGAAGAGGATAGAGGCCACCACGGGAGATTGCTCCGGCGGGGCGTGCGGGACAGATGTAATATAACAAAATATGGGGGTTAAACGGCCATAGCGGGAAGTGACTCGCCACGGCCTCGGGGGGACGGGAATGGTGCAGAAATCAAATAGCAAGAATTGAAATGGCCATTGCGGGAAGTGACTCACCGCGGCCTCGAGAGTATAGTAGATATAGAAGCAATTCAAGATATACAAAAGAAAGGACAGAATTCAAACGGTCATTGCGGGAAGTGACTCGCCGCGGCCTCGAGAATATGAGCAGATAAGAATATAACAGAATATAGAGAGAATATGAGTTTGATTCTATGGAACAAAGGAAGTAAAAACCAAAAGTTTTTCTCTCTCTTCGTTTCTAGTGAGAGAAGCTCTGAGTGTTTTCCCGCTCATGTTTCCTTCTGTTTCGCAGAGCTCCCTCCCCGCCAGCCATGGCGGGTGCGGCGGGGGAGGTACAATCCCCCGAGTTTGGGATCGAACCTCCAGCAAAAGATGTTCCTGTGATATCTCGGAAGTCTTATGCTCAGTCTGTACTGGAGTCTCGTCAAAATCCTCGTCGTCACATTCCGGTGAAGTTTCCTGCGTTCACGGATCAGGGAGAACCGGCTGTGTTCTTTTCGCAGGATGACATTCAGGTATCTTGTGATCATCTCCAGTATGCTATAATTGCTAAATGTTCATATGGCCGTCCATCGATTCCAGAAGTCAAGGCATGTCTAGTTCAACACCTTCATCTGAATGCCGAGCCGATCATCAGCCGTATGAACCCTAGACATCTTTTAATCCGTCTGGGAAACGAGACTGACTACTTAAGGGTTCTTTTACAGAAAAGTTTTTTTATCAAAGGTTTTATGTTCAGATTCTTCAAATGGCAGCAGGATTTCGACTTCGAGTCTGATCCTCCTATTATTCCTGTCTGGATTGGTTTTCCGGAGCTTCCTATAAATTTCTATCATGAAGACATGTTGCGTTCTATAGCTGGTAATATTGGTCAGGTGCTTCGTATTCATGAAACCACAGTTGCGATGACTAACACCTCAGAGGCTCTGGTCTGCATAGAACTGAATCTTGACAAACAAAGGAGAGATAGGATCTGGATTGGTATTGGCAATGGAGGATTCTGGCAGCCGATTAACTATCATAGAGTCCCTCAGTTATGCTCATTTTGTCATAAAATTGGTCACTCGGAAAAGGAATGCAAAAAGAAAAAAGGTAAAATTCCCCCCAAGAAAATTTTGGAAAATCATGAAGGACAAAGGAATATACGGCAAGAATATAAGCCGAAGAAGGTTATAACTGATGAGATCCCAGCTACAGATGCAAATAAATTCTCAGTCCTAAATCAGATTTCTGAGGAAATAGATTCGGAGACTGTGAAAATTCAAGTTAAGAAAGTTGATGGATCCCTCTCTGGTTTAGAAGGATCACGCAGCGTTTTGCCCTCTGCTTCTTCTGGTTCTTTGGGAGAAGATGAAATTAATGGTACAAAGCCTAGGAAATGTTGCAATGCTTCTATGATTTTAAATCCTGTCTCCCTTCCTTGTATTGAGGAAATTTCAGAATCTGAGGAGCTACCTTCAATCCATCAGCCTTCAGGAAAGATGCAGGGAACTTACCCGGACCATAGTCAAGTAGTTTCATGTATGGAACAGAGAATTCTTAAGACTGCTAATGCTGAAGTGGTTTCAAAACTATCAGCCGCTGAGAATGTCAAAATGGTATGTCAATTCGGTAACTGTTCAAAGAATATATTCTTGAAATCAAATTCTGCTTCTATACTGCCCGGAGTTTTATTTAGTGATGCCCGATTGACAAGGACCAAAGCCAAGGTATTGGCTGCTCATTCTTTCCCTCCTTTTAGTAATGATTAAATCAGCATTGGTTTGGAATGTCAGAGGAATTGGCAATAAGGCCACTGTCCGGAGTCTTGCTCAGCTAATTAGAGCTCATGATGTTAGCTTGGCTGCAATATCTGAACCTTGCATCAATTTTAAGCGTGCTCAGGGAGTAGCCAGGAAAATCAAAATGCAGTCTGTGATTGGCAACTATGGTGATTCTTCAAAAATCTGGCTTTTTTACAATTCCAGTTTAAACTTGCAAATTGTGCAGTTGCATCTCAGTATTTGACTGTGGGCATCCAGGAAGAAGGCTCCATTTTTCTGCTGTTTACAGCTATATATGCTTCGTGCAGTAGTGATCTTCGTAGAGAAATGTTTGATTCTTTAATGGCTTTTAGTCAAGGGGTTTCTATCCCATGGATAATAGGAGGTGATTTTAATTGTGTTTTGTCTCCTGAAGAGAAAATTGGAGGTAATCTCCCCTCGGTGGTAGCTATGTCTGATTTTCAAGGTTTCCTTTCAGCAGTTGGTCTTGTTGATGCTGGTTATTCAGGCTCTAATTTCACTTGGTCAAATAATCAGTTAGGCCCCACTCACATCAGAGCTCGGCTGGATAGGATTCTTTACAACTCCTCATGGTTGGAAAAAGGACTTAGTTTGTCAGTCAAACACTTATCCAGGGGCCCTTCTGATCATGCTCCCCTCTTGATTTCGACAAGCTCTGTTAGCTTAACTCCGGGGAGGTTTATCTATCAGCATATGTGGCACACCCATTCTGAATTTCTAGATTTTGTCAAGGATCAGTGGAATAAAGTCACTCAGACTGATGTTCATCCCTTCCATGCCCTTCAAAGTAAACTGAAAAATCTAAAGTTTCATCTCAGAAGCTGGAATAAAGATATCTTTGGCAATATTCATAAGGTCAAAGATGACATCACTCATATTGTTGAACGAGCTCAAGCTTGTTATGATGAAAATCCCACTGCTGAGAACAGAGCCACACTTAATAAAGCTAATGCAGAAATGAAGATGATATTAGCTAGGGAGGAGATTTTTTGGTATCAAAAATCCAGAGTTCAGTGGATGCAGTCTGGAGATAGAAATACTGCAATTTTTTCATCATTATACTAAGGTCAAAAAGCAGAGGAATTACATCCAAAAACTCAAGGTGAACAATACCTGGGTGGAAGATCAAGCCTCCTTGCTTGCTGGGGCTGTTGATTACTTCAAATCTCTGCTTACTTCTGAGGAACACAGCCTAGAAGAAAACCTTTTCTCAGTTATTCCTTCTCTGATTACTGATGATCAGAACTCTTCACTATGTTTAGTTCCTTCTGCTTATGAGATCAAGAAAGCGGTCTTCTCCCTGTCAGGTAACGGTTCTCCAGGCCCAGATGGTTTCACAGGAGGATTCTTCACCTTCTGTTGGGATGTTGTTTGCATGGATGTTATTAATGATGTTCAGAGTTTTTTTCAAGGGTGGGGTCTCCCGCAGGGAGTCACCTCCACTATTATTTGCCTGATCCCAAAAGTCAAGAATCCTTCCTCATTTGTGGATTTGAGGCCAATAAGTCTGTGCAACTTTACATATAAAATTGTGTCTAAAATCTTGAGTGACCGGCTGAGGCATGTTCTTCCTACGATTATTTCAAGTGAGCAAAGTGGATTTATTAGTGGGAGACTGATAACAGACAATTTCCTTCTGGCCAAGGAGCTCTTTATGGAGTTAGATAGACCGGTTAGAGGGCATAATATGCTCATTAAACTTGACATGGCCAAAGCCTATGACCGTATTGAATGGGATTTTCTCCTTCATACAATGAGAAAATTTGGTTTTTCTAACAGGTTTATGTCCCTCATTGCACAACTCTTGATGAATTGCTGGTTCTCTATATCTTTTAATGGTCAGATTCATGGTTACTTTAAGTCATCCAGAGGGGTTCGACAAGGAGACCCTTTAGCCCCTGCCTTATTCATTTTAGCAGAGGAAGTCTTGAGTAGAGGGTTGAGCTTCTTATTCTCTTCTGGAAAATGTAAATATTATCACCTGCCACGCGGTTCTCCCCAGTTATCTCACATTCTTTATGCTGATGACTCAATTATCTTTCTGAATGGTAGCATTCCCTCAGTTAAGCAGTTATTGTCTTTCCTAGGAAGATATGAAATGTCTTCTGGTCAAAGAATTAATGCTACCAAAAGCTGTTTTGTTGTGGGCAAAAATATGTCAGTCCCATCTATCAACAAATTAAAGCAACTTACTGGGTACCAGCACAGAACTAATACCATCACTTACTTGGGTATCCCCTTGTTCAAAGGAAAAACCAAGGTTACACATTTCAAATATCTCTTGGATAAAATTAACTCCAGACTAGCAGGATGGCAGAGTAAACTTTTATCACAGGCTGGCAGAGCTGTCCTTATTCGCTCTGTGTTGTCATCATTGGCAATATATTCAGCTAGTGCTGCTTCAGTTCCTTGCACCATCCAGAGACAGATTGGCAAAATGTGTGCTAATTTTTTTTGGCAAGGTGTCGACACTTCACATAGGAAGCATTGGGTATCATGGGACAGAATATGCAATCCTATTGCTAGTGGCGGTCTGGGTATCAGAAGTCTTGCTGATATTCAGATTTGTTGCCAAGTTAAACTCCTATGGCTTTCACTGTTCAGTAATTCTCTTTGGGCTCGGTTTGTTAGGTGTAAATATTTGCAAGGCTGCCATATTTCTGACTGCACTTCTCCATATCCAGCTGGGATTAGAACCAGAGACTTTGTAAAAGCTAAAACTATTCTACTTACTGGTCTTCGGATGATCATTAAAGATGGTTCATCTATTAATTTCTTCAAAGATACTTGGTATAAAGATAAAGTTTTATCTGACCAGGCTCCTTTTCAATCTATTCTTGAGGATTACTCTGCAAGGGCTGTCTTAACAGATTTACAACACAATGCTTGGAGTCATATTACTGATCAACAGACTCGGTGGGACCTTCAGAACATTATTCTACAGAATGGCAGGGATATACCCATCTGGTCCTTCTCGAATTCTGGAAAGTTCAGCATCAAATCTACATACAGGTTTATAAAGGGGCAAATGATACAGCAGAGCAGTTCAGGTTTCAGCAAGCTGTTGAATTCCAAGTTTCCTCCGAGGGCTGCTTTATTCTGCTAGAAGCTCATACAGCAGGCGGTCCCAATTGACAGCAGAGTGCAATCAAGTGGTGTACATATGGCATCTTGCTGCTCCTGTTGTCAATCCTCAAAGAAAAATGAAGATGAAGACCATTTATTTCTGAAAAGTGAACCTGCTATTTTTCTCTGGAATAAGTTTGGGTCTCTTTTAGCTGACTCTAAACCAGATTCATCAAACTTCTGCTTGTGGCTAGAACAATTCATTACAGGAACTCATATTACTTCTCCTAAAGGCTTTATAGCTCTTCTGGTAGTGATTTTGATATCTTGGGAGACATGGAAATACCGATGCTTGGTCAGATATGAAGGTTGTTCTTCCAATATCTTAAGGGTGGCTGATAACATTCTTTTGGAGATTAAACTAATTGTGCAGCATACCTATTTCAGACATGGCATTAGTTCTGATTACTGGAACTTGATTCATGAATTTGAAATTGATGTTAACATCAAACGGCCGGCAATTTCTATTATTAGATGGAATCCCCCCTCTGTTAACTATTCTCTCAATGTTGATGGGGCTTGTAAGGGTAATCCAGGGCCGGCTGGAGGTGGTGGCTGCATCCGAAACCCCCATGGTCAAGTTTTGCTGAGTTTCTCCTATTTTTACGGTAATGGCACAAATATGATTGCTGAAGGAAGAGCTCTTTTGGATGGCCTGCGCCTTGCTAGACTGCACTGTATTCCATTGTCAATCATTTATACGGATTCCATGGTAATGGTTGACTTGTTATCCAATAAGAAGGACCCCCCCTGGTCTCTTCTTCCTTGGTGGGTAGAAATTCAAGAAGCCTTCTATATGTGTGGCTGCCCCATCATTCACACCTACAGAGAAATCAACCAGGTTGCTGATGCTCTTGCTAATCATGCAATCTTCATCGGCCACAACAAGGAGTTCCATTCTTTCAAAGATCTGCCCACCCTAGCCAAAGCTTATGCTTTAGCGGATGCCTCTTCTGTTCCTAATCTTCGTAGGATTTTTGTATAGGCTTTTTTCAGTTTCATTGTACTAGAGACTTGGTCTCTCCGGTCTTCATTAAATTGTACATGTTCTACACAAAAGTAATAAAATCAGCATTTAGTGGTTTGTTTGGTGGAGTGAGAACATTCCCTTCCTCTGGAATGGGGGTGCACTCTCCCTTCGGCCACTAGATGACTTTGTGTTTGAAAAAAAAAAAGAATATAGAGAGAATATAAAGAACGGGAATTTAAATGGCCATTGGGGAAGTGACTCGCCGCGGCCTCGAAAATATAAGCAGATGAGAATATGACAAGATATAAATGACGGAATTTAAACGGCCATTGCGGGAAGTAACTCGCCGCGGCCTCGAGAGTATGGCAGATATAAAAGTAACATAAAAATATAAAGACAGAAATTCAAACGGCCATTGCGGGAAATGACTCGCCGCGGCCTCGAGATTATGATGTGATCGCCAGGGGCCAAAGACCCCAAAATAAGAAAATGATCGCGCCTACCTCACTAGCAGGAAGTGGCGGGTTGCTTCTTCCTTCCCCTTCGGTCGGCCGACGGAGAGGACTTTCTTTAGTTACCCTTGCAAAACAATAGACAGTAAATAAACGGAATTAGAAAATGGTAGTGTAGTATTAATCCCTTGCAATGAAAGTGATGAAATCGTAGCAGGACACACACCTGGTTGGTGTGGTTTTAAACCCCTCTCAGACACGAGTAGGAGGGAAATGCAATGATGAATGGAGTTATGCAAAAGTATAAGATTCCCTTATGAAGGGAGACGAAGAATGGAGGATGATGGATGCAAAAGAACTACGAAGAAAAGGAGAGAGTTGGCTTATTGGATGTGCCGATGGTGAGATCCGGCGGAGCTTCGGCAGCGTAGGGACGACGTGGAAGCACGGTGGACGAAGGTGGCCTTCCTCCTGCGAGCACAGGTACCCGGGAAGTCGACAGAACCTCCTCCTGAAAAGAACCTACGGGTTAGAAAAGGATCCGGCAGCCTCTGGGATCCAGCAGCCTGTCGGACCTCTTAGAAGCTCTCCCTCGGACTGAGGGGGGTCTTCTATTTATAGAGCTCCAGAGGATGGAGGCGTCCAGGTGCCTGGACGCCTCCACTGAGGTAAAAGTAATATTTTATTATTTTTATTTTTTTTATTCTGAATATTTTCAAGAATACGTCCAGGCAACTGGACGCCTTCATAACAGCCCACCGGAACCCCGCCGAAAGTCACACGCGGTTTGGTACAACGCGTGGTTTTGATGGGCACCCGTGACTCACGAATGGGCGCGTCTAGTTGGGAAGACGTCTTCATACTCTTGGATTTTTGCACAGCGTCAAATCGAGCGGCGGTTCGGTTTGTCCGGATGTTGGAGATTGAAGGCGTCCAGGCACCTGGACGCCTCAAAGTTTTTGGATTTTTCCGGAACGACAGATCGATCGGCGGGTCGGGGGCGCCCGTGAGCCGGATAATGAAGGCGTCCAGGCATCTGGACGCCTCAAAAGGAGGCGTCCAGGGCCCTGGACGCCTTCAATAATTATACTTTTTATTTTTTTTTATTTTTTTATTTTTTTATTTTTATGAAGGCGTCCAGGTCCTAGGACGCCTTTAAGAAAATATTTTCTTTATTTATTTTTTTAAATATTTTATGCCTGATGAAGGCGTCCAGGAAACTGGACGCCTTCACAAAAGGACCTCCAGAACTCCCGAAAAGCCGTCGACATCCGTCCGCCAGACATCCCTCTGGTTCTGGAAACTTCTGATGCGTCCGGTTGGCGATGATGCCGTTCGTATGCTGTATGATTTCCACGACGAGGCGGTTTCCAGATGCTGCAGGGGTGTTACGTTACCTACTCAAAAGGCGAAAGAAGACTCAAGAATAGGAAGCACTCAAGCGATTCAGAATGCGAAAGCCACTGCGGGGCGTCATATAGTAATATGAGATCTTCTCAAGGTGATGTCAGGAATAGCGTGTCTACATTTGGGATTGATGTGTATGTTCTCGTTTTTTTTATGAGAATGTATATATCTACCTCAAAGTCTTGAATTGTCCCGTTTGGACAGTCTGTGAATATTTGATCGCACTTAGGCAGTCATTTACTATATGTGTTTGTATGGTTTGCATAAAATGTCGGTTGCATCTCCTCACTCTTCTTCGATATACCTTTATTGATTTTGAGTGTTTTCTTAACCACTTACTTATAAGTGTTTAAGAAAACTTTAAAATCAATAAATATTTTTGGTATATCGGAGAAGTGTGGGGAGATGCTGCCGAAATTTTCAGTAAATTGTGCAACACATATAGCAAGTGATTGTGCGATCAAACCTTCATGGATGGGGTTATGTTGGCCCAGACTAGATGGCGGACAAGAAGGGGGGTTGAATTGTCCCCTTTGCCTAGATGGCGGATTTTAAAAATAATCTAAACTGATCACGGTGGAATTAAAATTAACTACGTTAATTAGCATAAACTCAAGTGAGATTAGAAGAATCCTCTCAATCTTTTCGATCTCACACGGATATGCAATGCAGAGAACGAGTTAACTGTGCTCAAATACAAATAGCAGAGGTAGCAGTGTGTAGTGGAGTAGTGAATAAAAATCTATAAATCTACCTGTGAATGGAGATAGGAGAACTGGACAATCGCATAAGCATTTACAAAGGACACGGAGATTTTTAGGTGGTTCGGGACCACGACAGGCTCCCTACGTCCACCCCTCACCCAACCAGGTGAGGCTTCACTACACGCTACTTTCGTAGCAACACGGGGACGAACCCCAACCACACACACATGCTGCTTCCGCAGTAATATCCACACACGGGGAAAATCCCCAACACGCTGCCACCGCAGCACACACCCACACACAGAATCGGGAACACGCCCCGGACACTAAATTCACACGGAGACGCAGCTCCGACAATACATAACTAACCACAGGGAAACTTTTCCCACAATAAAACTCAACACACGGAGATGCAGCTCTGCCTTCACACAAACACCCGTCCACAGACGATCCACACAAAAATATATCTAGAATTCAGAAATACAAGATATGATCAATGCAAACCCCACAACTCAAAAGCAAATGGCATTAATAGATGTAAACAAGATATAGAAGTAGTTCCCTATGAGAAGAAACGAGGTGTAGTTGATAATCTCTGATGCTCGGGTCGGAGGATAGCCGAATGCCAATGTTGAGGACGTCCACGCGTTCCTCTTCTCGATCCACTCCTTTCTTTCTTCAATCACGAGCTCTAGAAATTGATGGAAGTAGATGAATCTTGAGCTCTTCCTCAGCCTTCCTCCTTCTTCCCTTCGTTCTCCTACAAAACAGATAGAGAGATTAGAGCTCCACACATTTCCTCCAAATCCGCATGTTATTTATACTAGAAAGATAAGTTGTGCAAAAGACCACTATACCCTTGCAAAACCCTAGCAAAACCACCCTAATATGTTCATTAGTAACCCAAGGGTATTAGGGTAAATTTTCAGCCCATTTGGAAGTGTTTTCATAGGGTTTCAGTGGGCCACGGAATGGACGCGCGGACCTGCGAATCTGAGGGGGTCGACCCATCTGCCAGGGGGGGTCGACCCATCTCTATCCAGAAGCAATTTTCTGCAGAAATTGTTACAGGGGTCGACCCACTTTGTGAGGGGGGTCGACCCACTTTCAGACAGCACCAAAAAACATGAGTTTTCAGCCCGGGGGTCGACCCATTGAGTGGGGGGGTCGACCCATTGATCTTGAGACCTTAATAAATGATTTTTAATGCGTTCCCAATGACCTAAACATGAATCCTAATGTAACCAAACATGAATTACATTAAAAACAAATTCTTACCTTGTCTTTCATCACTAGACTTGTTCTTACAACCTGCATGTAAATAAGTTGAAGAGCAACCACATATTGAGATGATAACTCGTGTAAGCTCAAACACATTCAACCCCTTTAAAACACATGCTTTCATTTCATAACAAATTCATGCATGGGAACCCCATTTTCAGTTTCAATATCTTTCAAACCTCACATGCATTTCAGATAACTCAACTTCATGTCAAACACAATTCAATCCATATTAGGAAATGAGCATCAGAATTATCTCTTCTCATAGGTCTTTCAACCTGCAGTTGAGAATGCTGAAATACAAGTAGGGATTTAGTGATGCAAAGCTTTTCAATCCATTTTCTCCATAAGCTTACATCACTCATGATTAAATCAAACCAGCCATGAGTTGCTAAGTCAATCCAAAGCAACTTGAATTATTACAACCCACACATAACAATCAGACCGAACCAGTCCAATTCTGAATTGAGTGCAACAAAATCATTTACGACTGAATCAAATACATGTATCAAAGTAGATCAAGGGAGTTCGTACATCACAGATGAACAAGATTAAGCATGAGCTTTGTGTATATGTGTATGCGCGAGGCAAAGCGATGCACTGACTATGTGTATGCATGAAGCACAACGATGCAAAAAGATGCACTAACTATGTGTATGCGTGAAGCACTACGATGCAAAAAGGATGCACTGACTATGTTCATGAATGTATAGACTTGTTAAGTCATCAAGGCAATCGTGTGCAAACTTAGTGTATACGTGAAACAAACGAATGCACTGACTATGCTCATGAATGTATAGACTTGCTAAGTCATCAAGGCAACCATGAATGTATAGACTTGCTAAGTCATCAAGGCAACCGTGTGCAGACTTAGTGTATACGTGAAACAAACGAATGCACTGACTATGCTCATGAATGTATAGACTTGCTAAGTCATCAAGGCAACCATGTGCAGACTTAGTGTATACGTGAAACAAACGAATGCACTGACTATGCTCATGAATGTATAGACTTGCTAAGTCATCAAGGCAACCATGAATGTATAGACTTGCTAAGTCATCAAGGCAACTATGAATGTATAGACTTGCTAAGAACTATGCACTGACTTTGTATGTATAATGAACACGCATCAACTTTGTATTGAAGCAACTGATGAATGCACCGATGCAGTGTATGCATATGGCAGATATTGCACCGATGCAATGTGCAGGAGAACTAACAATGCACTCTATATACCAGAACCCATATGACTCTTCATGCATGCATGGAAATAAGATGCTCAATCAATCATTCGTATACCAATTGTTGGCCCAGACTAGATGGCGGACAAGAAGGGGGGTTGAATTGTCCCCTTTGCCTAGATGGGCCAACAGGTTAAAAAGTGATAATCTAAATAATAGTCCTCATCCAACTACAAATGGTCTGAGACCAACGATGTGAGGAATGGGTCCGGTTTATTTTCAAGAGTAATGATTTAAAAGTTACTTGTGTATTAACATTTATTGGGTGCAGGCGAAATGTTGACAGATCGTTCATGGATGTATCGTAGAATAGTTGACCGGGTGGTGTCAGATGATTTTAAGCATGGAGTTGAGAGTTTCATTCAGTTTGCATTGGGGAATCCAAACGCATCAATAGACCGCGACGGTCACATTCGTTGCCCTTGTTCAAGTTGTAGAAACTTGAGGTGGCGTTCACCATGAGATGTGCAACATCATTTGTACAAGAAAGGGTTTGCGGATGGTTATACGAATTGGACATGTCATGGTGAGGAATTCTAGAGGTTTGAGCCTAACAATATTGCAACCAGAAGTTCTTACGTGGATATGGTTGTGGATGCAGCTGGTCCTAGTTTTAATGTTAATGGCGAACATGCATATATGGAAAAAGTGCCGAATAAGAGAGCCGGAATATTTTATCAACTACTTAGTGATGCTGATGAGCCGCTATGGGATGGTTGTGAAAAGCACACTCGGTTGTCTGCAGTGTCACAGTTGTTGAACTTAAAATCTGAATTTCACATCAGTGAGACTTGTTTTGACCGTCTCCTCCTCTTGATCAAGAGTATGTTGCCTCGAGACGAGAAGTTGCCAGAAACTTATTATCGTGCAAAAAAGATGGTCAATGAGCTAGGACTTTGATATGTGAAAATAGATGCATGCCTGAATCATTGTATGTTATATTACAAAGACGATGCAGATAAGATATCATGTTCTATTTGCGGCCATGACAGATTCAAACCTAAGGGAGGTGTCAATTCAAAGCGAAAAGATGTACCTTACAAGCCATTGCGATACTTCCCTCTTGTGCCTAGGCTGCAGCGGCTGTATATGTCCTCAAAGACAGCTCTACATATGACATGGCACAGTGAAAGAGTACGTCGTGCCGATGATATAATAAGTCATCCTGCCGATGGTGAAGCTTGGACCCACTTTAATCGTACTCATCTTGCTTTCTCAAAGGAAAATTAATGCTTTCCCACTTATATATTTCTTTGAATTTCTAGCAAAATATTCATTTATCTAATGTGAATTAATTCTTACAGGTCATAGTGCCCTCCCACCACCTGTCGCTACAGGTATATCTATTTTAATTTTCAGTAACATGTTGCATTTACTTATGAAAATTAATGCTTTCCCACCTATGTATTCCTTTGAATTTCTAGCAAAATATTCATTTATCTAATGTGAATTAATTCTTACAGGTCCTAGTGCCCTCCCACCACCTGTACAGACGCCACCCTCACCACCTCCCGCTACAGGTATATCTATTTTAATTTTCAATAACATGTTGCATTTACTTATGAAAATTAATGTTTTCCCACTTATATATTTCTTTGAATTTCCAGTAAAATATTCATTTATCTAATGTGAATTAATTCTTACAGGTCCTAGTGCCCTCCCACCACCTGTCGCTATAGGTATATCTATTTTAATTTTTAGTAACATGTTGCATTTACTTATGAAAAGTAATACTTACAGCCCTCCCACCACCTCTGACTTCTACAGGCCCCCCCCCCCCCCCCCACCACTCAGCAGCCAGTTGATGATGCCAGCAGTCATCACGAGGGAGGCACTGTCCATGATGGACGTCGCCCCTGCTGGATCTCCGGGTATATTTATAAGGTTATTTTACATTCATTAATTATTAGCGGTAAGTTTCTAATATGAATACTTTGACATTTGCAATTGCAGGAAAAAATTAGAACCTTCCAATGCTGTCCATCATGCTATTAGCCTAGTAATGGCACATGTGCCCGGGCCACATTTGTCTTTCAAAGAATTTCCGTTGGGCGTCCGCGATTCATTGTTCGACATGTTCTTAGTAAGTAACTATGTCATTTAATTCAAGTCTTTTCCAAACTCAATTCACAACAGTATATTAATTATGAAGCATAATTTATTTACAGCGGACTTATCGATTCACGGGTGGACATGATGCGGCACGATGTCGCTATGCCTGGGAGTCTACTGTGAAGACAAATTATCGAAAGAGAGTATATGCGGCTCAGAGGAAGGCTAAAAAAAATGCTGGTGGGAGTGAAGACTGACAGCTGTGGAAGGAGCACCGTCCTCTATGGATGAGGAAGGAGGATTGGGACATACTGTGTGACAAATTTACCAACCCCAAGTGGATAGAAAAGTCCCAAAAAGCCAAATCAAAGAGGGCGTCACAACCGGAGGCAAATTTGCATACATGTGGGTCCGTCTCTTTCGCGACTCATAAAAATAAAATGGTAAGTAATGTTTCAATTTATCTTCTTACATTTTATTAATATATATGATAATTTTTTACTATGAATTGTATAACAAGCTGTGGAGCTTAATCGAGCTCCGACGTTCCTCGAGGTGTTCGACAGAACACATAAAAAGAAGGCGACATGTCAATTTGTGAGTGCGAGAGCTCGTTCAGTAGCGGTAAGTTTATCTACATGTGCAACTTCTACCGTTCATTTAAATCGGATTGATTCATATGAAATTGACTAATTATTTTATTTTATTTGTAGGAACATATAGCAGAGCTGTGACAGAGAAGTACGGGGAGGGAGAGAGGCAGTAGCCAGAGTTGGATCCGGCAAAATGGGTGGCCGCAGCTGGTGTACCGAAGAAGGGCCGGATATATGGTTTTGGGGAGAGCATGGACTCTAGCGCGGTGATATCATCGTGTGCGAGTTCGAACTCTGCCCAAACCAGTACTTCTGCCTTCAGTATACCTCAACCTGCCCCCAGTACTTCTGCCAGCGACGTCAGAGACATCGTCCGATCGGAGATGTCTAGCCAGATTTCTGATTTGCAGCTGCAGATGCAGCGGCAGTTCCGAGAGGAGATGTCTACCTAGCAGGCAACCATGTTGCAGGCACTCACTGGCCTGCTCTCCCAAGCGGGAATTCTCCCTCATGCATCCACCACCACGGCACAAGCGGCACAGGTGATTCTTTTCCATGAGTCTTTTCCATGAGCTCAGTTTGGCAGAATTATTTAAAATTAAATACGACCTGGGAGGTAGACGTGACTTGTGAGAGCTGACAGATTCCAAATCGGACATCCGGTTTGAGCCCGACGCTCAAAAGTGCATTTTGTAAATGCACTTGGTTTAAAATTAAAGAAGTCGGGTCCGGGGGTCCAAAATGTGAAATACTGATCTGATCGGCATTCCGATCATTCCAACACGACCTGGGAGGTAGACGTAACTTGTGAGAGCTGACGGATTCTAAATCGGACATCCGGTTTGAGCCCGACGCTCAAAAATGCATTTGTAAATGCACTTGGTTTAAAATTAAAGAAGTCGGGTCCGGGGGTCCAAAATGTGAAATACTGATCTGATCGGCATTCCGATTATTCCAACACGACCTGGGAGGTAAACGTGACTTGTCAGAGCTGACGGATTCCAAATCGGACATCCGGTTTGAGCCCGACGCTCAAAAGTGCATTTTGTAAATGCACTTGGTTTAAAATTAAAGCAGTCGGGTCCGGGGGTCCAGAATGTGAAATACTGATCTGATCGGCATTCCGATCGTTCCAACACGACCTGGGAGGTAGACGTGACTTGTGAGAGCTGACGGATTCCAAATCGGACATCCGGTTTAAGCCCGACGCTAAAATAACTCAATTCAAAACTAAGTTAGTTTTCAAAACTAACTTAGTTTAGAATAATTCAAAAAAGTAGGGGTTCGGGGGTCCAGAATGTGAAATACTGATCCGATCGGCATTCCGATCGTTCCGACACGACCTGGGAGGTAGACGTGACTTGTGAGAGCTGACGGATTCCAAATCGGACATCCGGTTTGAGCCCGACGCTTAAAAGTGCATTTTGTAAATGCACTTGGTTTAAAATTAAAACAGTCAGGTTCGGAGGTCCAGAATGTGAAATACTGATCCGATTGGCATTCCGATCATTCCAACACGACCTGGGAGGTAGACGTGACTTGTGAGAGCTGACGGATTCCAAATCGGACATCCGGTTTGAGCCCGACGCTCAAAAGTGTATTTTGTAAATGCACTTGGTTTAAAATTAAAGAAGTCGGGTCCGGGGGTCCAAAATGTGAAATACTGATCTGATCGGCATTCCGATCGTTCCAACACGACCTGGGAGGTAGACGTGACTTGTCAAAGCTGGCGGATTCCAAATCGGACATCTGGTTTGAGCCCGACGCTCAAAAGTGCATTTTGTAAATGCACTTGGTTTAAAATTAAAGAAGTCGGGTCCGGGGGTCTACAATTGGATATCTTTACCGTCATCGATTTGATATTATGTTTGATTTAAATTCATGTAATCTAATAAAATATTTAATTTATCTTTATACTAATTTTTTTATCTATGTATATATTTTTTAATATAGGAGGATCCTTCTGCGAGCGGCAGCAGAGGAGATGAGTAGGGCGGGGGGGATGAAGATATGGACGATTTGGAGGATATTTGTTAATTTTGTTGTATATTTTTTCTATGTAACGCTGATGAGTTTATTGAGTTTATTGTTGTTGGGTCCCGTAGTGCAGGAACAAGGATCTAGAGGGGGGGTGAATATATCCTACTACTAAAAACTATGTCCAATTAAAAACTCAACTAGCACACAGCGGAATATACAAGATTGAGTAATTTAATCTAAACATGTTTAAACTAGATTCACTCAATCTCACCAAGCTCACATGATTGCACAAACAGATAGGATAGAGAACACACAATCACAATAATCAAATCACAAGACACGGGGATTTTTAAGGTGGTTCGGGACCACGACGAGCTCCCTACGTCCACCCCTCACCAAACCGGTGAGGCTTCACTACACGCTACAAATGTAGCAACACGGGGACAAATCCCAACAACACACACGCTGCTTTCGCAGCAAACCACACACACATGAGGCCTTGCCTCAAGCTACTCCCACAGCAGCACACACACACACACACACACACTGGGGAATACACCTCGAACAAATTCCTCACACGGAGTCACAACTCCGTCTACACACACGTAGGCACTGCCTACACAACCACACGGGAGTAAACTCCCAACCACACACGGGGAACACACCCCAAGTTATGCCCAACCACACACGCGGATGTACTCCACACAAAACGACGCACATAAATCAACACACACACTCGGAGACCCCTTTCTCCGAACACCCACACAAAGCATTATCTCAAATGTTTATGAACCAAAAACACATATGTGCTATGACCCTTCAAACAAATTATAGAAATGAAAACTAGACAGATGTGTCAAGTATAAGGCTCCCCCTTCTTCAGCAAAATCTGATTCTCCTTGCTCGTTGACGGATGATCATGATTTAGATATCATCTTCTTCGTCTCCTCAAGTTGCACGTCTTCACCTGAAAGAACATATAGAAATGATAAGCTCAAACTTTAAGTTAATCTCAATCAAGACAATAGAAATGAACGGTTTAGAGATCCCCCTCTTCATCTTCATCCTATACAAGGATCACATGAGCATTAGGATTGTTAAATCACACAATTCGCAGCTCATATATATGTATGCAAGAGAGAGTGAATAGAAGACTTATAAAACCATCCAAAGATGTCTTAAGACAGATATTCAAGCTCAATCAACAACGATTTCGAGAAATCAGAATGAAGAAGATGTTGCAGGGATTAGAGCTCCCCCTTTCTCTCCTTTGAACATATTTGAATGCTTCTGAAGTATAGAACCCGTTCTTGAAGAAGAATGATTGATTCTTGCATGGATGATGCTTGTAGCATGAATTTCTTCGCAGCTTGTGGCAGAGGAATGGATGAGAACGTGAAACCTTGTTCTTCCCTTCATACACAAGCTTAAAACATGGTGGAAGATGCCTTGGAGCTGCTACCTGCGACCTGCACACACAAAGGTTAGAGGAAAACGATTTTCAGATCTAGCAACATGTTCTTAGGGTTTGTAACCTAAAAGATGTATATAAATGATTAGAACGGTCAAGGGACAGCTTGGGGACAGGATCCACACTTTGTGGAGTGATTTGGGGCTTTGGACTCGGATTGGAAGACTTTAGGGGCAAGAAAACGGCGGTCAAAGATGGTGGCTGGACGTCCGACCGGAAAGGGTCGACCCCAGGGTCGACCCTCGGGCTCACAGAAGCCAAACAGAACCTAAAATATGGTTCTGGGTTATAGGGGTCGACCCCAGGGTTGACCCTTTCAATGGGTCGACCCCAGGGTCGACCCTCGTGTTCCCAGAACCCAAAACAGAATCACATTTGTGGTTCTGGTTTACAGGGGTCGACCCTTGGGGTCGACCCTTTCAGGCAGATTTCAAGAAAATGGGTCTGTTTTGATTCTGTTTGAACGGAACCTGAGAGGGTCGACCCCATGGGTCGACCCCTTCTAGTTTGGGCCTGAAAAATAAGTAAAAACACCATCAAATCAATGGGAAATAATTGATTAAATATTACCATAATCCCATGAAGATCAACCATGATTTTTCATTCTGAAACACATGATAAAGCAAGATGTTAGATCAAGATCAAAATATATGGGTCATGCATTAACATATGAAGTTAGTTTGGAGACCGAGACCCAAAAGACATGAAATGGGATTACGAAATCATTAGCAAGAGGCATATGAGAATTCCCATGAAAGATCTGTATCAAGGCACTAGAGAACTCAATTTTCCAACTCAAGATTAGAAGAGTGTCACCATGGATTCCAATATAACTTCTTACCATTGCATGATGAACAACTTTGGAATCAAGGCACGCAAAATAATATTGAGTCATATTCCATTTGATCAATCTCCAAGCTCCAAGCTCATCAAACCACACATCACAAAGTAATCTCACCAAGTGTAGAGACAATGTTTGTGCTAACCTCAAAGCACGTATGAGCCTTAATGCATCCACAGGATGATAAGCCTTATAGAATTACAATACATCCACATGATGATATCCCAATAGAAACAGTTTATGATCATTTCCACAACCATTTCAAACTCCATACACATGACGACATGAACAACCATTCTCGCACACAGTCAAGCAACAAAGGTATTTTGTAATCATCAAAATTACATGCACAACAATTATGATATTAGATGTAATTTTAATTAAACAGATTTTTTATTTTTGTTCGTGTGTATTTTTTGTTTTCAGTTATTTTGTAAACAGGTTTTTAATACAAATTTTTTATTTTAAAAAAAGGTGTAAAAATATTTCGGACGGATTTTGAGACGGATCCGTCTGAAATTTGCGACGGATATAAGGACGGAAATGAATCTGTCTGAAATGCAAGACGGATTTTCAGGTGACTTAGTCCGAAAGTACAGACGGATATTTAGACGGAAGTTTTCCGTCGCAAAATTCAAACGGATTGTGAGACGGATCCGTCTGCAGCTTGCGACGTATATCACGACGGAAATAAATTTGTGTCGAAAAATTTGAGACGGATATTTAGACGTAATTATTCCGTCGCAAAAGGCAGACGGATTTTAAGACGGAAATTTTCCGTCCGTATTTGTTTGATTACCGACTACATTTGTGACGGATTTTAGTTCCGTCTGAAATTTAGGACGGAATTTAGGACGGAATAAAATCCGTCGGTTATTTGTGACTAATTTTTTAAGACGGCCTTATTCCGTCCCAATTCCGTCGTAAATCCGTCGTAAAATCTGTTAGCGACGGATTTTACGACGGAATTGCGACGGAATACGGCCGTCGCAAACGCCGCTTTTTCGTGTAGTGTAGCCCTCTGAGTATGGATCAAGAGCGAGCCGTACCTACAACAGACGTTCTTCTTTCTTTCTCTCTTTTTTTTTCTTTTTGGCCCTCTTTTCTTCTCTGGCCTCTTCTTCTTCCTCTCTTTTCCTTCTCTCTTCTTCCCCCTTTCAGAATAGCAGTTGATTGGGTCCTTCCTTCTTCCTCCTCTCTCTCTTTCTATTCTCTCTTTTTCTCCTCCTCTCCCTCTTTTTGCACGCACTGGATCCTTTTATAGACGCCTAGCTGTATGATTCGGCACCGGTTCATGATCCGGCATTGGGGTTCATACAGGAGGCATGAGTGGCTGATCCGGTGCCAAATTTGGCTTATCCTGGCGCCGGTTCACTTCTTCTAAAGCGTTTGTAGGTTGAAGGTGTCCCGGCGACATATATGTGGTGCCGATTCATATGGGTTTGTTGCCTTTTCAGTGTCGAGTCTCCACCATTGAGTCATTTGTAATATCAACTCCTCCTATCAAGTGTCTTATCTGGAGTATTTCCGATCCCTCCTGTTTGGGTTTTCTTCATCTTTTCTAGGTGCAATTTTGGACTGATGGGACACCATATTATGGCTTCAGGCAAATCTGACGTCATATTGCAGCTTTGAGCTGACTTGGGATATCTAGCCCTTTGACTTTGCCTAGCTTGGCTTCAATAGGCCTGCAAATTTTTCATAGATGTCCCTGAAGTATTTTCGACTTTATCTTTGCTTGAGTTGAACTCGATAGTGCCTGTTCACGCTAGTCTATTGCTTTTTCAATACCAAGTCCTCATTGTTGAGTCCGCAGCAGTGCCTTTTCAGGAATACTTTAACTTCCTGCAAATTGGGTCTATTTCATCCCCTCCGGGATGCAATTTTGAATCAATCTGGCAATGTGTCATAGTTTTAAACTGATTTGGCACAGTTCCACGACTTTAGGTTGTACCAACGCCAATCCCCTTGCTCCTCCTGAGTTGGTCCCAGTTCATCTGAGGACTTTTCATATAAAACATCAGAGTATTTTTGACTTTTGTCTCTACTTGAGTTGAAATCAACAGTGCCGATTCATTGTACTCTGGCACTAATTTTTAGATGTCAACACTAATCCATCTCTGATCCGTCACTGATGTCTGTAACAACATATTAGAGATGGATTAGCGACGAAACTCGTCGGTCTCTAATCTCGATTTTTCTTGTAGTGGTACTAGGTCACTGACCCTTCTGTCCAATATGGAAAGATTCATTTGTCCCGCGTCTAGTTGTTATAGTCTTCTTCTCCAAGATAGTATCTTCCACCAATGTTATTTCTCGGTCTGTAACAAGGTCCTCCACTAACGGCAAAGTCTCTCCTGGCTCATCGTCTAACATCTATGGCTCAAAAGGCTTCAAGTTCTCGACGTTGGCCACCGAGTACATTAATTTCCATGTAACCAGGGAACTCCAACTGACAAACATTGTGACCGATCTTCCGCAATATCTTGAAAGATCCATATCCGATGGGTTTAAGCTTTTTACCTTCACCCTTCAGTCGCACCTTCCCAATATGCAACCAAACAAGGTTGCCAACTTGGAAGTCACATTTGACTTGATGTTGGTCATGTCGCTCCTAGTACTTCTACTCAGTTCTTTGCAATTGTTGTTCCACCTCACTAGTCACCCGTTGTCCTCTCTCTCTCTCTCTCTCTCTCTCTCCCCACCTCTTTATTTCTCCACCATCATTGGAGGGGGAGACCCCCTCCGACGTCCCCCCACTCCCCCTATGCACTTTCTCTCCCTCTCACCTCTTGTTCTCTCTCTCTCCCCCTCTCTTTATGTCTTCACTATCACCATAGGGCGAGACCCCCTACAGCATCCCCACCTCCCCCTACGCTCTCTCACCCCCAATCTCTCTCTCTCTCTCCCTTATTTTTTGTCTCTAATGTTGCCCAAGGGGGAGACCACCTCTGGCATCCCCAGCTCCCCCTGCGCTCCGTCTCTCTCTCACACCCGTCCTCTCCCTCCCTCTCTTTTTGTCTCCACTGTTACCAAAGGGGGTCTCTCTCTCTCTCTATGTCTCCAATGTCACCGAAGGGGAGTCCCCCCACTCCCCCTACGCTCTCTCTCTCTCACCCCATGTCCTCTCTCTCCCTCTCTTTCTATCTCCACTATCATCGGAGGGGCCCCTTCCGGCTTCCCCCCTCCCCTTACGCTCTCTCTCTCTCTCTCGTCCTCTCTCTCTCCCTCTCTTTCTATCTCCACTGCCAATGGCGGAGACCTCCTCTGGCATCCCCCCTCCCCCTACGCTCTGTCGCTCACCCCTCATCCTCTCTCTCTCCCCCTCTCTTTCTTTCTCCTAGCAGGTTTCGTGGCTCTATCGACATGACGATGATGTCGACGAGTCTCAGGCCTCTTCCTCCTGCCCCGCCCCACCTTCTCCCCCGAGCAACCTACACACACACACAGAGAGAGAGAGAGAGAGAGAGAGAGACTAACCCAAGGGTTTAACTAGGAAGGCAATCGAGTTAAAGTAATGCGGGTTACGGTGACAATATAAATGCAACAATACTACATATATTAAGGATGTTGTTGATAATATGTAAAAATTAGAGGTTTATTTGTAAATATGATATTTTATCTGGATATATATGTAAAAAAATGTTTAATATTCTATTGATAATTTTTGTAAATAAATTAAACTCTAAGAGAGATAATCACGGAGATTTTTTATCTTTTTTCACGTATAATTTGACCTAACTATGATTAAGTCGACGGATGATGACGAGAGATTACGGCGATATTATATCTGTAATTTTTTAAGATAACGAGGATATATCGGTTAATGCGTTATTAAGAATGATATACCTATAAGTTTACCTGTAACAATAATTTATTTATGAAAAACTTAATAAAATATTTTTTATTATTTTTCTAACTCCATCTAGTCTAAGTTAACTAACCTCTCCAATCAAAATTAGATTTTTTTCTTTTATCCATCTTTCTAGTGTTAATATGAGATAAACTAACCCTATATCAAATAGGGCGTGCATGACTCATCGCAAGTAACCCACGTGTGCACTTGCAAGCGTCCACTAGTTCGACAGCATAGAAGGTACAATTGTTTCATGATTCATGCACACGGCAGGTCTAGTCGACGGAATGTCCACTCTTGTGAGACGATAAAGGCAAACTGATTGCGGCCGATACTGTATTTATCGAGTTATGAGCTATGATTTGGCTTGTACCTCTATTATTCGCTATCAATTACTTAAATAATAATATAATATTTAAAATATAATATTATTTTTAAAATAATAAAATATTATGATATATATATATATATATATATATTCGCAGTCATAAATCTCACATATCATGGATGAAGAGCATTAAAGTCTGTTGTGAAGTTTATTAATTTATTATTTATTTAATAATAATATAATATTTAAAAATTAAAATAAAAAGTAGATTAAATAAATCATACATATTTTAGATTGATAGACTATTAATTCTACAAGTTAAAATATAGAGTAAATAATTCAAACATTGTAAGAAACTTTAATTTTATAAAACAATTAAAAAGATCTCACGTATGCAACTCGACCTAATCAAATCAACTCACACCTGATCAGGCTGATTCCAAATAGATGCGTATCACCGAGTCAGCGAATCTTGGCCCAATTAGAACAGTGTGTAGAAATCACTCTCAAGTTACAACGTACATCCAACACGGGTGTTCGACGAAATGCTCGAACAGTGCACAGTGCACACAGGGAGCCACTTTATTGCTCGGCATGCTGAGAAGGCAGGTCCTGCACGGTTGTTGCATTGTCCCGCATATGCAGCTAGCCTTATGCGCTTAGGTTGGTCCGTTACTCAGCAGTAGCAAATGCCTAACGACATAAAAATATAGGCTAACGAGTAGTTCAGATCTGGCGTCACTGTTGCAGTTGGAGATTATGATCTAAATTTTGCAGTGTTTTTAATTTCTTTCATCCTATCTTGTTCCTTCTTTTAATAACTCTGTTTCTTTGTAGCTCATATGAAACAAATGCCGGGCCAAAAATGCTCCATCTTGTCCTGCCACAGAATTAGAGCACAAGTGGATCAAGTACACATCTAATCGTGTGTAGCATTCTGTGGAAAAACTGGCTTTCTTTGTGCTATTGGTTGGTTTAAATACAAATGCTCAAGTCCCATAACCCACTGATGGCAATTGCTAGATGTAGAATGATTACTTCTCTGACGACTTATCTAACAAGTGACCTGCCCGAGATACAAATATAAATATACATTAGGGTCTAACTCACTCCAATATCGTGTTTTGTCCTCCATTCTAAGACCACACGTCGACCATTTATATTGGAAGAGACTTCGTTGGTCGATTTCTGGTCCCCAAGAACGTACCCACTTGTTATGTAATGTCCTGTTCCACGGCAATAATAGCTTTGAACTTCACATTCCATGACAAACCCTAAATGACTTCATTGTTACTCACATGCGCACTTGATCGCTTCCTTTGGCTAGACAGTACCATACAACGTAGAATTGTTCATGCTCCATGCGCATGTGAGATTACACCTAAAGGTCCACAGTACACTCATGTCATGGCAATGTGTGAATCTGCGGCAAGCTGCGAGGACGCCATGTAAATCCAACCTAAATCGAACAGATGCACGAGAGCCCACTCCTAGTTGTAACGTATAATCAAGACAGGTGTTCGATGAAATGCTCCCAATGCACGGGGGCGGCCACTGGCCTGCCACGATGCGAGGGCTGCCCCTGCGTGGCCATGGCATGGTCCACTCAAACTCCCACACGCATCTAGCCTTACGTGCTTAGGTGTAATGGTATGAAATGTCTAACGACAGAAAACAAAAGCTAACGAGTACACAGTTCGGGTTTGATATCACTCTTTCAGCTGAACATTTGAAGTTGAAGACTGCAATCTAATTTGCATAGTTTTGTCTTTTGTCCCAACATATTCCTTGTTTTAGATACTCCATTTCCTCGTAGCTCTTATACGACGAGTGCAAAGCCAAAAATTCCACACAACCAGAGCAAAAATGGATCAAGTAGACATAAATGTGTCATTGAAAAATCCTTGCTCAGATTTAGTCACTACAAGAAAAAGCGACAATTGGGACTCATCATATTGGTCCACATGTCTACCACATGATACCTGAGAAAAGGAAAAAATGTGGGACTCATCATATTGGACGCATATAGATCAACAAAGATGGAGATTGCAGATGACATGGCACCATATGTAATCTCTTATATTGAAGTCAGTCTTTAAAGACAGCTTCCTCTCTCTCTAAGGATTTTGAAAAAAAAAATCTCACATCCACTATCAGTTCCAAACGCAGCCTAAATGTTCTAGTCCTCTGTTCAAAGACATCATTGATCGATCTCTTCATCCTATGCACTTACTATCGATGGCGACGTCCTTTCCATGGCAATAATAATATGAGCCAAAAAATTTGGTTATTTAACAGCCTCATTGATCTAAAGGATGAACAGTGTAGACTTCATAAGGTTATGCATACAAATCATCCAAGGATTTAGACAAAAAAGGGAAGAAATTTGGATTGATCAGCTCTCAGTGATTAGTGCGTGTCTCCATCCATAGAAACACCACCACCTGACCCAACGTGCAGAACATTTGGACTCGCCTGGGTGGTACACAGCCTTGGCTTCTGGATTTTAGTTACTACTCGTTGCGCAGGGATGGCACGTCTAAAGATCGGGTGGAGAGAGAGATAGAGAGGGGGGAGGCGGGAGAGAGGACAAGTTATTCATGTTTAAATCGCGCCTTCAGAAATAGCACTGTGCACCTGGCAGTGAACAGAGAGGAAGGTACCTTGGTTTCATCGCCCACTGAGCTTATCTTCGTCCCTGTGTCAAAACAGGCTACCCGAGAATCATTTTTTTTTAATCCTACCATATCAACCTACTGAGATAATTACTTGCTGTGCCAACTTCCTTCTGTGCACGCCTGTCTGCACAAATACCACACACCCCATCTCCCCCCTATCCTTCTTGTGGCATTACAATCCTCCCTTCTACTGTGCGCCGTTTGGAGAGGAGGATCTGCTGAAAGGTGCAAAAGATGGCAGACACAGTGGCAGTAAGTGGAGAAAGGAACTCTGTTCATCTTCTTTATTGTTGCATGCATGTTGTGTCACAGTATCTCTATCATTGATTTCTGCTCTATTTTCAAGAAAAAAAGAACTCTCTGCTCAATGTGTTCCTTCCCTCTGATCTGTGATCATCTTGTGGTGGTGTCGAAAGATAGAAGAGGTGCTGCCGGTGAAGCAGTGCATGCGCGGGGGAGACGGAGACGAGAGATACACCCTCGATGGTTCCATCGACCGCCATGGCAACCCTGCCATCAGAGAGAAGACAGGAGGGTGGGGAGTTGGGCTCCTCCTCTTAGGTGGGTACTCCAGAAACGCCCCAACTCTGCACACGCACACACACACACACACAGTGAAGCTTTTTATTCTTGATGGTGGGTGGCCATTACACCTCTTGGCCCTCCACGAAACTTAATGAACATGTGAGCATAGGGATACTCTATATATCTCCGGCCCACAATTTTTTGATTCAATGTTCCTTTTTTCTCTGCTTCCTTTTATAACCGAGTGTTTAACCATGCCAACTAGTGACACCATTTCCCCAATTTGCTACAGAAGCTAGGAACATATGGTTCTAGAAACATGATTTCCATCTAAACAATCTTCGGACTGTTGCCAGCCATTTACGGTTCTGATGTCCCCCCAGTACACCAGGCACTTCCTCTGAAGACACACCGCACTTTGTTCCTTACAAGAAAGGAAAGATCGACAAACCACATATGTAAGTGAAATGCTACTTGGTCTCACTGTCATCATCCAGGGTGGATTATCGGGGGGCTGTGCATGGCTTCATCCTAAGATTAAGTTACCATGTGTGGCAATGATGAGAGGAATATGTTCAGGGAGTATCTAAAGAGTGTGTACAATTAGCAACAGTATTTGAGTATTATTTGTTAATGGGAAATAATGCTATTTCTACTCCCTCGTCATACTCTCTTGAGATTCTCCTTGTGACTCAAACCACCTATTTTGTATTTAAGGTCTGTTCGAACGCAAGGCATAGACACGTTTAGATTTATTATAACCTCGCTTTTTGTGATAATCTCTGTTTGGATGGTTAAAAATAGGTTTATCTTAAATTCACTTGAGTACGTAGTTTACTATAAACTCAAAATCTTCCTATGAATGTGTTCCTTTTCATAAACCTATACTTTGAGTTGGTTTATGCTGGAGAGACTCTTCCTGTAAACTGAGTTCATCATAAACACACTTATGCAGTTTAGATACAACAGCCAAGCATGAGTTAATAGAAAATGAGTTTACGATAAACAAAGTTATGATGAACACGTTTATGATAAACCTATTCAAATTTTCATAAGTTATGCATCCAAATAGGGTATTATTGAACGAAACTTTTTCCTGTGAAGTTCTTGAAACATTCAATCGAGGGTGATGATGGAGGGGGTATATTTTGAGAGAGTATTCTGGAGGAGTAAGGCTAGTATGATCACCCTTTCCTAATATGCATCTGTCAAGACTCTAAAACCAGTTTATATATGGCGCCTCTGTGAACAGTGAACCAAGGGCTCACCAACCTGGCGTTCTTCGGGGTAGGTGTGAACCTGGTGCTCTTCATGGCCAGGATACTGCGGCAGGACAACGCCGCGGCGGCCAACAACGTGAGCCAGTGGACGGGGACGGCCTACATATTCTCCCTCGTCGGCGCCTTCATCAGCGACTCCTACTGGGGCCGATACAAGACCTCCGTCGTCTTCCAACTCATATTTGTGTCAGTAAGTATATACTATACTTTTCATGTCAAGTTATGTATGGTTGAACCTTGCATTAATAAGAAAATAGACTTCTTTGTTGTCGTGCTCTAACAAGTTCCTCCATCTCCATCGCGGGGGCCTCCGGGTGATCCGGCAGATGCCTCTTCTGCACACCCCAGTAGCAAGACGACACCACCCCCCCCCCCCAAACACACACTGACACACAGCAGCAGGGGCTTCACCCCGTGACCGTCATGGGTAAAAAAACAGGAGCCGGGGGATATATAACATATCCTGTCACCTGAAACTACACCCAGAGCTGTGTCCCTAGATTCCATGGCAGATTGCAGGGTATCCCCGATGCGCTGCTACCGCTGCTGCTGGACTGTGTGTATTCGTTATTGAAGGGACAGCGCGCTGGGTGTGAACTAAATGCATGGCGCCGGTACTGGGGAATGGAGGAGGGGCCTCAATGATGGGGAACCTCAAGTGAAGCTGCAACACTGGAGTGTCCTGGACCTTCTAAGATCCACTGCCTGCTAGTACTTGATCTCTTTAACTAGCTGATCATGCATGGATAATCTTTCTTGCTGGCCTTCTGTCCTAAAGCTAGCTTCTCTGGATAAGATTATTAGCTTCTTCCAGGAAAATCTTTGTCTCATTTCTTTCTACCAACCAGTTCCAGAGCACCAAACGATCATCTATTAATCTTATAAGAGGAGGCTACCATGTAGGCTACGACTCCGGGGTCGCTACGTACCGGACGCGAGCATTAACATCCGGCGCATTGCAGCATGTGGTACTGCAGCCAAGTGTCTCCTATATAACTAGACAGAAGAGCACAACTTCTATGACCCATGTTTGGTTGCGTACACTCTAATTAATCACCATTTTAACTATAGGTTTTGAAAATCTTTACTTATTTGCCAAAAAATAAGATTAGTTACCATATCTACAGAGTCCATCAGTCCACAACTGTTGTGATCCTTAGGCTCCATTCAAGATATGGCTCGAACGTACGTACTAAGCATATATGTAACCGTTAGAATTTAGAATGACTAATAAAATATTTATAAACTTCATTTGCTCGTGGCAGGGCTTGGTCATGCTGGCCTTGAGCTCTTACCTCCTGCTTCTCAAGCCCTGCGTTCCCGGCGAGGGAAACTCCCAGTGCCAGCCGCCGACCAGCCTGGAGATCGTGGTCTTCTACATTTCCATCTACCAGATCGCGCTGGGGAGCGGGGCCCTCCAGCCCTCCATCACCACCTTCGGCGCAGACCAGTTCGACGCGGAAGAGCCACATGAAGGGCGCTCCAAGGTCGCCTTCTTTAGCTACTTCTACATGGCGACCAACCTCGGGACTGTTTTCTCCGACACAGTCCTGGTGTACCTCGAGGACAAGGGAGAATGGGTCCTCGGCTTCTGGATCTCCGCGGGCGCTGCCACCATAGCCCTGGCCCTCTTCCTGGCCGGTGCTCCCTGGTACAGGCACTTCAGTCCGGGTGGGAACCCCTTAACTAGGGTTTGCCAGGTGATGGTCGCCGCCGTGAAGAAATGGGGAGCTGAGGTACCACCACACGGGGAAGATCTCTTCGAAACAGATGGGAAGGAGACAGCAGTCGCCATTAATGGACGAAGAAGGCTGCCGCACACTCCAGCTTTCAGGTAAAGTACTCGGCATCTAGATTCACACCTCCGAATGCATGCATTGTTCTTCACTTAATTGACAGCTCCGCTGCATGTAATCATGAAGGTTTCTGGATCGAGCAGCGGTGGTAACTCCAGAGGAAGCTTCGGGTGGCGCTGTTCTTGAGGATCAGCTGCAGCGCCCCTTGAGCCCATGGCAGCTGTGTACGGTGACCCAGGTGGAGGAGGTGAAGTGCATACTGCGGCTGCTGCCCGTCTGGCTCTGCACCATCGTCTACTCGGTAATGGACACCCAAATGTCCTCCATCTTCATCGAGCAGGGCGCCGCCATGCGCACCGCTGTAGGCAGCTTCTACGTCCCCCCCGCGAGCATGTCCATCTTCGAGATCGTCGGCGTCACGGCCACCGTCCTCCTCTACCAGCTCTGCTTCCTCCCTCTCTTCCGCGACATCTGGAGAGGCCGGGGCCCGACGGAGCTGCAGAGGATGGGGGCGGGGCTCGTCCTGTCGGCCGTGGGGATGGTTGTGTCCGGGGTCGTCGAGTTCCAGAGGCTAAGGCACGCCCGGCGAGGCGGCGGCCTGAGCATCCTGTGGCAGATCCCGCAATACCTGGTCATGGGTGCCTCCGAGGTGTTCATGTACGTAGGTCAGCTGGAGTTCTTCTACAGCGAGGCGCCGGACGGGCTGAAGAGCTTCGGCAGCGCCCTGTACATGGCGTCGATGTCTCTGGGGAACTACGCCAGCAGCCTGCTGGTGATGGCCGTCATGGGAACCACCAGAAGAGGGGAAAGGCTCGGGTGGATACCAGAGAACCTCAACAGGGGGCACCTGGACAGGTTCTACTACCTACTGGCGGCCATAGCCGCTGCGGACATGGCCGCCTTCGTCGCGTGCTGCCGGTGGTACAGGCGGACCCTGTTAGGGAGGGAGGGCGAGGTCAATGGCGTTCCGCGGAGAAGCTAGCTAGTTAAGGAGACATGGCGAGGGACATGAAGCTGGTTCTGCATGCACCGACTGATCAACAAGGAGCAACCTAGATGTGTATACAACGAATGTTTTGATTGACAGCAAGAAGGAAGCCGGATCTCAATAAAAGATCAGCCTTTTTCTCTGTTTTCCCCCCTTTTATTTATCTTTCTTTCCTTTTCTTCAGGTCGCCAGTAAGCAAGGTTTTTCTTATTTTCTTTTCCTTCTAACTTCAAGCATGAACGTTTCTGCACGATGATGCTTCTTCCACGCTTGAAGATGGCAAGTGACGGCCGCTTAGGGTTAGAAAGGTTTTGTTTCTCCATCTTCCACTCGAAGATGGCAACTTTGGGCTGTTCATTGGAAAATTTCATGCTGTAGGATCAAACCCAATAAGATGCACTTATTCTCTTTTGAAAACGGGCGGGGAGGCATGTGTTCCAGCAAATTCCTGCCCTCCCAGCTCGCGGTGCCGTAACACGATCGCAAGGACCCCTTAGGACATAGTTAATGTCTGGTGAAGAAAAATGGTGCACGGACGAGAAAAATAGGAGGTCGCTGGGATATTTAAGGGGGTGGGGGGGGCGTTCACAGGAGTGCTCACTGCTGATGAAACACCTTCCCTAATTTAGGGACGA
Organism: Amorphophallus konjac; assembly: GCA_022559845.1. Lineage (NCBI taxonomy): Eukaryota > Viridiplantae > Streptophyta > Magnoliopsida > Alismatales > Araceae > Amorphophallus > Amorphophallus konjac. Next base: position 53,108 of record JAHNEJ010001961.1, on the reverse strand, counting down.
GAGTTGTGGCATATGATAGCTGCAACAGACCGTAGCTTCCTCAGTTCGAGCCCGATACTACATTTACCAAAAGTTTATCCATGTGCCTACCGCTTACATTCTGCCGACGGAGAAAACTAGAGATTATCAAGATGAGAAAAGCCATACAGCGCCACTAGTTTGCATTACCGGATCAGGCTGGCATTCATATTACCGGAGGTTGTTTTGACATCATGATAATGAGTTAATCAAGATCTACTCTTCCACACAGATACTTATATTTTCACAAGAATGTGGCGATGGTAAACAAAATCACCCAAAGTTCCTCAAACGTATCCCTCTCGTTAGTTAAATCCCTATTTCATCTCAATTTGCTCCAAACATAACAATAAGCTATCAACATTAAATACTCATTGAATAACCAATTAAGCAAGCGGGACGAACTCTTATGCAACGGACTCCATGGGTATAATCAGGCTTCGACTTTCCGGACTTGGATATGATGTGTAGACTCTCGACGCCATATTGGCTGCTTGCCACTCTGGACAAGAGTTACGTGTTCTCCCTCCTTTATGAAACCTTGGGACTGGTTTTAAGGGGAAAAAAAGATGATTAATTAGTAAAGTATTATATCACATCGGAATGAGAAAAGGGCAGTGCAGAAGTTCAGTACCGTCAAAAAATTTACTGCCCGAGAGAAGGTTTCCTCGGCATCGGTAGAGAAATCGATGTACGTGGGTTGCACCCCATGATATAGTGCCAACCTCTGCTTAACTCTTTCCCTGCCAAATCATAAATACATCATATCAGAAATTTAAGACAAATTTATCGCCGTATTTACATAACTGCCAGTTCTGCTTCACTCAACCAATTGCAGTGCGTCAAAAGGGCTTCAGAATAGATATTAGAGCACCACATAATCATGGATTAATTTAGTTGTGGCAAGATATGATTTTCGTACTGAAGAGGCTTACTCGTTTGTAAAGGCAAATATGGTGGATGATGGTCGGCAATGGCTAAGAAGTACAGCCATGGATCCCGTCCTTGTAAAGACAATAATTGGTGTGCCAAGGGTGTTCGCCATCGCAGTTGCATGGGATGCAAACATTGCGCTCATGTGACTTTGAGAAATTTCCGCAGAAACAACCTTGAGAAGGAAGAGTTTAGAGTCCCCCCCCATGGGAGAGGTTGAATTTGGCTTTTGCTTGAAAAGGGAATATGCAAAGTAGTTGTTTTACCATAGAATGATCATAGTACCTGTAAAGTAGCAAGCTCTGAATGGGTAACGTTACTTGTCAGAGTTGATTCAGTCCTCATTGCCACAGAATGCATCACTTTGACAGCTTTTATGGGATACCTATAACCACACAATAAGTAAATAACACAGAAGAAAGAGTGCTAACATCACTTGCAGTCTGAGTGTTGCTGCAAATCTACGAGGATAAAGATATGGGTCTGAGTGATTGAAATGCAATGCTGTCATCTTCTATTGAACAGAATAACTTATCATTTTAAACATCATAACAGAAATACAATAAACGGATGGTAAAGAAGAATCAATCAGGTCGGGCATCCTAAAGATGAACAATTTGCTAATGTTCCTTGCAAAACCATAAATAGTGTTGTATATACCAATATTAATCAGACCTTACGCTTTAACTAACATATTTCACGTACTGAAAGATGAATCAGAATGAAGCTTACTTTCCATGTGCTGTTTCACCCGAAAGCATGATGGAATCAGCACCTTCTCGAACAGCAATGGCTATATCAGACACTTCTGCCCTTGTTGGAGTCGGATGATTTATCATACTCTCCAACATGTTTGTAGCAACAATCACTGGTTTCCCCATGCTACGACAACACCTAATAATCTCTTCCTGTAAGATAACAAACAATAATGTCAGCTTATCTCTGTCTAATAAGCCAAAAAAATAGCTTTTTACCAAGTATACGAAACTCTTGCACCCTTAAAAGAATAGAACATGTCACCCAAGTATACTAAACTCTTGCACCCAAAAAATAGACGAACGGATACTTTCTTGTTTAGTGAAGCTTGACTCGACTTTTAGTCAATTTCAATATACAAAGATTGTGACTGCAATTCTTTGCATTTCATTAAGGAAAAGTTAATGACTAGAAGATGGCTACAGCCTACTTCTAAGGCACATCAGATACACAACGATAAGAAAATTAAAATTCCTAGACAATCAAACTAGCTAGAAAAGTGATCAGAAATTTCCTCATTCTCTTCCTCTATTTGTTGAATTCCTTCCACACCTAACTCATAGTGTCTTCTCTTTTTAAAATAAAAAGAATGAGATACAATTAGGTACTACATTCTTACTTATGATTATCCTTGAGGAATTATGTCCATTTGTACCAATGCAATTTAAACTTTATCATGGTATATCTCAATGACATCTTTTATTCTTTTCTGGAAGGCGACATCTTTAATTCTACTAGAAAACCAATGAATTGTCAGGGTATAATCCTGTGTAGTTAATGTAAGATAACAAACATGTGGAATAATACGTTGCAAGTGTTTACCTGGGAAAGTATGCCAGCACCCACCCCCAAACAACAAGATTAATGTCAATCTCGAAATGCACATTTTCACCAACATATGTTTGCCAGTTTATCTTAACTTCTTTGCATTGACAATCATCCTCCTAGACGACTAAAAGAACTTCTTGCAACTATTTCTGATAACATGATTTATATCTCTTCCCTGGTATTAAAATATTCCCACAGATAGATAACTGAATAAGCACAACTGGAACAACTGATAGCAATATGGTAAGGATATATACCGTAGATGCTATGGAGGAGATGGATGTGGACAGTAGGATACTTGGGAATTGTACCAGATACTATGACTTCCCAGTCTCTGATGACTGATGAGCATACACTGCATGAGGGAGGGTGGTGGTTGATAGGAACTCAAGGTATGATTAAAGCGATAAAATGTAGACCAGAGGGAAATGGCGAGATGAGAAATAACATTCATTAACTATTGAAGCCGACTGTTATGCATCAAGCATTAGCACCAGCAGTTTCTTCCATTGATTAATTGTTCCATCTTACAAATGTTATCATTATCATCAACGGGCCACCTTTATCAATTTAGGATGTTATATTTTACAGGTCTGTGGTGCTCCTTTTTCCAGAGTTACTGTTGGAAGTTACAGGACCCAATCGCTTCTCATTGACTTACAGTGCAACTTAGGAGAGAGTTCTAACATATGCACCTTGGCAGGGTGTAAATAACACTCCAAATTCTCAATCTTCTACTCGTTCTGACATTTTGAATGGAGCCCTTACAAAAAGGAGGCAGAACCTGATTAGGCCACCACAGAGAACCCCTCCTTGGCCACCCTATCAGGAACACAGAAAAATATCTTTGACTTGTACTTGATTTTGGAAATATCCATTTCTGAATCAGTTTCCTTTTAAAAAATGAAATCAGAAATACCATCGGAAACAAGGGTTTCCAACTCTTTCCAATTCTAACTTATCTTATGGGAGACATAGTTGGAAACTCTTTGGTCAATTCTTTTGCATGAGGTGCAGTAGGTTGAACCATAGAGGTTCACGTCCTCTGCAAGAGATAAACAAGCCCCTATAATTAGTCTCCTTGGGTCACATTGTACTGATAAGAAAAAGATAAAAGAGTAGGGAAAAAGGGTGATAGCTTTCATGCCCATCAGTTCACTCAATGGATGCTACCCAATGATAAACAAGAAGATAACAAGCACATCAAGGTCAGTGGTAGACAGCTTGTGTCTAAAAAATTAATGTTTGTCCAAGGAAAGATTAACCATGGTCAACTTTATGAAAGCATGAGTATTTAACGAAATGAAGTCTAGAGGAATAAAACATTTCATCCTGAAACTGAATTTTGAGAAGGCCTTGGTAGGATCAGTTAGAACCGTGATAATATAACACTATATTTGATCGGATCTAAACAGAAATGGATGGGGGCTACATGCTTGGCTGTGTGAAAGAGCAAGGTTCTCCATTCTTTACAGAGAACAGTCTTGTGGTTATTTCAGATGCTCAAGGGGTATCAGATAAGAGGATGCCAACAATTCATCTTTTTTGGTTTAGTCTGGTTGCACCACACAGTGCCATGTGGAAGAAGAAGGCAGAACCAGGTTTGGTGGATGGTCTTATAATTAAGAGGGATGATATGACCGATCCAGGGTGTGGGGCATTTCCCTGGCCTCCTCTGGATAGGTGTCTCACGTCTGGAGTGTGGTTCTGCAGGCTTAAGATACTATTAGTTGTTATACTCTTGTGGCTGTCAGTGATTGTCAGAAATGCTTAGAAAACCGAGTATAAGAGCCAACAATTCTTGCTTAGAAAAAAAAATTTACCATAAGGTGAATCTGAAAACTGAGCCAAGAGACATCTGACTGTCCAGAAATATTGTCATTCCAGAAAACAAGCAAGAAAGAAGCATGACAGACTTTCATGTAACTCTTAAACCCTAGGATCACATGCATTTTGGAACAGACACTTCCAGAGTAAATCAGATAATAAACAATTTTGCTGCTCTCCTTCAGCATTTGAGATTAAAAAAAAGACCTTTTCAGCCTAAAAAAAGGGCAAAAACATACCTGCAGCAAAGGAACTTCCTCAATAGGAAGCTCAGCACCAAGGTCTCCACGGGCCACCATAGCCTATAGACATTTGTATTAGAAATAACAATTAGGAAAAAGTAGTTGTGTGCTTATTTATACGGCTATGATTTTTTTTTAAAGTGATTTATACAGCTACAAATAGAAGGCAAGCAGAAAATTTTAAACTTCTGCCATTACAAATAATATCGACATGCACATCCAAGTTAAAAGAAAGAAATCAAGTACCCAATACATCTACAAATCATAGATAATATTTTGGAAGATGATTGCATGTACATGAAGAAAACAGATGTGTATAACATAAGAGAAGAAAATTTTTGGAACATACAAAAGAAACATAACATCTCATGTATAACAAGGATGTGTATAGCATAGGAGTTGGTAAGTTTTGAAACATACAAAAGGAACTAACACATAACACATCATGTGTATTGTAATTGCTATGGTCTACTCTCCCATATTGACAGGCAATTTCCCAAACAAACCATCCTTATCATCTAAGCCCTTTTGTCATTGTCCATTCATTAATATGCCCCTTAAATCTCCACAATAGTATTACCAGTTACCACAGACTGTCCTCTTTTGCCAGGTCTTCTCCCTATGGCTAGTCACTGCTTTGCCAGGTCTAATTGCTTCTTGTTTTTGTGGTTAAGCATGTTGAGCAGTGCCTTCATCTCAGCCTCCCGCAAGGAAGACATACACCAAGTTTCTTCACAATTGCCCACATACAACTTTGCTCAACCCACCCCCCCATGATGTTCAGAAAACACCGAGGTAGGGCAAAGCATTTGAACCAACCCCCTTCAGAAACACACGCACACACACGGAACAAGTGATCAAGTGGGATGCTCAGTATCGAGCCAATTCTTTTATATATTGAATTTGTATGTACATTTCATCTGAAATACTACTATTTTTATTGAGTATCACAAAACCTGACTGCGCATGCATCATTAAGAAAGAAGAATTAAAATATTTCTTCCACTCTCCAAATATGGTACAGAAGAACATAAGAAATGTGAAATTGTAAGTGAAGATTAACAAAACTATAATTTCATATAAATATTGTTACACTGTCAATGCTCATGAAATATAAAGTGGTGAGAAGGGCTTAGAAAAATTAGCCAGGGTGCATCAAATATCAGCTGATCCAGTAGAGATTTTGGGCTGAGGACCAGATCCTCTTGCACTATTTTCTGTATTTTCACTTGGATCAGCCTAGAGTGGTCATATCGCCTACTCTACATGAAATCGGGCTGAAGCAGCACACTCCAAGTCACACGCATGGGGAAAGCAGTCAATTGTCCAACAGTCACTTGAGCTCAGCCTTTGGGTAACAATAGGACATAGGTATGAGATCATATCCAATATAGAACCAAGGAATTCTTGCAATTTTGCAAAAATTTGAAGCAGAATATAAGATCATATGGCAAAGAGTATGAAATTGGTTGGATATCCAATATGAATGCCCTTTGACCTTTTGAAGGATATGGTTAACATATTTCTGCACTCTAATTAATGTTAAGCCTCTAACGTGAAGTCATTTCATTTTTCCCCCTTTTATGGAGTACAGTTGGGGGGTGGCAGGTGGGTGCTTGGGCGAAACCTGGCTGGGATCAGGCTGGATCGGCTGATCCTGGTTTGACTCCAATGAGAATCAGGGATCTGGGATCAGGACCAGATTGGTTTGGCCGAAAATCAATCTGATGAGCCGATCCAGGCTGATCCAATCTGATTCAGCCAACCTTGCTACATAACCAGTAACTTCAGCTGCCTTTCCTATCATCAATGCACATAACCTACACAACATACCTAGGCAAATTACTTTCCAAGGTCATGATAGGAATCGGACATGGGATTGATCGCTCAACTATAAGAAACTACAGGGAGCCAAGTAGGAAGACAGCCAACATTACTCAGAACCATAATCTGAATCTGGATCTGAGTTCATAGTTTATCCAGGCTTTAGTCAAATTCAAACATGAAAAAAAAAAGAAAACAGAAAAATCAGAAAAATCAATAGAAGACAATTAATGTGTTATGATTATATTGTTATCAACATTGCATGTGGTTTGTGAATTAATACAAATGGTAAAAAAAGGTTTTAAAAGAAGGAATGTCTACATCATTAGATGATCATCACCGACTAGTGTGACTCAGGGTTGGCCATACCATTGGTTCAGGCCAACCGAGGTTCCTGGTAGTACAGTGCAGCACGGTCTGACTCAGTCCGGACCGGTCGAAGTCGCCCATTCAAAGGTTAACAATTATCTGGGTGAGAGGATCAGACTGCTACCATATCAAGGAACCGGTCTCCCTAAGATATGGTACGTTACATGGTACGAGTCGGCCAACCTTAGTGTGACTAAATCTAATTTTCTACCATTGAAAAGTAATAATTCTTTTGGCAATAAGTAAATAGAAAAATACATCGTGAGCTAATAAGATGAATAGTTTAGCTCAAAATTGGAGCCTATAACTAGCAAATCTATCAATGTGTGGACAGCTCTCTCTCGTGCAAAGTTTCAGCGTGAGAAAATGGAGACACCTAACACAGCTCATGGACCAAGAACTATGAGATCACCATTTTCATTCCGGGAGATCAAACTTTCTTTTTCCCATTTCCTTTCGGTCATGAGAGGATGAAGACAAAATTCAATCCAGGAAATGTGCCAATAATAACCAGCAAAATAAAAGGCACTTTTCTAATACTCCACCTCAGAACCAAAACTCCTGTTCTATTATGTCAATTATGACCTATGAAGCTACCGAATGGCAGAAAAAGTGAAAGAACCCCACTGTACATGTGCATATGCAGGCACTACATGAAGACCATGGACACGTGAGAAAGGACAAGAATTGAGGGAACCGTACCTCCAGCCGCGAATTATCATTCCCATCCAACCTACCACAGAATGGACTACTCTAGCACAGGTTGCCCCCTTCTTATGCTCAAATGAAGATGTCTACAACACAGAGCTTTTACACACTGGCAATGAAGCAGATTAAAAAATAACATCAACAGTCTCTTCCTAAAGAATCTAGGGCTCTGTGTTTTCTTTAACACAGATGCACATGACCTTTGGAGTTAGACAAATTGCATAGGAAACATTGTGAAAATCAGTCTGAAAAATTTTGGACTTGCAATTTTCACCTTATGCAAAAGAGGGCTTAATGTTGACAAAGGTGAGCCAAACTGGGGCTGGTAACTGGTTAAACTGAAGTTAGTGAATCCAAAACTCATTCCAATTAATTCAACATGCACCAACTAATTACTACATTACATAGTTGTCAAGGCGACAAGACAACCAAGCGAGCTTGGATCTCCCAGGACGCCTAAGCGCTTAGGCGGCGCCTAGGCAGCAAGTTCATAAGAGAGAGAGGGGAGGAGAGAATATGTGCCTGTGTGGGTGACTGTGTTTGTGTGCATGTGCAATGGCCAAGAGAGAGGGTGTTCGGAAAAAGGAGAGAGTGATGGAGAATGCGTGTGTATGAGAGAGATGCAGCTGCGACGGTGAGGTAAGCAGTGAGACAACAGACCGAGGGATCACAATCGGGCGGATGGGGCCATGGTTTCATTTAAATAGAAGATCCACCGGGTAATAATAGGACCAGGCCCGGATCCTATTATTTGGTGCGCCGGACCAGGCAGCCATAGGCGCCCAACGGACCACCTGGCCCGCCTTAGCGAAAGCCTGTGGCATCTTTTTGAGCCCAAAAAAGGCGGCCCAGCACCTTGGGCCTGGACTAGCACCTGGTCGCCTAGATGGCGCCTAGGCAACTACCTTGACAACTATACTACATTAATAAATGCACTGAAGGAAACCGCTGCAAAGGTCATCAATCCAGTTTTTCTTTCTGAAATATATTCAGATTGGACTATAACTTGAGAAATATCAGGTACATCTAATGTAACAAGCACAGAATTGACTTACACCATCAGATGCAGAAATTATTGAATGAAGGTTCGGTATGGAATCCGCGCTTTCTATTTTCGGAATAATATGTATATCTGCATTGCAGCCTACAAAAAACATATGGCCATAAATTTTCTAGTACAAATAGAATTAGTGTAATGAATAAGGCACTGTAAGCGAATTTTTGAAGAAGGCATTATAAAAAATAAAGAACTGAATTTTACTTCTAAGATAGTCTTTTAGCTCATGAATAACTTTTGCATCCTTCACGAAAGAAACCGCATAGAAATCTACTTTATTGTCCACCCCAAATTTGATATCCTCCCAGTCTTTTTCTGTAACATGACAGACAATAATAGAAAATAACATATATTAAACAACTCCAAGTTGACATATAAAAAAAGCAACTGTATGACAGAAGAAATCAAATCAAACAATGAAATGACCTGTTATGGATGGCAGTGTAGCACTTTTGCCCCGCACATTCAGATGGCGCCTTGATTTCAGCTCTCCACCGTCAACTACTTCGCATTTAACCGTATCAGATGTTTTTGACTTCACAGCTAATGACATCATTCCTCCTATGAAAATGACATAAGTACAAATAGGTAAGGGCAGATTTGAAGCATCATGTAACAATGTTGCACAACATCACAGATATTGCGCTTCATTTGTCTTCAAATATGTGCAAAGTGACACTGATTTTCTTTACAGTAAAGCACCATTTCATTAAAAGAATGTTAATCACTGTGTTATCAAAAGCACCCAAGGCGCTCTCCTAGGCGATGAGGCGACATGAGACGGCAACAGCTCGCCTCGCATCGGTCCAAGCCCCTGAGGCGATCGCCATAAGCACTTTTGGGCCGTCTCAAGCGCCTCGGCACAGCCGGCCCGGCTTGCCCGCCTCAGCCCAGGCCAGCCAACCCGCCTGCAAACCGAATCGACATCTAGCCCGCCTGCGAACCATCCAAGACCCGTGATCGCGCCCGATAAGGGGATCCGGGGTATAAATGGTCGTCTTCTCCCCAGGGTTTCGATCCCCCGACCATTTTCCTCTCTTCCTCCCCCGAAGTGAACGGCGAACCCTAGAACCCCCTCTCGTGTCTCCCCCCTATGGCGACAAGCGAGCAGCGACCGTCAAGCAGACGACACCGAGCTTGGTACGATGGCAAGTGGCCGACGGTGAATAGCGTCTGTCTCCCCCCCCCCCTCTCTCTCTTTCTCGGGCAGGCAACAGTAACTCTCTCCCCCCTTTCTCTCTGTCTCTCTCACACACAGACAAGCACACGCACAACCCCAGCCCGATAGCCTCTCTCTCACACACACACACACACGCGCACAGCCCCAGCCCGGCAGCCTCTGTCGGCCCCTCTCTCTCTCAAAGAGACACATGCATAGCCCCAACTTGGCAGCCTCTCTCTCTCTCTCCTGCACTTGTCACTATTGTTTAGTGTATTTGCAATTTTGCATGTATGTCAATATGAGTGTTATTCTTGTTTAGGAATGAATAAATTTAGAAAATGTATTGGATTTATACATGCATTTTTGTGATATGTACTTTTCAAAAAGATACATTTTTGTGATATTTAGGCTATATTTTAATTTTTGAATAATATATACTATTTTAATAAAATCTTGCCTGAAACGCCTAGGCCATCGCCTAGGCATTTGGGTTGTCTCTCGCCTCTGACTACATAAGTTAATCACAAGAAAAATTAGGATGGGACTTAGATATAGATGTGATATTGCAGAATTATAATCTGTAAGGTAAACTTCCAAGAATCGGTCAGTTATTACAAACAAACCCATATGTTTAGCATATCTACTTCTATGATCACCTTCCAAAATCTATACCTCTATGATGAATAAGAGTTCATCTCTACAAGTGCCACCCAGATGAACCCCAATCCATTATGTTAATACAAGTGCCACCCCATAAACTCATTGCCTCATTTTATGAATATGTTCTAAATGCTAGGATCTTTTCTCCTTGAAGATGCCCCAATGACTACATTTCATTAATGCAAATAAAATGTCTACGCACTCAGAAGTTTAAACATTATTTCACTTGGTAGAAATATCAAACTAGGGGTTTACAACTCTGCCTCTTGTCCATGTATACTGCTTAACCTCAAACAACCAAGCCACAAATTCCTACTTGATAAGTTGAGGGTGAAAGCAATAGTCATATAAAGTGCACACCACGTTGCACTTTGTTGCTCTTCATATTTGATAAAATAGCCAGAACCTTATATCAGGTGGTTATACAACCTCACAAAGGCCCGCATCATTGGCACTAGCCCTGATTTTTCATAACTGAGCTTACACTGACCCCATTTGCCCACTTAGATGTCTTCCTTGGGGAATTTTAAAAAAAATGAATGAATTCACATCCTACAACAGACATTAGGATTTGCAAAAGGCAAACAATGAAAGGCGAGTATCCCTCATTTCATGATAGATACCGAGTGGCATTAGAAACATGTCACTTCATTAACATGACAGCCTCCATGCATCAGGAAATGCAAAGTCAGAATAGAAGCATTAAGAATGTATCATTTTTCCAGTAAATTCTTTAAATAGCAAAATACAGGTGACGGGTAAATGGTCCAAGTAGTCCTCTCACATACACAAGACTGAAAGAAAGAAAAATAAATGGCAGAGTCATGGAGAACAATTACTCAGTCGCAATATAATCATTCCCTTGTGTAAATAATTTCATATATGCTTGTCATAGTAAAGCCATGTGAGATCAAAAATATATTTCACATGAAAGAAAATGATAATTTGAAGGTCATTCCACTCACCATCAACCAAAAGAATATCACCAACTTCCACATCATTCACGAAATCATCATAATTCACACTGACAGTGTTTTCAAAGCTGACTCCTCTTTTTATTGTAAAATTGAATTCCTGACCCTCCTCAAGCAATATAGGTTGGGGCACATCTCCACTTCTTACTTCGGGACCCTACATGAAGATGTAATCATCATTGCAATTCACAATATCTCATTAAGAAAACTGGGCCTATATCCATGTAACAAAACAAAATGAAATATATAAACGGAGTCTAGCTTTCTACTAGAAAAACAATAAGGGCATGCAAGTAACTTCTTCGAGCCCATAACCACAAACGAACAACATACCACAGATTGGATACCGCTCTGCTAAATCAACACTTGCCTTTTGTTATCCACTAAATACACTTATGTGTAACATTAAAGAACAGGGTAATCTGATTTAACCCTAATATCCACAATCGAGTCCATGCAATTGCATAAGCGAAAAAGAATCAAGGAATAAAATGAGTAAAAGTTGACCAAACAAGAAAAGAGAAAAACGAAACTAAAAATTCAGAAGAGACTAACACGACAACACGGGATACATATCTAACCACTAAAAGGGGCAACTTTTCGAAGTACTTGTCAAGGATTAAACAATCTGAAAACCGAGCAGTCTCTATCGTGTAGTAGTATCATAGCATGACGAAATCGGTTCCCAATAAACACCTCTACATAAGCAAAAGATTAGACGTTGCCCATAAAAAGCACCCTCAAAAAATCATGAGATCTCAGTACGTCGTCCCTGTCCCTCAGGCAAAACTAAGCATGTGAGTGCTTGCAGGAGGGAAGCAGAAGGCAAGAACGCTCGGCAAGAAAAGGCGAGAGATCGGAGTGAACCTTGGTGTCAAGCATGACGGCCACGACATTATCCTTTGACTGGGCATTGTACTCCTTCACCAGATCGATGGTGCGCTGATGTGACGCATGGTCCCCGTGAGACATGTTGAGCCGCGCCACGTTCATCCCCGCATCCGCCAGCTTCCATATCATCTCCTTCGTGTTCGTCGACGGCCCGATCGTGCACACAATCTTCGTCTTCCTCCTCGGCGCCGCGGCGGCGAACTTCCCATTGGACAGCCCCAGCTTCTCCTAAAAAGGAAAAAAACGGGGCGCATCAAACCTAGCCACGCTTCCAGAGCTCCACATGCTCTCGTAGGGAGTCGCAAGGCAAGAATCTACGAGATCCAAGCTGCCGTCGGCGGCAGCGGCGGCGGAGGCGGCGCTGTGGCCCGCATCGGTGGTCTTGACCGACCTAACGGTGAGGACGCGCCGCCGCCGCGGCGATGGCGCCGCGCTCTTCGCGAGCGGGGGAGAGGAGGGGCAGAGGCTCCGGGAGCAGGACAGCGCCCGATCCGCAGCCTCCTTCCTCGCGCCCCCGCTCGCGCGTGGCCCGGAGGGAGAGATCCGTGTCAGGAGGCTGCTGGTCTCGGTGGCGGCCGCCATTGAAGAAGCTTTGCAGTCACAGCAAGAGAGAGGGGGAGAGAGAGAGAGCGCGCGCGCAAGAGAGAGCATGAGCTGGGAATATCAGAGGAAGGGGAGAAGGGTTTTATTTCCGGCCGGCGCTTTCTGTGGGGGCCAGGGGGCAACAATGTGTCAAAAACATGAGTTGAATGCCTCTACGCCAGTGGCTCAATGCGCCGAGATAACAGTACGTGCCCTCCGTATACTTTATGCTAAACAAATATGTACACGTGTACACATATTGGTACACGTATATTTCTGGGCAAAAATACCGTCTTGTACACGTAAGACGAGGTCGAGCTACGTTAAACATACATAATACACGTACACATGAAAAGAAATATTTTTTATACACGTCTTGTAGCTCATTTTGTCACATTTCTAATTCTCAAAGTTTATTCTACTCATCTTCCATTAATGATGTAAGGTATATGAATATTCATCGTGAGTTGATATATTTCTATCTAAGACTATGTAATGGTCATACCAATAAATAAATGTATTTAATTTATGACTGTATATCTTTGCGTTAGTGTTATAGATTATTTGTAGTTTCAAATTTTTGACACGTGAATAATACATTGTATCCGTACCAAACTTTTGAATGGTGTCTATTTTGGTCCGTACATTTGATGATCTTAACAAATTATACTTAATATATCTTTACCATAATTTCTCGTACTATATTTAAGTAACTATAGTCCTATCTATGACCATGGCACAGTTGTCATCTATTATTTTCACATATTGTCTCGTGCCACCCTCTTCTTCTCACATGTCAAAATATTGCGATATCTAGATGGTCACAGTAATATTTGACAAATCGATACGGTATGTTTTGTATCGCACGTATTAAATTATATCAATCGATTATTAGTTTGATCGATATGTGATACGTAATCGATACATTATTTATATATTTTTAAATATTTTATATTTTATTTTATATTAAATTTATCTTGATACGTAGTTGGTTGAAAGTGATTCATTTTAATCGGATGTCTCAAGTTTAAAACGTGCGAGGAGTATGTTTTTCTTTTTTAAAAAAAATTAAAGTCAATTTTTTTAAAAAAAATATAAATCAAAGTCAAAAGAATTTTTAAAAATATATACACTTCTATGATTTGAACGGGAGAGTATCTAATTGAACGACAAATGATTTAACCAACTAAGTTAATAAGAAATATGTATTATTTTATTTATAATAGATATATCAAATATATTCTTTTATCTGCATATCATACGTAATGATATCATATCATTTCTTACCGTACTGATAAATGAATGATACAATCGATATCATTGATCCGTCGAACCCTGAGCCATGATAACAAATGACAGAAACGACACTTCGGCCATGGTTGAAGTCTAGTCCATTTATAACCATACAAGATCCGTATATATATTCATTCGGGAGTAGGATAAGTCGGCATCTTTCTATTGGTCTGGTGCATTGCGCCGCGATCTAGGGATTGATCCATCATAAGTGGACGACGAGAAAAAAAAAATTAACGGGATCTGCGGGGACCAAGTGGAGGGCGGAGAGTTCGGAGCCGAAGGTGGGGCTCCAGCGGCGTAGGAGTATCCGCCAGTTAGGTCGCGCCGTCGCAGACCACCCTGGCCCGTAACGAAATTACCTGAGAGTCCCGCTTGTGTTTCCTAACTTCGGCCTTTGGTTCCCCGCATTCCGGAACGAAGGCCGGTTTCCAGCTTTCCGGACGAAAGTTTCTCATTTGGGATTCTTGGTAGCTGGAAATGGAATATTCTCATGTGTATTTTTAAGATCAGCCCTCTCGATGCAAGTATTTGGAAACGTGTCGTAAACTTACCCCCCCATCTAAAAATCTGATATCAATCTCTTTGCGTAAGGGTGTTCTTTGTTATATGTCACATCATATCTCATGGAGGATGACGCCATTGAAGTATATCGTCGAGCCCGATTGAGAAAATTTTGTGGATATTTGTCCCGATGAAAATGTGAGAGCATATCATGCCACCATTAGCGAGATCTTGCCTCACTTTGTCAGTTTTTGGATCGGCTAATTTATTAAGGACGAGTTTGATAACGGATTAAGTTAGGGGCAGGTGGCCTATCCGAGATGATCCACTTGACCCCTGACTCTAATCAAAATGGATTAACTCATTCCACCTATTTCTTAGGAATGAGTTAATCCACTTTAACCTTATTCGATTTTGACGAAGAAAAAAAAATATCAAACAAGAAATAACTCATCCGACCACTGTTAACTTACTTTACTCGGACTTAACAGATTATCAAACAGGACTTAGGTGTCTCACTTTGTCATGCATGCACATTTGGAGGAGCTAACCCACATGCATGCGGTCACATGCCGACAGCCCACTCTATGCGCATGCAAGCACTCGCACAAATGTACACGTGCATATACACACACATGGAGGTTGGGGAGGGGGGAAGGGAGGAGAGAGAGAGAGAATCTACGTTTGGTGTGTGGAGAGTATAAAATGTGACTAAGGCCGTATTTGGTAACGCGTCCGATGTATTTACATTTTGAAAAATCTCAGCATTGTATAACTTCACTGACAGAGGTGGATTATAATGATGCATAATCCGTCGAAGCTCCATTTTCTCAGTTTCAAAAGATTTGGGATAGAGAACGGCCGTGTGTTTTTATATCTCTTTTTTAAAAATCTTTTATAACACGGAAGCCAAGACATCGGGAGAGATATGTGATAACGTTTATATATTGTCGAGAGATTAACTTTCTAAAGCAAATTCGGAGGGTCTTCTCAAACGCGACCTAATAGATGATATAGAATTAACTCTACCGTAACATCTTTAAAATGACATCACCGAAAAAACCCATGGAATACTTGCAGCTTTTGTCATGAAAGGTACGTACAAACATAAAAATAAAATGTCATTTCACCTGATCATGTATTGGGGCTGCCAATATGTGAAGAACTATAATCAACGGAGATGTGACCCACATGTGACCTATCTTAATCGGAGACAGAGAAGGAAAACACTCTGTTTGGACTTTGGAAAGCGACTGCACCTATGCCTTTAAACCTCGTAAAAGAATGAATTACCAAATTATGTACCGGTTGCCATTTCAGTATCACTAATAATTATCAGGGGTGTCAATAGGTCGGGTCAACTCAATAGGTCTACGGGTCTAGCCCGATTTCAGATCAAATCACGAGACCTTTTTTTTGATATGTAGATTTTTAGTCGGACTTAAAAATCTTATCTATCTAGACCAATAGGTCAGGTTCGGACTTTGAGTTTGACCCGTGGAGATGCCCAGCCCGTTCTCTCTTTTTTTTCGCCCTTTAAAATTTAAAAATTACTTAATTAAAATTATATTATTTTACTTAATTATAAAATTAAAAAAATATCTTTTCAAACAAATTAAGTAATTAACATCAAAACTTTAATTAATTTAGTGAGATTATAAATTTTATATTATTAAAATATTATTATTTATTATTTATTCAAATTTTTGAGTTAGATCAGAATTTAGTTGGACTTTACATTTTTTATTAGTGTCAGGCCCGACCCGATCCGACGTAACTCGGGCCCGGGCCGAGCTAAGACTTTAATATTAATGAGTCGGGCTCGGATCAGACCGACGTAAACTCAACCCAAGCTCGGCCCATTGATAGCCCTGATAATTACCCCATGGCATCTCGACGGCGGCAAGGTGTGTAAGGTTTCGCATAACACCTACGGGCGACGCAGCGGATAACAAAATTTTATTTGCCCGATCCCGGTGTTATGGAAAGCTTAATCTGTGCTCTAATCGATGTTTCTAAGACCCCAACCTGCCTAATTACAGGTTACGTATTTCACCTTGCGCGAAACGACGCTATCTGCTAAGCCTGATGCAGAAAACCGAGCCGCACAGCTGCACGGCCTCTAGAGCAGATCCACACGGATCCTTGCGCAGCGACGGGACCCCCCCGGCACGACCTTCCCCGACCCTTTCACCTTCTGGAGAGAGAGAGCAAGAGAGAGGAAAGGGGGGGAGGAGCTAATCCTCCTCTTTAGGCTTAATGCTTGATTAGCCAAAAAGTTGGAAGAAGGCTCGAATGAGATTCACGTAGGATTCTATATATAGAGATTTGGTCATTTCTGAAAGGGCTCCAAAAGACCAAAATTATATATATATCATATCTACTATTATACATATGTATTAAGCTCCATTTACACTCCTTTCCAAAAGGAATTAAATAGAAATAATACATACATTTGTATAATAATAATCCGTCACCCAAGAATCCATTGTGTGTGATCCTCTAGGCCCTTAGTCACTCTAGTTTAAGGCCCATTAACTTCTAATTCTCAATTAGAAGTAAATTAAATGTATTCTTCGCTTCTACCCGAGCCGAAGAATAGTTTAATTTATTCCGAATCTTTGATCATGTTGGGTCAAGCAAATCCGAGTGATCCTAGAGGACGCCGGGTTTAATAGGGTGTTTGGGAGTAATTTTTTTTAAAATCTATTTCTATCTAAAAACTTGTGTCAACATAATTTTTGATTTAAATTTTAAAATTGATAAAAACAGACACTTTCTGTTTGACACAATGACCTTGTGGAAAGCACAACAAATCTATGAAATGAAGACGTTCATTCACTGCATAATGATGGAGGGCCACGACGACTCCTAGTGCCACGCTTACCAAATCTAAAATTCAATCGCGAGAGAATTTAATTTTATCTTGATCTCACCCTAGGTGGTAATATAAATATATCCAATATATTTACCGTACCTAGTAGTTTGCACAAAATAAATGCATCCAATGTAAAAATAATACGCAAGTGATCATTGACTTAGTCCCTAATGTAACTAAGGCATCCGGCCCGCTTCCGAAGCAGCTGGATCGTCCTCGTCGGGTGTGCTCCGCGCTTTCAAACTCCGACGCCGCAGTAATTATAACTTTTACACAGCACGCAGGACGGAAAAATATAAATTACATATCAATAAAATTCCAGAAGTCCTTAGGGCGAGTACAACAATTGAGGAAGATAGAAGTACATTGAAATTTTAGCAGAGAGAGAAATGAGGTTCGCAGACCCCAATTAATTACATTAATCCAAGTCCATGATCACTTGTCCACCCATTCAAATAAAATCAATCAAGGGCTATTTTATGAAAATAATCCTTACTTTTGAATTTAAAAATGGGATGTGCAAACAAAAACAGGTCAGCTTTGTTTAATTTTAAAAATCGAAGCATGATTAATTAAAAATTAAACAGACAAGCAGGCCAATACAAGGTAAATAAAGTAGAGCACATAAAGAACCATCATTTTCTACAGGGGCATCTAATTGAGATAATTAATTAAATTTAAATTTAAATTTAATTATCTAATAATCAAATTTAAAGTCAAAATTTAAACATGCCAGTAATTTAAATTTAAATTCAAACTAATTATCCAATAAGTTTGTTTGAAAGTAAATTTAAAATAATACAATTATCCTCAATTAGTAATTTTTTAAAATTTAAAATTTAAATTTAAGAATTATCTAATAATTAAAATTTAAAAAATTGAATTTTTCACATTTAACTTCAATAAAATTTAAAATTTGAATTTTTTAATTATCTAATAATTAAAAACTTAAAAACTTAAATTTTACCAAATTAACTTCATTTATTACCATTTTATCTCAAGATAAATAGTAATTATCTCACCTCGGTAACTTCAAATCGGTTAAATAAAATTTACCATTCGACGTTTACTATTGAGGTAACACTATTTAACTTATGAAATAAAATTCTATTTAATTTACTGTGCATTTCCATATATATATGTCATATATATATATATATATATATCTCTCTAAGCACAATAAATTAAAAATAAATAAAATGTAAAAAATTTTATTTAAAAATTAAAAAAAATATATAGCGGGGGGGCCCGCCCCGCGCGCGTGCAAGGCAGGCGCTGACCTGCGCGCTGGGGCGCCCACCCCCACGTTGCGGGAGCCGCCTGCGAGCGCCCCGCGTGTGCGGCGCCAGCCAGGCGGGCGCCCGCCGGCGCAGTGCGCCCAGCGGCGTAGTGCGCCCGACGGCGATCCATAATTTTTTTTTTAAATTTGCTCCAGCGATGCCCAGCATCCTGGAAGAACAGGGATGCCCAGATCTCTGTCTACAAAAATAATTGAAGATTTTAATTGCCCCTAAAACATGGCTCTAAACGGCGATAAAACACCGACCAGAGCGCGAACCTGGCTCTGATACCACTGTAAGGTTTCGCATACCACCTACGGGCGACGCAGCGGATAACAAAATTTTATTTGCCCGATCCCGGTGCTATGGAAAGCTTAATCTGTGCTCTAATCAGTGTTTCTAAGACCCCAACCTACCTAATTACAGGTTACGTATTTCACCTTGCGCGGAACGACACTGTCCGCTAAGCCTGATGCAGAAAACCGAGCAGCACAGCTGCACGGCCTCTAGAGCAGATCCACACGGATCTTTGCGCAGCGACGGGACCCCCCCGGCACGACCTTCCCCGACCCTTTCACCTTTTGGAGAGAGAGAGCAAGAGAGAGGAAAGGGGGGGAGGAGCTAATCCTCCTCTTTAGGCTTAATGCTTGATTAGCCAAAGAGTTGGAAGAAGGCTCGAATGAGCTTCACGTAGGATTCTATATATAGAGATTTGGTCATTTCTGAAAGTGCTCTAAAAGATCAAAATTATATATATATCCTATCTACTATTATACATATGTATTAAGCTCCATTTACACTCCTTTCCAAAAGGAATTAAATAGAAATAATACATACATTTGTATAATAATAATCCGTCACCCAAGAATCCATTGTGTGTGATCCTCTAGGCCCATAGTCACTCTAGTTTAAGGCCCATTAACTTCTAATTCCCAATTAGAAGTAAATTAAACGTATTCTTCGCTTCTACCAGAGCCGAAGAATAGTTTAATTTATTCCGAACCTTTGATCACGTTGGGTCAAGCAAATCCGCGTGATTCTAGAGGACGCCGGGTTTAAACCAGCCTGTCTGGTACCTGTAAGTCCACAGTTACCGCATTGATATAATCCCTCGCTCCTTCTATGAGTCTGGTACGATCGAGAGTATAGTTTCTATCAAACCCCATGATCGTGCCATTTGACTATGACATCCTTAAAGTGTATGACGTCCGTTCTAAACGAACTCGCACGACCCTGGCCAGGGATTTAACGGAGCGTCAATGTCATGACCCATTAACTGTCTGATATATATCCGATAGTGAGCGATCTCCTCTTGACCATTGATGATCTTCACACGTATCCTGGAGTGGTTAATGACTCGGCAACTCATGACTTATGGTTAAAGTCACTTAGCCAAGTAATTAAATCATTCCAGTCCTCGTGTAAGATCCGATCAATGTCTCAGGTCAAAGGACCAACGATGCTACTGAGACAGTTGGATCTTCAGTTGACATTAGGTATAATCAACCATCTGAAGATCCAATAGCGGATCAGTTCAGTGTACATTCCCCAAGGGGATACACCTACACATATGTGTTGGTGCCCCGCACCAATGACCATGAGACTGGTCACTGACACATCATGTGTACTGGTTTAATAGGTAATCAAATTAAGTCCCCGAGTGATTACCCTCCAACCAGGAACAGTTTAAGGTATGTGTTCATGTAAAGTCAGTCTCATAATCGAGATCTCATCTCGAGTTAACTTTACAACCACATATCCTAGGGACATCGTAAAATAATACACAATCGCATATTTACGCTCAAATACCACTTTATTAATAATGAACAAGATCGTACAACTATTCGGCCTACCGGACCCGAAATTGGCCTGTAGCACACCAACACTAACAAGGTGAACATGGACATATGTCAAAATTTTTTGAAATAGTTCCCATACAAAAATAGTTTGGAACGAGCCATTTCTACAATTTGATATCTTTATCGAGGGTTTTCGTGTTAGTAAGAAAAGTTTATTCAGCCGATCGTACCGACTGTATCGATATTTGTCGATACGGTATGATACGACACCCGTACCACATTGTATCGCCCTGTACTGCCATGTGCCAAGAATAAATAATTATTCAATATATATTTATTATAATAAAATATGATAAAAAATACGTGCAACTTAATGGTCAGTAATTGTGTTAATTATTTGTGAGGTTAAAAATTCAAATCTTATTGTTGACATGAATATTTTACTTCTTTTTACTAAAGAACAGTGATAAAATGAAAGAAAATGGTGCGTCGTCGCATACGAGGGATGTGAGCTCAACTCTTCGTATCATTCTGTTAGATTCCCCGTTATCAAAAAAAAGATTCTAAAAAGAACACTCCGAATTAAATTGTCTATAAAATTATATTTAATATAAAATAATATATATATATATATAATATTTTAAAAAATACATAATATATCGATAACGTATTATGTACTGATTATATCGATCACTGACTAGTACAGTCCGATACGTGCGATATAAAATGTATCGTATCGATTTGTCAAATTTTATGACCAAGTAAATATTTAGGACACGTATTTTCTGCGAATGTTTTGCACCAACTTTTGACAAAAATATCCCTTCTTTTTGTCGGACCTGATCAGACCCATTTTTACACGTGGAAGTCGTTTTCCAATAGAAGAGAATATATTCTCACAACTTTTCATGAAAAGTATTACATGCACCGTCATGATAGTTGTCAACACACTAATTTTATATGCATCGTGAGTATGTTTCAAAAATACATTAACAAATGATTTTGATTGACTCAAAATGTTACAAAATATTATAAATTAGCAGGGTTTTACATCTCCGGTCGGGACGGCCCGACCCGCACGACCTGACCCATCCCAGGTAGTGGGCAGGATGGCCGGGCCGAGAGTCGTGGCCGGGACGTACTCGACCGCACGGTTCCGTGCGTCCCGCCACGTACCAGACCGGTCCGCTGCGGGGCCGGCCTGGTACGTGCGGGTCGGCCGGCTCGTGCCGGTCCGCCCATTTAACGGGCCGGTGGGGGGGCATAGGTTGCAGCGGTGGAGGGCGGCCATGGGCGGTGGCGAGCGACGAGTGGTGGTGGACGGCGGTGGACGGCGGCGAGCGGCGGGGACCGGCCATCGGAGGTGAGATTCGGTTTTTGAATTTTTTTTTATATGGGGGAGGGTGGCCGTTGGGGGGCCGTGGGAGGGCGGTGGAGGGCGAAGGAGGTGGGAGGTTGGACGAGGACAGGGGGGGCGTGGGAAAGAGGGAGGAGGGAGGTTCAGGTGGGGAGGGGGGCAGTGGGACGGGTGGAGGGGGCAGCCACCGGCGCCCACCGCCCCCTCTGGCCTACACCGGTCAGATCTGGCTGGCGACTGATGGGAGGCCGGAGGGGGCGGTGGGCGCCGGTGGGTGCTGGTGGGGGATGGTGGTCGGCCAGACAGGGGGGCCACCCGGTGGGGTACGGGGCTGGGGGTGGGGCTGGGGGGGAGCTAGTGTAGCGACCCGGATTCCGGATACCCGGTGCACCCGGTATAAACACCGAATACACGTGATACCATGAGGGACCCGCGAGGCCTCCCAAGCGCGGGAAAGCGCCGAAGGGATAAAAGGCATGTGTAGAGTACATTGAAGCCACAGAGATATAACAGCAAGCAATTTCATTAGATTGGATTGCTAAAATAGCAGAAATAAAATTACCTTTTCATTAATAATTCAACAATTACAATTATACACAGAGTCCCGCCCAAAGGAGAGACAACAAGTCTAGCACAGTACAGTACGACAGAAAGAAACGTACACAGAAGTCGGGAGAAGCCCGACGTAGGTACGGCTGGCAGCTACAACAGCAAGAGAGCACTCCGCTAGGAACAGCAGAGGCAGACGTCGAAACCCACCTGAAAAACAGCAGGGGTGAGTCTCAACAGAAACTCAGTAGGGGTCACGCGGATCCCCACTGGAAAACGCACAAAGCAAAAGCAACGGAAGCAGCAACAAACGCAGCAAGAACAGCAACGTAGCAAAGCAGGAAAGCTACACTACAAAGCTGTAAAGGAACAGACGGGAAGTAAGAGTAGGGAACACACAGGAGAGGGTGAGAACCCGCACCAAACAAGCGGCTACCGAACTAACCTCGGCATCCCAAACTACTCCAAACAAAAAGGCAACAGGTGGATGACCCTAAACTCACACAGAAGGGTACACCAGCCTGTCAACCAGCCCCAAACAATCCAGGTCTAGACACGACCTAGACAGACGCCAAACAAGCACGTACACGACCGGAAACGTAGTGCACAAAGCCCCACGCACGAACAGAACACCGTGCGAACAACAAAACACTGACCTCGAGCACGGCCACGAACGGGCAACTCGCAAAGGTCACGACGCGCAAGAAAACGCGAGAGCTACGCGTCACGTGACGGAAGCACCCCCTTAAAAAGCCAGCTGCGTCCACTGACGTCTTACGCCGCACCTCAAGCGTCTCGCCTACAGCACTGCTGTAACAACAGCAGAGACAGAGACACAAGCTGAACCAAATAGGAACAACAAACAAGTAACTAGTCAGGGTCACGCCCGTCGACGTAAGTCCTCCGTCCCTGACCACGTGTGCACACACTGGCTATAGTCTAAGCCAGGTCCTCTAGCTAGTATTCTCCCTCGGTAGGACGCTACCGTTGACTAGGAGCCCGCGGAACTAACTACAAACCGCTCACCGGGAATAACCCTCCGCCATCCGCTAGCGGGTCGGCACTCAACAGACCTTAGGCAACAACAAGTGGAGGCTTCACACGACACAGAAGCTCAAACACAAGTGCCAAAGTACAAACGGGCGACCACGCCCCTCAACACGTACTTCGAGGCACCAAATGGCAGCATCGCCACTGCCGACAACTCAGGACAAGCAACTAGACCTCCTATGTAACGATCCTGAGTCGAACGACTCGAGGCAAGATCGTCACAAATAGCGGAACAAGCCGCCAATCGGTCTAATCCTAAGCCAGAGAAACCACGCTCCGCAGAAAATAACACACGGAGACCTGAGGGAAACATCAAGAACCCTCAGCACAGCTGGACACGCAAACCGAGGTAGAACAACACCTCGAAGCATCCAGAAGCAGTGTCTTGGACAGGACAGAACCGCCAAGACACGCACAAACAAGGTCACATGTCAACCACTGGGTCACACCGGGTTGACCGAAACCCAAACAACAAAAGCATACAAGAGTAGGATCAAGGATCCTACCACAAGTAAGAAGACTCCTGGCTACCTTGCAACGTAGTCTTAACCCTCATAGGACATCAAGAGACATCCACAGGACAACGGGCAGACCACAAGGACAAGCCAAGACACACAGAATCATCGGGCGGAAAACCAAGGCACAAAGGAAGTAACGCACAGGCCCTAGACCGTTATTAGCAAGTGACGGTCTAGCTCAGGGGCGTTATTTCCCAAACGACGGACGGACACAGACCGTCGCTCACACCACCCTAACAACCTACAAAGCACACAAAAGCCAAGTAACGCACGGGACCAGGGGCGTTACAAGCAAACGGCGCACAGGGGCTCCACCGTTACTCCCAACGGCATAGCCACCCAAACCCAAAACGAAGCAACGCGCTAAGCCAGGCGCGTCACTCACGAAACAGCGCGGCAGGGGAGGGCCGTCAGAACCAAACGACGCCCGGAGGCCTATCCGTTACTCACAACGGCATAGCCACCCTCAACCCAACACCACAGCAAACGACGGACAGGGGTGAGCGCGTTACTCTCTAACGACGCACAGGGGCTCCACCGTCGCTTCCAACGGGACAGCCACCCAACCTCGTCCACGCAGAATATAACGGCCAGGGGCAGGCACGTTATACTCAAAACAACAGATGGGAACACATCCGTCGGAGGAACCGCCTCAACAGGTCAAAGTCAGTCAACGGAAAGTAACGGCTAGGGCAAGGCGCGTTATTTCCATCTAACGCGCTGGGTCAAGCGTGTTAGATCAGCTGACTTAACCCCAAGGAAAAACGATGAAAGCAAAGTAACGGCCAGGCACCGGCGCGTTACACGGGAACGACGCTCCAAGCTAGGGCCGTCGCTTACCCAGAAGCAAAAGGGCTAATAAACCCTCAAACCAAATAACGGTCCATCGTAGGGCCGTCAAAAGCAAGTGACGGTCGCTGGCTAGACCGCTACTTCGGTTACGGCGGGAAAACATAGGAATGGCCGGATCGGCCCATTCCACGCCCCATTCACGCCGAAACGCAGGGGAAACACACCGCAACGACAAAAGACAACACCAAGGGGCTCCAAACCCCACATGCAACATCAAAGACGCAAGATTCGGGCGATTTTACCAAATCAACCCTAAATGGGTCACCGAGGTTCCCGGGCTTCTACCGGCCTCGAATGAACACCAAATCGCACGAAACCAACGTGGATGGGATTCTAACATCCCTGCGGTCATTTAGAAACTAACTGAACCGCAAACGGTCACCGTTTATCGGCCGACCCTAAAAACCACGAAAATCACGGCTTAGGCCAAACAAGCCCAAACACGCTCGTTTCCTAGCCGAACGTCGTGCAATGGCAGGGAAAACGAAGATGAAGAAGCAAGGATCCGTCACCCTACCTCCACCGAAGAAACCGCGCCCCGAAAGGACTAAACCACGCCGAAAACCACTCGCGAATCAATTTCACCGGCTTTGAATCCACCGTTCGGGATCGCGCCAGAATCGATCCGATCCTCGCTCCATCGCGCACCTCGACAGCTCCACGGCCTCGCCACCTCGCCCACGCACGCCTCCGTCTGCAGCCGGAGCCGGAAAGGGGAGAGAACGAGAGAGAACGGGAGAGAGAGGGACGGTCGCGCGAATGAGAAGGAGAGAGAGAAAGAGAAAAGAAAAAGGAAAAAAATTAGGAAATTTTCCTAATTTCCGAAAAATCCGAAAATGCGCCGAAAATGTACAAATTCAGAAAAATACGCAAAAATAGTCGAAACGACCGGCTCGACGAGTACATCGTCGCTGTAGCATCCACGAGCTCGAGAATTGACAAACAAACTCACCGTAGGGTTCCGTAACTAGTACGTGAGAAAAACCCACACGGCTCGTCAAACTCAACTCGGAAGCCACAAAAGCGAACCGAAACTCAACGAAACCAATCCGAAAGAGATCCGAAAGATCCAACAAAGATCCAACAAGATCCAGGGCATTACATACCGGTGGCGCAGGTGGGGGACAGTGGGGGTGGGGCAGGGGGGTCAGCCGGTGGGGGACGGGGCTGGGGGTGGGGCTGGGGGGGAGCTAGGCGCCGGTGGCGCAGGTGGGGGACAGTGGGGGTGGGGCAGGGGGGTCAGCCGGTGGGGGACGGGGCTGGGGGTGGGGCAGGGGGGGCAGTGGGGGACGGTGGGGGTGGGGCAGGGGGCCAGCCGGAGGGGGACGAGGTGGGGGGTGGGGGAGGCTGGCCGGGGGGGACGGGGGTGGCTCGGCTGGCGGCGGTGGAAGCGCCGGTGGGGACGAGTGGGAGGTGGGGGTGAGAGGGAGGTGGGGTTAAAATTTTTCAAAAAATTATAATATGTGAATTTTAAATTTAAGTAAATTTAATTTTGTTAGTTGTAGATATTTTTGAAATAATTTTGTTAGATATTTTAGAATTTAATTTTGTTAGATAAAATTTACATATTGTAAATTTTATTTGATGGTTCTATATAAATTTTAATTTGTAACAAAATTTGTAGATTTAATTTAGATGTTTTAGATAATTTTTATAGTTTTGCATGTTCTAGAATTAAATTTATTTTTTTCATTAAAATTTTATTTGTAACAAAAAATTTGATTTAATTTAGATGTATTAATTAAAAATTTTAGTTGTAGATGTAGACCAATTAAATTTAATATTTTAAATAAATTTATAGATGGTAAATTTGATTCGATAGTTCTATGTAAAATTTAATTTAGATATATTATTTAATTCTTTTAGTTGTAGATGTTCTAACTTTAAATTTAAATTTAGTGATAAATATTTTAGAATTAATTTTAATGTTTTAGATAAATTTAGAGATTGTCAATTGTATTCGATGATTCTATATAAATTTTAATTTGTAACAAAAATTATAGATTTAATTTAGATGTATTAAATAATGTATTTAGTTTTACATGTTGTAGAATTAAATTTATTATTTTCATTAAAATTATATTTGTAACAAAAATTTTGATTTAATTTACATGTATTAATTAAATTTTTTAGTTGTAGATGTAGAACAATGAAATTTCATATTTTATATAAAATTCACAGACGGTAAATTTGATTAGATGTATTATTTATTTTTTTTAGTTGTAGATGTTTTAAATTTAAATTTAATGTTTTGCTTAATATTTTCATTTATAAATTATATTCGATGGTTCTATGTAAAAATTAATTTGTAAAAAATAAAATACTTATAATTTATATTAGTTCATTATCATATTTTATGATATTTATAATTTATATTTCTTAAAATTTAAGAGATACATTTAAGCACTGTATGGCTATTAAGGAACGTCTAAATGACATTGGATGGTCACACGGAGTTATGTTGGATGGCAACCGTAGGTGTTGGTGTTGCAACTACTGTAAAACAGAACACCAGGGAGGATGTGTGCCTCGGTTGAAGAGGCACTTGGAAGGAGGAGCCGGTGCGGGATACTCTTAGGTTGATGGGTGTACCCATGTGCCTAGAGATGTGAAACTTACAATGGCCAGGCACCTGCGTGAGAAGAGAGTTGAGATGCAAGAAAAGGAAAAAAAGAAGAAAAGAGATGAAGGGGCAGTTAGCGGAAGAGCAAGCGACAACGAAGAGGATGAATGCGCATGGACACCCAGTGACAAAGACCAACAAGCGCGTACTGACCAGCCTAATGTGTATGTCACGGTGAATGATTCATATGAAGCGTAGTTTCGTGAGGCAGTACGTCAGAGTAGAGATGAGGCCAGATATCCCGAGGAGACGATCCGACGAAGCCGCGAGGTGAGAAGGACCGGAGCATCAGGCAGTGGTGCGGGATCTACTACTCGACAACCACGGGGCATGAGGAGTTTTATCACTGGTGACTCGGGTTCACAAAGAAGAAGGACACAATCGATCAACATTGAAGATGTGGAGCCCGGTGCACTATCCCGAGAGCATGGCAAGCAAACGAGGATGGAAGATGCATATGGCCAGAAGGGGCCAAAATGGAAACTTGGACATGCCGTTGCAAAATGGTGGCACCACGCGGGACTACCTTTCAATGCGGTCAACAGCCCTTACTACAAGCCAATATTTCAGGAAGTACAAGTTCTTGGGTTACACGTGCAACCACCTACATCGAGGGAGTTGGCCGGCATACATCTTGATGAACAAGTTGCTGAGATCAAGAGTTATGTTGACTCAATCAAAAAGAACTGGTCAAAGTACGGGGTCATACTAATGTATGATAGATGGTCAGGTACCACTAAAAGTAGCCTGATCAACTTCCTTGTTTATTGTGATAGATAGGTCTTCTTTCACAGATCAGTGGATGCGTCAGGCCAAGTCTACAGTTATCAATATATTTTGTCATTGATGGAACAAGTGGTGACCGAGATCGGGGAGGAGTGTATTGTTCAAGTGGTGACAGACAATGGCTCGAACTATAAGAAGGCTGGGGATGAGCTGATGAGGACCAGACGACACATTTTCTGGACCCCCTGTGCAGCTCACTGTGTAGATCTGATGCTCAAAGAGATTGGTTCGCTTCGTGTAGTCAAATCTGTGGTCGAGGTGACACAAAAGGTCATGAAATATATTTACAACCACACACTTGTATTGACATGGATGAGAGAGCACTGTGGCGGCGAACTGTTGAGGCCTGGCATCACATGATTTTCCACCAACTACATCGCATTCCAGAGCCTTCTGAAGCACACGGATAGGTTGAAGCAAATGTTTAGGGGTGAGACTTGGCTGAGTTCCTCTTTTGCCGCTACACGTGAAGGAGGGGAGGTCGAAGGGATTGTCAACACAGTAACTTTTGGGATATAGTCAAGATATTAGTATCATTGATAGAGCCATTGTATGAGGTACTGAGATGTGTGCATGGGGATAGAGTACCAATCATGGGGTTGGTGTACATCAAAATTAAAGCTGCGAAGCGGAAGATTCTTGCAACGTCCAAGAAATATGGACCAACCATCTTAGCGATTGTGGAGGACAGATGGGACAGGCAAATGAGTCGCGATCTTCACATGGCAGGTAAACATTTACAGTCTCTAACAATAAATAAGCTGCGACCCAACGGATGAAGCATAAATTATTAATATCTTCTGCTTGCAACGTACTACATACACCCGGCCTTTCAATATGCTCGGGGCCTCGCTTATGACGATACTTTGATAGAATCCGTCAACATTGTGGTAGACCGATTGTCTCGCAGGCCAACAGATGCTGCTGATGCGTTGAATGAGGTATACTTAGATATTTTACCATTAAGAATATGAAATGAATTATGTACTTATTATTTCCAATAATGCAGATGAAAATATTTAGAGAGGTAATTGGTTCATTTGCGACACCTAATGTCGTGGTCAGCCATGACAGACTCGATGCAGGTAATGTATTTTCACAAGAAGACATTCTATAGCTCGACAATTAATTATTGTATCTAATTATTATATTGTACGCCATCTGCCTTAATCGCATTTGAGTGGTGGCTAAATTACGGCACAAGTGCACCGACATTAAAGAAGATCACAATGAGAGTTCTATCACAAACATCCTCATCGAGTGGGTGTGAGCAGAATTGGTCGACATTCTCCTTCTTACATATCAAGCTCAGGAATAGGCTAACACACCGAAGGCTGGACAGAATAGTCTATGTTCATTACAACATGAAGTTAAAGGTTAAGCATGTGTTGTAATATCTCGGACCTTTCCGATCTTTCTTCGTGGGTCTCAGATCTGCTTTCTCGGAGTGTCTGGCTCCGTTGTGTCCGAAATTTCGTTTCGGACATCTTTCGTGTTCGGATCGGCGCGATCCGGAGTTATTTCCGAGGCCCGGAGCGTGTCCGCGGCTTTTCCGAGCGTGTTTTTCGATTCCCAGTGTGTGTTTCGGTAACTCCTTCGGAACCTCGTTGCGGGTGAACCAGGTCGTTCACTTAGGCGAGAGTGGTACCGTTGCGATCGGTGCGTCCTGAGGATCGTGAAAATATAATTTTTAATGTTTTGATATTTTCCAGAATTTCTAGATTTTCTATAAATACCCCCCCCCCTTTTCTCTCTCTCCCCACCTTCTTCTTCTTCTTCTTCTTCTTCCTCCCACCGTGATCACCCCCCTCTTCCTCTCTCTCTCCCATTTCGACGCGGCGGGCCTCTCTCCGGCGGCGGGGCGACGGCGCGGCGACATGGGCGGCGGCGAGGCGATCTCGTGGGCGTGTGGTGTTCATGGGAAGCGTGAAAGAGCGGGGTTTCCAAAAACGTTCTTCGTGGTTTAAGCTCGATTCGGCAGAGCTTTCGCTCCATTGAGGTAGGGGGACGAATCTCTATGCTCATCCCGTCATCCCCCGCGATTTGTAGGCCGAATGGGAACCGAGAGGGGTATTTTTCAGCGGGTTATGGCAAAATCATGTTTTGGGGAGAGTTCACCCGATCTATGGATTTGAGCCGCAATTCGACGTTTTGATGGCTTAGAAGCATGCTAGGGGTCCCCAGGGGTCTTCCCCTTTGATTTTCCCCTCTCCTATAGAGGCATGGGGGCGTGGTTGGAATTTTTGGGCATTTCACGCCGTTTCGCTGTCGGACCGGTGTGACGGTCCTTCCAGTGATCGTCACACTATGTGACGTGCCCAGGTGGGTGCGTCACAGCCCTGTCTTTAGCCAATTGGGGTCTGTGGGCAGTGACGGTCCCACGATAGACTGCCACAGGCGCTGTGACGCGCCTGGGTTGGACCGTCAGGGACGAGTCGGCCGTTGGCTTTACCGTTGGTTTTGACTGTTGCGGGACAAGGCCTGTGACGCACCAGGACTAACGCGTCACAGCCTTGTGACGCCCCTGTGTGGGTGCATTAGAGCGGACGCATTCCCACCTTATGACGCACCAAGGGTGGTCCGTTACAGCCTGTGACGCCCCGTGAGGTGTGCGTCACAGTCATTTTCTGCTCGCCTTGTGACGCCCCAGGCTGGGTGCGTCAGGGCCTGTGACGCACCAGGGTAGGCGCGTCACAGTCGTTTCTGCACCGAGAGTGTGACGCCCCTGTGTTGGGCCGTCAGATGGCTGTGACAGTCCAGCCTTAGACCGTCAGAGCCTGTGGCGCGTCTAGGGTAGACCGCCAGGCTCTGGACTTCCCCGGATGGTTTGCAGTCCCGTTTCTTTTCCGACCGTGGTCGCCGTGCGATGGTGCTGGTACGTGGGATGGTCCCCATACGTCGTCGGATGCGGACGTGATTTTCCGTTGACTTGAGGGTCTACTCCTTTAGTGACCCTCCACTAGTCGTAGCCCACCAGTACGCGTGTGCTGGTCTCACCCGGGAGTAGGTGTACGGGCTTACCCTGAGGATGATTTTTAGACTGGTTTTCGTCGGGCCCCATGTCTTACAGCCAAAGTCCGGCTGAGGGGAAAACCAGTTAGAGGTCAGACCTGTGACGCATGGTCTGTGTGTGCACACGTGGTTGGGGGCGGTTGGACCCACGCTGTAATGCCCCGGGTTTTTCGGATCCTCGTTCGTGGGTCCCGGATCTGGTTTCTCGGAGCGTTCGACTTCGTTGTGTCCGAAATTTCATTTCGGACATCTTTCGTGTTCGGATCGGCGCGATCCGGAGTCGTTTCGGAGGCCCGGAGGCGTTCCATGGCTTTTTTCGCGTGTGTTTTCCGATTCCCGGCGTGGGTTTCGGCTTTCCCTTCGGAACCTCGTTGCGGGTGAACCGGGCCGTTCACCTAGGCGAGTGTGGTACCGTTGCGATCGGTGCGTTCCGAGGATCAAGAGGGTGTGATTTTCTATTTTTTCGGGATTTTTCTGATTTTCTGGATTTTCCTATATATACCCCCCACCCTCTCTCTCCCCTCTCATTTCTCTCTTCTCTCCCTCTCTCTTCTCACGCTCTCTCCTCTCTCCCTCTCTCTCCGGCGGCCGACGGGGCGGAGTACGGGCGAGGCGGGGATGGCGCGGGTGAGGCGCGGGTGAGGATGGATGAGGATCGAGGCGGTGGAGGCGCGGTGAAGCTCGGCCGTGGGTTCGTGGAACGGCGAGGCTTCAACGGCGTTTTCTTCGTGGATCGGCGTCCACGGTGCGCGGAATTTTCGGTGGAGGTAGGGTGATGGACCCCCAGCTCGTGCTCTTTCTTTTCCCGCAAGTTTCGTAGGCTACGGTGAGCCGAGCGGGCCAAATGGAGTGATTTGGGCAAAATCCATGTTTTAGGGCTTGTGGGCCGATCTCCCGTTTCATTGTGTTTCTGGCCGATCTGAGGCCGTAGATGCATGCTAGGGGTTATTTGGGGGCTTCCCCTATGTTTTCCCCTTCATCCGTGGATGATTGGGGCGTGGCGTGGATTTTTGGGTGTTTTCCCGCCGTTCTCGATTTTCCGAAATGATCGCGGTCCACCAGTAACCGCGTTCACTGGTCATGGTCGTGGGAGAACTGCCTTCATCCTTTGTGCTTTGGTCGAGAAGGCCTTCAGGCGTCGCGGTCGTGCGATAGACCGCTTTTGTCTGGTCGCGGTCATGAGATGACCGCTACTGTTTGGTCGTGGTCCTTGGGCGACCGCTACCATCAGGCTTGCGCGTGGCTGG
This sequence comes from Amorphophallus konjac, assembly GCA_022559845.1. Taxonomy (NCBI): domain Eukaryota; kingdom Viridiplantae; phylum Streptophyta; class Magnoliopsida; order Alismatales; family Araceae; genus Amorphophallus; species Amorphophallus konjac. The sequence continues at coordinate 20,529 of JAHNEJ010001961.1, read as the reverse complement.
TCGCGGTCGCGAGATGACCGTGACAGCATGGTCGCGGTGGCCGGTCGACCGCTACCATCTAGTCGCGGTCACCAGGTGACCACTACCACGTTCTGGTTCTTGTTTACGCTGTTTTGACCTCCGGTCGACCCGGTTGTGACCCAGTGGTTGACTTTAGGTCTCGTGAGTGTCTCAGACACCCCGTGGAGTTCCGTGACCGTGTCTTTGGGTGTCCAGAGGTTGTCCCACTTACCTCGTTTTGCGTGTCATGAGTTTAAGGGTCCGGGTGACCTTTTAGCATCCCGATTGTGTTGTGTTGGTCTCCGGTCGACTCGGTTGTGACCCAGTGGTCGATCTCCGGCCTTGTGAGTATCCCGGACACCCCATGGGTTCTGTGTCTGTGTTTTTGGGGTGTCGGGAGGGACCGTGTTACCTCGATTAGCGTGCCCGTAGATGTGGTAGGTCCGAGTGACCTCATGTGTTCCGGGCTTTCGTGTTACGCTCGATCGAGTCACCGTGTACCGGTGTGCGTGCGGTGGGGTCTCCCCCGCATGTTGTGGGTTTCTTTGGAAGGCGATTCTCGTGTGGGCCACGTGTTTGGCCTTGGACTGCGAGTCCAGTTATCCGGCCTGGGGCTGGAGGTTTCCCGCTTGCTACAAGATGGGAAATCGTCGTGGTGGCATGTGTGCTGCCCTGGGAATCGTGCTTCTATATTTTTTCGTGTGGCCCATGTGGGTGGCCTTGTCCCTTGCGTTCCCTTCCCGAGGGAGTGGTCTTGGCGACTCGTGAGTTATCTCGGTACTTGTGCTACCGTGGTTTTAGACTTAGAGATTGGACTAGATTGACAGCCTTGTGCTGTTGCGTGCAACGGTCTTGACCCCGAGTCTTGTGACTCAAGGACCGTTGGGTGTAGTGCGTCTAGAGGACTGTCCAGAGTCCAGTGACTTAGCGTCACTTGGGTTTTCTTGACTCTCGCGCAGGGTGTGTGCGCGGCCGTGGACTGTGAGTCCCGTTTCTTCTCCGACTGTGGTCACCGTGCGACGGGGCCGGTACGTGGGGTGGTCCCCGTACGTCGTCAGATTCGGACGTTATTTTCCGTTGACTTGAGAGTCTACTCCTTCAGTGACCCTCCACTAGTCGTAGCCTACCAGTACGCGTGTGCTGGCCGCACCAGGGAGTGGTGTATGAGCTTACCCTTAGAGACGATTTGTGGACCGGTTACCATTGGGCCCCACATCTTGCAACCAGAGTCCGGCTGAGGGGGGAAATCGGTCAGAGGGCCAGACCAGGGACGCGCGGTCTGTGTGTGCACACGTGGTTGGGGGCGGTTGGACCCACGTCGACGGGCGTGACCCCAGCTAGTCACTTGTTTGTGGTTACTTGTACGGTGTTTGCGCCTCGGGTAGGACCTACCACGTCAGGCGGTTCACCTGCGGTGCGGTGTAAGACGTCAGGGGACGCTACCGGCTGTGCTTATAGTGGGTGGTACTCCTGTCGAGTACGGAGTGACAGACTGTCAATTTCCGTGACTTTGACCTTCGGGTTTCGGTCGTGTTGACCGTTGTGTTTCGGTTGGTTCGCCGTGGCACGTGTGTTGGTTTTCGCGTCATGAGATTAGTGCTAGTGGCTTTACTGAGGTTGGGTCTCGTTGTGCGGTACCCGCGATCGGATGGTCGGGGTTGCACCTTGGACAGCGTGTCCAGGTTGGCTGTGTCCGGGGGACAGGCCTCTACGGCGTGGTTGCCGTGTGTTCTTACTTCGGTAGGTGGTACTAGCGTGGTTCGGTAGCTTCGACTGCGTGATCGAGGTCTGCCTTCTGGCAGTAGGAGTAGCTGTAGTGCCGAGTTTTTGACCGGCCACCGGTTTGCTGTTCCTGCTGTAGTTGTAGCTCTCCTTTCCACTACCGCCGTTGTTTCCGGTTGGGGTTCCACGGGATCCCTGCTGAGTCTCTGTTTTGGAGACTCATTCCCTGCTTTTCAGGTGTGGCGGTTCTTCCTCGCGGTTCAAGGGTGCGGGGCGGAGGTTCTCAGTTGCCAGCTTGCCGGGCCGAGTGTTCACTTGGCATGTGGTACGTTTTGCTGCTTTAGACTGTACTTTCTGTTGGACTGGACTCTGTTGTAGTTGTTTATTTATTTCTGTTAATTATTGAATTATCCTGCTTTATTTCCTATTTCTTTGTGCCTCCACACTCCTTTTAGCCCTTCCGAGCCCTCCCGGCTCGTGGGCGGCGGTGCGAGTCTCGGGTTATCGGGCCTTCCCGGTAATCGGATTCTCGGGTCGTTACACACGCTGACGGGCGTGACCCCAGCTAGTCACTTGTTTGTGGTTACTTGTACGGTGTCTCAGTTCCCACTGGGCCGGAGGGAGATACATGAGGCGCGGACCAAGACGTCAGTGGACGCATCCGGCCTTGATTCTAGTGGGAGGTACTCCTATCGAGTTCGGAGTGATAGACTGTCAGTTAGCCTTTGCGACTTCGACCTTCGGGTTTTTTTCGTGTTGACTGTGGTGTTCCGGTCGTTTCACCATGGCACGTGTTTCGATTTTCATGCCATGAGACCGTTATTTTGTAGATGGCAGGGCTTCCCTTTCGAGGTTCTCGCTTACTGCTAGTGTAGCGGTTTTCCGTTTACGAGGTAGGGTTTGAGGGATCCCTACTGAGTCTTGTTCTGAGACTCATTCCCTGCGTGTTTTCACCGTGTTTCATGTAAGGCGCGGTCTCAGGGGAGCGCGTCTGAGGCTCAGCGTGGTTTAGGTGCCCAACGTTAGTGCCAGAGGTCAGAGCCGGGATATGTCCCGTGTAGCTGTACTTTTCTTTCTTGTCTCTGTGCTAGTTGTGGACTATTACTATTGTTATTTTATTGTTATCTTGTGGACCATGTATCATGTAAAATGTTAATTTAATTCATGTTTAATCATATAACTGTTTAATTTCTACAATTATTTGTGATACTTGTGTAGTCTCCACACCATCCCTTTAACCCTTCCGAGTCTTCGGACTCGTGGGTGGCGGTGCTAGTCTCGGGTTATCGGGCCTTCCCGGTAATTAGATTCTCGGGTCGTTACAACTGGTATCAGAGCAGCGGTTGTGGAATTATACGAGAATCATAATTAATTGTAGTGGTCCACAAGTCCACAATGATGATGTACAGGTGACGCTGGCATCGGGCATCGTGTATTTTTCTTAACCTTGATGTTTCCGTGTTTCCTGTCTTTTGCTTCAGGAGAGAGCATGGCGCCGAGGCGGAGCACTCGCTCTCAGCTGGGGCAGTCGGTTGGAGGTCAGGAGTGTTAGTGTTGGTGTGCTACAGGCCAATTTCGGGTCGGGTAGGCCCAATAGTTGTACGATCTTGTTCATTATTAATAAAGTGGTATTTGAGCGTAAATATATGATTGTGTATTACTTTACGATGTCCCTCGGATATGTGGTTGTAAAGTCAGTTCGAGATGGGATCTCGAATATGAGACTGACTTTACATGGACGCATACCTTAAACTGTTCCTGGTTGGAGGGTAATCACTCGGGGACTTTGATTACCTATTAAACCAGTACACATGATGTGTCACTGACCAGTCTCATGGTCATTGGTGCGGGACACCATTACATATGTGTAGGTGTATGTCCTTGGAAGATGTACACTGAACTGATCCGCTATTGGATCTTCAGATGGTTGATTATACCTAATGTCAACTGAAGATCCAACGGTCTCAGTAGCATCGTTGGTCCTTTGACCTGAGACATTGATCGGATCTTACACGAGGACTGGAATGGTTTAATTACTTGGCTAAGTGACTTTAACAATAAGTCATGAGTTACCGAGTCATTAACCACTCTAGGATACGTGTGAATATCATCAATGGTCAAGAGGGGATCGCTCACTGTCGGGTATATATCAGACAGTTAATGGGTCATGACATTGACGCTCCGTTAAATCCCTGGCCAGGGTCGTGTGAGTTCATTTAGAACGAACGTCATACACTATAAGGAGGTCATAGTCAAATGGCACGATCATGGGGTTTGACAGAAACCATACCCTCGATCGTACCAGACTCATAGAAGGAGCGAGTGATTATATCGATGCGGTAACTGTGGACTTACAGGTACCAGACAGACTGGTTTAAACCCGGCGTCCTCTAAGATCACGCGGATTTGCTTGACCCAACGTGATCAAATGTTCGGAATAAATTAAACTATTATTCGGCTCTAGTAGAAGCGAAGAATACGTTTAATTTACTTCTAATTGGGAATTAGAAGTTAATGGGCCTTAAACTAGAGTGACTATGGGCCTAGAGGATCACACACAATGGATTCTTGGGTGACGGATTATTATTATACAAATGTATGTATTATTTCCCTTTTTGTTCCTTTTGGAAAGGAGTGTAAATGGGGCTTAATACATATGTATAATATAAGATAGGATATATATACAGTTTCGGTCTTTTGGAGCCCTTTTCAAAAAGGACCAAACTCTCTATATATAGCACCTACGTGAACTCATTCGAACCTCTCTTGGCTTAACCGAGCATTAAGGGTTAAGAGAGGAGGATTAGCTCCTCCCCCCCTTTCCTCCCTCTTGCTCTCTCTCTCCAGAAGGTGAAAGGGTCGGGGAAGGTCCGTGCCGGGGGGTACCGTCGCTGCGTAAAGATCCGTGTGGATCATCTCTAGAGGCCGTGCAGCTGTGCGGCTCGGTATTTTACATCGGGCTTAGCGGACAGCGTCGTTCCGCGCAAGGTGAAATACGCAATCCGTAGTTAGGGGTTGGGGTGATTAAAACATCGATTAGAGCACAGATCTAGGATTCCAAAGCACCGGGATCGGGCAAAATATTTTTTGTTATCCGATGCGTTGCCCGATAGTGCTGTGCGAAACCTTATAGTGGTATCAGAGCCAGGTTTTCGCTCTAATCGGTGTTTTTATCGTCGTATAGAACTATATTTGAAAGGGGATTAAATCTTCAATTGTTATTGCCACAACGGGATGCTGGGCATCCCCGTTCTTTCAGGATGTTGGGCATCGCTGGAGCAAATTTTTTTTAAAAAAAAATTTGCAGGCCCGTTTTGGGCGCACGCGGCGCCCGCGGGCGCTGACCCGCGGTGGCGGGCACCCGCACGCGCTCGCGGCGCGTGGCGGGCGCCGCCTAGGGGCGCCGCGTGGCGGGCGCCAGGGTCGTGCGGGATGGCGGTCGGGCGCGCCCGCCCACGCGGGCGGCCGCGCCCTCGTGGGCGGCCACGCATGGGCTGCCGACATTTTTTTTAATTTAATAAAAAAATTACTTTTGTTTTTAATTTATTGTGTGTAGGAATAATAATATATATTAGATATATATATATATATATATATATGAAAATACATAGTAAATTAAATCAGATTTTATCTAGTAGGTTAATTGTGTTATCTCGATGGTAAATGTCAAATGTTAAATTTTATTTAACCGTGTTGAATTTATCGAGGTGAGATAATTACTATTTACCTTCAGATAAAATGGTAATAATTGAAGTTACTTCAGTAAAATTTAAGTTTTTAAAATTTTAATTATTAGATAATTAAAAAATATTCAACTTTTAAATTTTATTGAAGATAAATGTAGAAAATTCAAATATTTGAATTTTAATTATTAGATAATTGTTAAATTCAAATTTTGAATTTTAGAAAATTACTAATTGAGGATAATTGTATTGTTTTAAAATTTATTTTCAAACAAAATTATTGGATAATTAGTTTGAATTTAAATTTAAATTATTGACATGTTTAAATTTTGAATTTAAATTTGATTATTGGATAATTAAATTTAAATTTAATTAATTATCTTAATTACATGCCCCTGTAGAAAATGATGGTTCTTTACGTGCTCTACTTTATTTACCTTGTATTGGCCTGCTTGTGTGTTTAATTTTAGTTAATCATGCTTTAATTTTTAAAATTAAACAAAGCTAGCCTATTTTGTTTGCACATCCCATTTTTAAATTCAAAAGTAAGATTTATTTTCAGAAAATAACCCTTGATTGATTTTATTTGAATGGGTTGGCAAGTGATCATGGACTTAGATTAATGTAATTAATTGGGGTCTGCGAACCTCCTTTCTCTCTCTGTTGAAATTCCCAATGTATTTCTATCTTCTTCAATTGTTGTACTCGTCTTGAGGGCTTCTGAAATTTTATTGATATGTAATTTACATTTTCCCGGCCTGCGTGCTGTGTAAAAGTTGTAATTACTGCGGCGTCGGAGTTTGAATGCGCGGAGCACACCCGACGAGGACGATCCAGCTGCTTCGGAAGCGGGCCGGATGCCTTAGTTACATTAGGGATTAAGTCCATGATCACTTGCGTTTTATTTTTACATTGGATGCATTTATTTTGTACAAACTACTAGGTACGGTAAATATATTGGATATATTTATATTACCACTTAAGGTGATATCAAGATAAAAATTAAATTCCCTCGCGATTGAATTTTAGATCTGGTAAGCGTGGCTCTAGGAGTCGTCGTGGCCCTCCATCATTATGGAGTGAATGAACATCTTCATTTCATGGATTTGTTGTGCTTTCCACAAGGTCCATGAGTTTGGAGGCGGGATTAAACTCCAAGGCTCGGCCTCAATAGGGTGAGGAATTGAACTCGGCCTTGTTGTGCTTTTCACAAGGGTCGGGTCATGAACTCATTGCTATGTAGTAATGATGGTTAGATCTAACCGAGAATATCCTTTGTTGTGCTTTCCACAAAGGGATGATTTCTCGGGGGCCGAATATCGGATATTGCATTAGATGCAAGTGCCTGTTGACTGCCCTTGAGATGGTGTATGGTTTGTTGTGCTTTCCACAAGGTCGTACATCAGTCTCATTGGGATTTCGACCCACTAGGTTGATCTCGCTGATCTCCCGTTCTATATACTGAGGGTTATATAGTTCGATCGAAAAATAGTGGGACTAACTAAGAAAGAAAACCACATCTAAGTTAGAATTTGAACACATGCTAAGTTGTCTTTTATTTCTTATCCAGATTACAATGTCGTCGTCCAACCCCCTCCGCGGCATCTTGGATGTAAATAGATTAACTGGACTGAACTACTCGGATTGGCTGCGTAATCTACGCATAGTCCTTACCGCCGAAAAGATTGCGTACGTGTTGGACACGGTTCATTCTGAGCCAGCTCCTAATGCCGACGAGGGCGAGTTACTGGCTTATGCCAAATGGTCTAAAGACTCCTCCCTTGCCCAATGTTACATGTTGGCCTCTATGGCTCCCGAGCTGTAGAGGCAATTTGAAAAGACTGATTGTAGAAGCATACTTCTCAATCTACGCCAGCTCTTAGGGGAGCAGGGTAGGATTGAGAGATATGATATCTCAAAAAGGCTTTTCAGGACACGGATGTCTGAGGGTTCATCAGTACAGGCCCATATACTGAAAATGATGGAGTGGATTGAAAGGCTCAATGTATTGGGGTTCAAGTTGGATCTTGAACTATGCATTAATCTTATACTCCAGTCATTGCCCGATTCCTTTTCTTCCTTCATCATGAACTTTAACATGAACATGATTGAAGTAACTCTCCCAGAGCTGCTCAACATGTTAAAGAGTGCTGAAGGAACCATACAGAAAGATAAATCATCTTCGTCTGTAATGATTGTTGGCCGGGCCAACAAGAAAAGGAAGGCCACCCAAATATCTACCACAAGTAACAAAGGGAAGGGAAAGAAAAAGACCATGCGTAAGCAACTCGCCAAAGTTGACAAAGGGAATGGCAAGAAGAATGAAAAGGAAGATAAATATTTTCGATGCGGGGAAACTGGGCATTGGAAGAGGAATTGCAAGGTAATTCTAAATGAAGGTATTTTTGTCATAGACCTTAATTTATCATATATGGAATCCACATCATGGGTATTGGATACGGGATGTGCATCTCATATCTGTAATTCTGTGCAGGCGCTGGCAAATAGAAGGCGGCTGGGTAAAAAGGAGATTGAACCGAGGATGGGCAATGGAGCTTTAGTTTCTGCCAAAGCTGTCGGGACTGCACGCCTCAGTTTACCTTCAGGAGTCATTCTGGAGCTGAATGACTGTTATTATGTTCCTAATATTATTAAGAACATTATTTCAATCTCTGACTTGTATAACATTGGATATACATTGGCTTTTAATAGCACTGGGTGCTCTATAATGAATAATGGTTTGAATATAGCCTATGGTTCATTAGTCAATGGTCTTTATGTATTGGATACATGTTCTAATGTTATGCAAGTTTCCAATGTTGATGAAGTGAATTCTACATATCTATGGCATTGCAGACTTGGTCATGTAGGTGAGAATAGAGTCTCTCACTTACACTCAAATGGGTATTTGAATTCGTTCGAATACAAGTCATTTGATACCTGTGAGTCATGTCTCATGGGAAAAATGACCAAAGCTCCCTTTAGTGGACATAGTGAGAGGGCTGTTAACCTTCTCGAGCTCATACATTCGGATGTATGTGGACCCATATCCATAGAAGTAAAAGGGGGTTACCTCTATTTCATTTCTTTTATTGATGACTTCTCTAGATATGGCTATGTGTATTTAATTAGACATAAGTCACAAGCCTTTGAGAAGTTTAAGGAATATAAGAATGAAGTAGAGAAACAGACTGGCAAAAGTATTAAGGCTCTTCGATCGGATCGAGGAGGTGAATACTTGAGCCATGAATTCACTTCTTATCTTAAAGACCATAGAATAGTTTCTCAGTGGACTCCACCGTATACACCACAGCACAATGGTGTATCCGAAAGGAGAAACAGGACCTTGTTAGACATGGTTCGATCCATTATGTCTATGTTAGGACTACCCTTGTCTCTCTGGGGCTATGCATTAGAGACTGCGGCTTATTTATTGAATAGGATCTCAAGTAAATCAGTTCCTTCTATACCATATAAGATATGGAAGGGCAAGAAATCAAATTTTAATCACATTAAAATTTGGGGGTGTCATGCTCATGTAAAGAAGAACGATAGTGACAAGCTTGAGTCGAGACCTGATAAGTGTAGGTTCGTGGGATATCCAAAGGAGACGTTTGGATATTATTTCTATCACCCTTCTGAGCAAATGGTCTTATTGAACCCCCTCCTTGTGGGTATTACTAAATAGATTTTGATGATGACCAAACACTATTTTTATGTGTGAATTGAAATTGAGTTGTTCCAACATGAAAAGCTTTGGAAATGTACATCCTTGATGTAGACTTGGAGCTTTTGGAGGTACAAGAGTAACTTCGTCTGGTAAGGCTTTTTGAACGTAAAATTACAATGCTAAATCTAATTCAGAATGTATGTCTTTACAGGGCAAGGAACGTGCTTAAGGAGAACGGTTGGTGAGATCGACTTCAACATATTGATTTTTGAATGTGTGGTTTGAAGTTCTTTATTTTGATCTCAAGGATTAAATTGGTTTAGAACTTATCTAAGTTTAAATGGTTTGAGTTTCATTCCCTCTCATGCTTTAAAAACCATCTTGAAACCCCTAGACTTGTTCTTGGACTTAGTGGGTCTTTCAATCAATCTTTTGGATGTTCTGGAACAAGGGTCGACCTATTGGGTCGACCCCTAGGTCCCCTGGTTCTGTTAACGTGGTTCTTTTATCTCTAGTTCAAAGGGTCGACCCATTGGGTCGACCCCCAGCCGCAAGGGTCGACCCCTGGTGATTATTTTTTTGAACCCGGCGGGCTCCTTCACCAGACCTGCAAGGGTCGACCCCAAGGGTCGACCCATTCACTCGAGGGTCGACCCCAAGGGTCGACCCCTGAAAACCCCTGTTGCCAGAATTATTAAACCCGCACGGGTTCTTGGAAGGGTCGACCCCAAGGGTCGACCCATGCTGTCTGGCCCATCTGGCCCCTCACGAGGGTCGACCCCAAGGGTCGACCCTTTCTGGTCTGGGCGGCGCCGTGATTGTGGACTCTTGGCATTTCGACCAAATGGTCCAACCACACTTGTGTGGCTGTCCTTAATCCACTCCATAACAAGTGGATCTTGTCCCATGGCTGTCCCTTGACCACCCTTGGCCTATATAACAACTTGTAGAGGATGAAAACCCTAAGAGAAATTCGTATGTCCTGATTTTGGGTTTCTTCCTAACATTTGTGTGTGCAGGTCGCAGCAGCCACCTCCAGCCCTTGTTCCACCTTGGTGTGTGCGTGAATGTGAAGGGAAGAAGGAGGAATCAAAGTTCCAATCAAGCCTCTGCTGCTGGCTGCGAGCGAAATCGAGATTCAGCCACATCCGAGCCAAGATCGTCAAGAACGGTCATCGTGCTGCACAAGTGTTTGATAAAATTCGCAGAAGAGAAAGGGGGAGCTCCAACCAGGATAAATCAATCCTTCTTCACTCTTTCCATTCTGAATCATTTAGCTTAAACTTGAGCATACGTTTGTAATCATTATTTCAGATATTTGTGTGTGGTGTTCGTGTTTGGTAACACGAACGTGCGTGTGTGTGTGTGTGCTTGCTGTTCTACACAGCGTGTGTGTGTGATTCACTACATAGTGAAGCCTTAATCCTCCGTGTGAGGGGTGGACGTAGGGGACACGGCAGTGTACCCGAACCACCTAAAAATTTCGTGTGTCAATTGTGGTTTGCTATTCCGTTTACTTATCGAGTGGACTTCGCGGTGAGGTGAGCATTCACCATTTTCTCTATCAATCACACCCACTTCACACGCATTCACGAGTGTGATCCTGTTCGTGTAAGGCTAGAGCTTGTGTGCATAATTAGTACAGAATTCACGTAGGTAGTTTCTTTTAATTGGCCATCAATTCACCCCTCCCCTCTTGATTGCCACCCTCCGGGACTCAACAATTGGTATCAGAGCCTTGGTCTCTGTTTAATCTCGACCACACGGTCGTCAGAGCTAGATCCCATTAAATGGCAAACAAGGGGATGATGCCCGAAGGGCATTCTATTCAAAGACCTCCGTTCTTTGATGGATCAAACTACCCCTACTGGAAAAATAGAATGTATGTTTTCCTACGTGCCCAGGACTACGATGTTTGGCGTGTCATAAGTAGGGGTCCATATGTATTATCTGAAAATGAGAATGAGTGGGATGAAGAAGATATTAGGAAGTGTTCAGCGAATTTTAAAGCTATGAATATAATTCAATGTGCTGTTCATCCTAATGAATACTCACGTATTTCTACGTGTTCCTCTGCACAGGAGATGTGGAACAAGCTACGGCTTATCTATGAAGGAACGTCGGAAGTAATGGAAACCAAAGCCAATCTTTTAGTCCGGGACTACGAGCTGTTCGCAATGAAGCAAGATGAGTCCATTTCTGACATGTTTGCTAGATTGACAGAAATTACAAATGGACTAAAGGGACTTGGCAAGGAGTATTCCAACAAGGAGCTTGTCAGAAAAGTTCTAAGATCCCTCTCTCCACAGTGGCATACAAAAGCCACTGTAATTGAAGACTCCAAGGATCTCAGCACTCTAACTCTGGATGAGTTGATCGGCTCGCTGATGACATATGAAATAAACATCAAAAGGAGCGAGGAGGATCACAAGAAAAAGAAAATTGTCACATCATTGGCCCTAAGGGTGAATCCACAAGATTCAGAGGGCAGTGACAATGATTCCATTGGCAACACTGAAGATGAGGAACTGGTTGCCATGGTCACACGAAGAGCAAGAAGGTTCGTCAAAAGAACCAGAAACTTTGGTGGTCAGTTCAGGAAGGGACCAAGAAGGCAAGGACCAAACAGAGGAGAAAGTAGCAAGAAAGAAGAAGTGATTTACTATGAATGCAAGAAACCCGGCCATATGCGGGGTGAGTGCCCCGATCTCATCAAGAAGGTGAAGAAAGGCAAGTTCAGGAAGCCCAAGGCCATGATGGCCACATGGAGCGATGAAGATCAGGAGGAATCCGGAAATGAAGATGGACTAGATGAGCTAGTCCAGAATCTATGTCTCATGGCCAATGACGACGAAGGAAATGAGGTAGATTCTGAAACTGAAATTCTTACTTGTGAACAATGGCAAATTACATATGAATCTTTATATGAAAAATGTAAAAGATTCAAATTTGAAAATAGAAATTTGAAAAAGAAAATTGATCATTTTGTGCATACTAAAAAATCATGTGAAGAGTGCCATACTTTAAAATCAGAAAATGAAAACATGAAGCATGAAAATGAAATTCTTGCATCTAAAATTGAACTATTTGAAGAAGAGATTTCATGCATGAGAGAAGAACAATCCACATTTCTGAAAATGCATGAAGAATTGAAAAATGATATGAAACAAGAAAAGCTTGAAAGCATTACTTGTAATGAAGCCAAAGTAAAGGCTGAAAAATAAAGCCAATCTCAAATGGCTCAAATAAAAGAGCTAAAGGATGCACTTGCCATCCTTGAAAATTCAAAAGTTCAAACAACCCATTGGGCCCCCATAAGTTCAGCATCCTCCAAACCAAAGAAACACATGCATAATTCCTTTTCAAATGTTGGTAGAAGGAGAAAAAGAGATAGAGCCATCACTTGTTTCTATTGTGGAAAAATGGGTCATGACATGTATGATTGTAGAATTCTGAAATATGATGAAGAAAATTCTGCTAGATTCAGAAATAGATCATATATGCATCATGCCTCTAACCGTCATGGACCCAAGCTTGCTTGGGTACCAAAATCTCCATAAGCACTTTGGTTGAATTGCAGGTCTACTCGAGAGCTCAAAAGAACAAATGGTATTTGGACAGTGGTTGCTCTCGGCATATGACGGGAAACAAGAATGGTTTGTGGACCTGCATGAAAAGGATGGTGGGATGATAGCATTCGGTGGTAAGGACAAAGGTAAAATCATCGGAGAAGGTAAGATAGGTAAGAACCAAAATCATACCATTGAAAATGTATTGCTTGTGAAAGGTTTGCATCATAATCTCTTAAGCATAAGCCAACTTTGTGATAAAGGATGCAATGTGATTTTTGATTCTAACCACTGCACTGTTTTGAATAGAAATACTCATGAGATAAAGTTCATTGGTTTCAGGTATAACAATGTTTATATGATAGACTTGAATGATGCCTCTCATGAGAATTTATGTTTAGTTGCAAGGAACAATGATGATGCTTGGCTCTGGCATCGCCGGCTTGGGCATGCTAGTTTCAATGTTTTGCTGAAATTATCTAGAAATGATTTGGTAATTGGACTGCCCAAGTTGAAGGCCGTCGATGATGGAGTGTGTGGGGCGTGTAGCATGGGGAAACAAACAAGGACATCATTCAAGAGCAAGAATGATGTGACCACATCGAGACCCCTTGAAATCATCCACATTGATCTCTTTGGACCAAGCAGAACACACAGCTTGGGTGGTAAATTATATGGTTTTGTAATTGTGGATGATTACTCAAGATTCTGTTGGGTTTACTTCCTTTCTCATAAAAATGATGTCCTGACGGAATTTGAAGCATTTTGCAGGGTGGTTCAAAATGAAAAGGGGTTTTACATCAAAACCGTGCGGAGTGATCACGACAGAGAATTTGATAACCATGAGTTCAGCAATTTTTACAGGGCTCAAGGCTACACTCATGACTTCTCTGCACCAAGAACCCCCGAACAAAATGGCGTTGTTGAAAGGAAGAATAGAACACTGATCAAAATGGCAAGAACCATGCTAAATGAATATAATCTGTCGAGGTACTTTTGGGCTGAAGCAGTTAACACAGCCTGCTACATAATCAACCGTGCCATGGTAAGACCGCTGTTGAAGAAAACCCCCTATGAGCTGTACCGAGGTAAGAAGCCAAACATTTCATATCTTAGACCATTTGACTCAACCTGTTACATTCATAACAATGGTAAGATAGACCTGGCAAAATTTGATCCCAAAAGTGACAAAGGTATACTTCTTGGGTACTCACTTAGCTCAAGAGCATATCGAGTGTACAACTTGAGAACTCTTGTAGTTGAGGAAAGCCCCCATGTCATTATTGATGAATCATCTCAAAATAGAACTAATGAAAAATCTGTCTTGCAGGATGATGAGTTGGATGTTGGAGATATCGGGAAGAAAGAAAGAAAAACTGAGAAACAAGAAGAAGAAGAACCACAAGAAGATGATGCTAATCAGGAAATTCAAGTTGAACAGTAGCTACCAATGCAATGGACCTTTCCAAAGGACCATCCGCCGGACAATGTGATGGGCAATGTAGAAGAAGGAATACGGACACGAGCCTCTTTCAGGGAAGTTGAAAATCAGGATTTCATAGCATTGCTTTCTCAATTTGAACCTCACTCCATAGAAGAAGCCTTGAATGATGAGTCATGGATCATGGCCATGCAAGAGGAACTACACCAGTTCCAAAGGAACAAAGTGTGGTTCCTTGTTCCATGCCCTAAGAATCACTCCGTGATCGGAACGAAATGGGTTTTCCGAAACAAAAGAAACGATCAAGGAGTGGTAACTAGGAACAAAGCCAGGCTAGTAGCCAATGGCTATAACCAAGAGTTAGGAATTGACTTTGATGAGTCTTTTGCTCCAGTAGCAAGACTTGAGGCAGTGAGGGTTCTCTTAGCATTTGCATGTTGTCACAATATCAAATTATTTCAAATGGATGTTAAGAGTGCATTTTTGAATGGCTATATCCAGGAGGACGTGTATGTGGAGCAACCACCGGGGTTTGAAGACACAAAGCATACAGACCATGTGTACAAGCTGGACAAGGCACTTTACGGTCTGAAACAAGCACCCCGTGCATGGTATGAACGGTTAAGTGATTTCCTCATTCAAAATAATTCAAACGAGGTAATGTTGATCAAACCCTCTTTACAAAATTGAATGGTAAGGAAATCTTAATTGTTCAAGTTTATGTTGATGATATTATTTTTGGGTCCACTAATGATACTCTCAGCAAAGACTTTGCAAAATTAATGCAAAGTGAGTTTGAAATGAGTCTTATGGGAGAGCTAACATTTTTCTTGGGATTGCAGGTAAATCAAACGGTAGATGGGATGTTCATACATCAAAAGAAGTATGCAATGGAGTTGCTGAAAAAGTTCAACTTGACCTCTACTAAAATACAACCAACTCCCATGTCCACCTCAATAAAAATTGATCAAGATGAATCAGGTAAATCCGTAGATCAAAAACTCTTCAGAAGCATGATCGGTTCCCTGTTGTATTTAACTGCCAGCAGGCCCGACATTCAATTTGCTGTGTGTTTATGTGCACGATTTCAGTCCAATCCAAAAGAATCACACATGTCTGCTGTTAAACGAATTTTCAGATATATTGCTGGTTCAAGTAATTTAGGATTATGGTTTCCGCGTAATTCGAGCTTTGATTTAATTGCTTATTCCGATGTCGATTATGCGGGTTGTAAAGTGGATCGGAAAAGTACTAGCGGGTATTGCCAATTTCTTGGAGGATGCGTGGTCTCATGGGCCTCCAAGAAACAAAACTCAGTGGCTCTATCAACCGCCGAAGCCGAATATGTGGCTGTCGGGAGTTGCGTTGCCCAGGTGCTATGGATCCAACAAAAGATGATTGATTATGGCATTTCTTTCAAAAACACTTCCATCTTGTGTGACAACACTTCAGCCATAAACTTGTCAAAGAACCCAGTCCATCACTCTCGCACAAAGCATATTGAGATTAGACATCATTTTCTCAGGGATCATGTGAGCAAGAGTGATGTAGAAATTAGGTTCATTGAAATAGACCAACAAATTGCCGACATTTTCACCAAACCTCTAAGTGAAGATAAATTCACAACATTTAGGAGAGAATTAGGGGTTTGTCGGATAGACGTGTCTGAGTCTTGATCAGTTGCATATCTATGTATATACGTCAGCATCGCATGCATTTGCATTAGTATGGTGCATAGTTGAATTTCCCCTTGTCATGCATGTGCATTATTATTGCTTGAAAAACAAACAAAAAATGTATGAAAAATCTTGATTGCATGTCTTGCATGTCTTTTATTTATAGAATACAACCATGTTTTTGTAATTTCTATGGCCGATATTTCCTTGAGTTCCTTTAATGCCAGCAAGAGAGCATACTCCCTCGAAATCTGAAATTTGGAGACGTTAGAATATGAACGTCTACTATGATCCTAGATTTTCTTGAAACAAGTTCCCCAATGCATTCACCCATAAAACAACTCCAATTCCTTGATTCCAACATGATATTATCATTGGGGATTCGAGCCACATCATTTTTTTTCTCTCTTCCCTTTCCCTTCAAAATTTTTGGTGAAAAACAGTGGAAGGGTCGACCCCAAGGGTCGACTCACGCAGAAGGGACGACCCCAAGGGTCGACCCTCGCGATAGCGGGTCCTGTCTGGGGCCGGGGTGAAAGGGGTCGACCCATTGGGTCGACCCGTTACGGTCGGGCGGCGTCCGCCGCATCCGAACCGCCCTAAACGGGGTGGAAACCCTATGTTTCCCCCTTCCCATCTCCTAAAACCCCCAAAGCCCCCTTCTAGCCCTAGCCACCACTCCTTTCATGCCCTCAAATCCCCTCTTGGCACCCACATGCTCAAGCCCTAGCCGCGGCCCTCTCGGTGGCGTCCCTCGCACAAATCCTTCCGAGCGTTTCCAACGCGTCTTCCTTGAGCTTCACTCCCATTGAGGTATGTTCTTGATGTGTGGAGGATCATAAATCTTTGTGGATAGCATTCCTCTCTCGTTGAACCATCTAGATCTACACCCTCATCAACCGGTTCCTTCGGTCTATGTTTAGATGGCCCCAAAGAGGCGTTCTTCTCGCAGCAGAGAGGAGTCTTGTGCGGCCATGGCACGTCGTGGTAGGGCGGCCGCATATGGCAGAGAATCTACGCCTTCAAGCAAGATTTTGGACAGAAAGGTACTCCGACCTCGAGCAGTATCATTTGTCAATCTTAACCGCCATCTTCCGAGTTTTGTGGATGTTCTTTGCAGTCAGCCAAATTTGGACTTCTTCATGTCTGAACATCGACGCATTTATCCGAATTTGGTGCATCAATTTTATAGCAACTTCACCATGTCCGGGGAACATCCGATTACTGTGGTTAATGGCCAACGGGTTATACTCCATAGAATTTTTAGGAGTGGCATTTAATCTCCCTCATGAAGGCTTTACATTTGGAGATATTGTGGTTCCTGAAGAAACTGTTTATCAAATAATGACATCTGAAGAAAAATGTAATATCCCGGACCTTTCGGATCCTTCTTTTTGGGTCCCGGATCTGGTTTTTCGGAGCGTCCGGTTCCGTTGTGTCTGAAATTTCGTTTCAGACATCTTTCGTGTTCGGATTGGCACGATCCGGAGTTGTTTCGGAGGCCCGGAGGCGTTCCGCGACTTTTTCGCGTGTGTTTTCCGATTTCCGGTGTGTGTTACGACTTTTCCTTCGGAAGCTCGCTGTGGGTGGACCGGGCCGTTCGCCTAGGCACGAGTGGTACCGTTGCGATCGGTGCGTTCCGAGAATTTCGGAAACGTATTTTTTTATTTTTGGTATTTTTTTGAAAAATCGGATTTTCTATATATTCCCATTTCTTTTCTTTTCTTTTTCCCTTTCTCTTTCTTCTTCTTCCTCCCTTCTCTCCCGTGAGCGCTTCCACCGTGACCGGCCCCCCTCTTCCGGTGCTAGCCCCGGCGCCATCCCCTTCGGCTGCGGACGCGGCAAGGCGACGGCGTCGTGGCATAGGCGGCGGCGTGGTGATCGTGGCGGTGTTCGGTGCTCGGTGAGGGCGTAAGGAGTTCGTGAAGTTTCAAGCGATTCTTGAGGATCGGCGGCGATTCACCACGTTTCGGACAACCCCGAGGTAGGGTGACGATCCTCTATCTCCTTACTTTCCTTTCCCATGATTTCTAGGTCGGCGGGGAGCCGAGAGGGGTTCGTTTGAGCTCGGGATGGGTGTGAGCGACGTCACGCGGTTCGGAGAAGAGCGGGGAAGAGGAAGAAGCGGAGAGCGCGCGGGCTCCTTCTTTTTTGTTTGTTTTGTTTGCTGCAACACAGAAATGAGAGGAAAGAGAGAAGGGGCCACCACGGGAGATTGCTCCGGCGGGGCGAGCGGGACAAGCGTGATATAGCAAAATATGGGGGTTAAACGGCCATAGCGGGAAGTGACTCGCCGCGGCCTCGGGGGGACGGGAATGGTGCAAAAATTAAATAACAAGAATTGAAACGGCCATTGGGGAAGTGACTCGCCGCGGCCTCGAGAATATGAGCAGATAATAAGATGACAGAATATGAAGAGGATACAAAGAGCGGGAATTTAAACGGCCATTGGGGAAGTGACTCGCCGCGGCCTCGATGATAAGAGCAGAATATAACAGAATATAAAGAGAATATAAGAACGGAAATTTAAACGGCCATTGGGGATGTGACTCGCCGCGGCCTCGATGATATAAGCAGAATATAACAAAACATAAAGAGATTATAGGAATAGAAATTTAAACGGCCATTGGGGAAGTGACTCGCCGCGGCCTCGATGATATAAGCAGAATATAACAAAATATAAAGAGAATATAGGAAACAGAAATTTAAACGGCCATTGGGGAAGTGACTCGCCGCGGCCTCGATGACAAGGTGTGATCGCCAGGGGCCAAAAGACCCCAAAATAAGAAGGTGATCGCGCCTACCTCAAGAGCGGGAGATGGCGGGTTGCTTCTTCCTCTCCTTCCGGCCGGCCGACGGAGAGGGCTTTCCTCGGTTACCCTTGCAAAACAACGACAAACAAATAACAAGTGGATTAGAAAGATGAATGTGTAGTATTCATATCCTTGCAATAAAAATGACGAAATAACGGGAAGACACACACCTGGTTGGTGTTATCTTTTAAACCCCTCTCGGACTCGAGTAGGAGGAAAATGAGATGATGGATGCGAGATGATGAATGCAAAAGAACTACGAAGAAAAGGAAAGAGTTGGCTTATTGGATGTGCCGGTGGCGAAATTCGGCGGAGCTCCGGCAGCGTGGGGACGACGTAGAAGCGCGGTGGATGAAGACGACCTCCCTCTCGCGAGCGTGGGCACCCGAGAAGCCGGCAGAACCTCCACCTACAAAAGACCCCACGGGTTAGAAAAATGACTCCGTAGCCTCTGGGCTCCGGCAGCCTATCGGATCACTGCTTTGCTCCCCTAGAACTGAGGGGGTGGGCCTCTATTTATAGAGTTCCGGAAGGTGGAGGCGTCCAGGACCCTGGACACCTCCATCAGGGCCGAAATAATATTTTATTCTATTTTTATTGATTTTTTAGAATACTTTTATGGGGGCGTCCAGGGTCCCGGACGCCTCTAACAGGTCCACCGAAAACCGACGACGGCCGCACGCGGTTTGGCACAACGCGTGGTTTTGTGAGCGGCGCCTCGTGATTCAAAAATGGGCGCGTCCAGCCAGCTGGACGTCTCTAAATTTGGCTTTTTTCACAGAAGACAAACCGTCGTTCGGTGGGCGGCGCCCGTGAGTGAGTTGATGGAGGCGTCCAGAGGCCCGGACGCCTCCAATATATATATTTTATTATTTTTTTTGTCTTTTATAGCAGGGCTGGCTTTTTTGATTTTTTTATATTTGTTTTTATGGAGGCGTCCAGGGGCCTGGACGCCTCCATTAATATATATTTATTATTATTTATTTTTTGTTATTTTTAGTGCCAAGTGGCATTTTAAACATATTTTTTATTATTTTTTATGGAGGCGTCCAGAGTCCTGGACGCCTCCATCAATATATATAGTTTTTATTTTGTTTAGGGCCCTGAGAAAAATAAATAAATAAATAAAAAGAAAGTAAAAAGATGGGGGCGTCCAGGGGCCTGGACGCCCCCATTAAAATCGACCCGGGTCCTCAATCGGCGGCCGCCCGGCAAAACCATCTGGGTTCCGGAACCTTCTGATGCGTCCGACTGGTGTTGATGCCGTCTGAATGCCGTGACGAGATGATTCCGGATGCCGAAAAAGGTAGAAGAAGACCCAAGAAAAGGAAGCACTCGAGCGATTCAAAATACGTAAGCCGTTGCGGGGCGTCGTATAGTAATATGAGACTTTCTCATGAGACGTCAAGAATGGCGTGTCTACAGCTGCCCCGCCTTGGCGTCTGCTTTGCAAGGGAGCGACACGTAGTGGAATGGTATCGAAGTGGAGTGAAATGAAGTGGGAGCGGACTGATAAGTTGATGCCAAGGTGTGATGAGACACACTTGTGACGTTACTGTTTGAAATTTTTCCTGAAGTTTCAATGAGGCGACCTTGAAGAAGGCCTTTCAAATATAGACGATTGCTTGGACGGAGATCAAATAAGGGAGGGTGAGATGTGCGCTCAGGCACGAAAAAGAGACCAACTTCTCGGTGTGGAAGTACCTGGGTCATAAACCGGAGGTTTCACCTTTGGGGAGCGGTTACCAGCCAATGTGGAAGTGCTGCGGCCAAGGTGGGTCAAAAAGGTAAAGGAATATCTGAGGGTCTGTCCAAACAAGGGTCTCCTTTGGAAGAGCAGCGTCGTGGCCGTCTCTAGGAAACTCGGTATTTCATTCGGAGTGGAATATCTCATATTTGTGGGAATTGAAACACAATGGCTTTCACAATCGAATCACTTGAATGATCTTCCGCAA